>CM036551.1:25331035-25691035 GCA_020745685.1 Tautogolabrus adspersus | reverse complement strand
ATGTATGTATGTATGCATGTATGTATGTATGTATGAATGTATGTATGTATGTATGTATGTCTGTATGTATGTCTGTATGTATGTATGTATGTATGTATGTATGTATGTATGTATGTATGTCTGTATGTATGTATGTATGTATGTATGCATGTATGTATGAATGTATGTATGTATGATGATGATTGAATTTATTTCTGTGTCTTTCAAACAAAGTGTCCAACCTTCATGGGCTTATAAGACACCAGAAAATTCAGTTGCAGTGGTTCAACATTTCCTAACATTATAAAGTTGCAGGCTCCAGTCACAGTTCAGTCTTAAACAGCGTGTTCTGACTTTTTCCCAGGCTTTACAAATAAACTCTGATACCACAAAGGTTCCTTTTTTAAAACACAACTCAAGTTTTTCATAATCGTCTAACCAAAAGAAGTCAACGTAAATTGAAGACATTTTTTTAAAAAGAACATCTCTTATGTTATCAAACATTGGACAGTAAAACAGAAAGTGAATCTCATTTTAAATTTCACCTATATCACAAAACAAACAACCTCGGTCTTCCTCTGGGATGGCATTAAACCTGCTGATCTCTAAAGCTAAAGGCAATGTTCCTGAACGTAACTGTGTGCAGAGGATCTTTGTCTTTTGGTTAAATTAACATAGGCTTCTACCCTGTAGCAATCCTTTATGAGACAATACGTTCTTAGTTTTGATTTACACCATATATCAACAGAACATTTCTCTCTGTACATAAGAAACATATTACTCTCCTGAATATCACAGGGTAATTTATTTAGATAAATAAAGGACATATTATTTATACGGCATACACATTTTAACTCATTTGCCCAAGGATGACAATGACAGGGATCCCATGCATGTATGTATGAATAAACACATGCATTATACTTCCTTCTTTGGTCCCATCTTAAATAAATGTACCTAGTTATGTAGTTTAAAGAAAACAAGAGATTTTGTTCTGGTGTAAAATATCACTGAAGGAGAAACTCTGCAGATATAAACTATGAACTTTTAATAAAGTGTCAGATAATAATTGTTACGAATTGGTGCGTTATAAAAATAAATGATTGATTGACATTCAAGCATTTGGTAAATGGTTCATTTATAGTGCTGACTGAGTGTACTATATGTACCATCCTGCAGGAAACTACCTTTTTAGTGACATCGGACACAACCAACGACCAAACTCAGCTGGCGTGACGTGGTCCGTCCTCTCACAGTGAACAGACTTTTGTTTTATCTCCAAGATCACCAGAAATGAACTCATTATCATGAGAAAACAAGCACTGTTAGTGTTATCCCTACATATCGGGAACATTTCTCTCTGAGGAAAGCCTTTCAGAGCAAACATGTAGTCGATACAGGGGTGTGTCCAGAGGGGTGGCATGGGTTCCCCCTCAAAATCTTATTGGCCACCATAGGGCCCCCCCCAAATTCCTTAACTATGATTGGTTATTTGCCTTGCCAGAGGTGGGACTTATGTTGAAATGCACTATGCAGGCTGTGTTGCAGCAGGCAGCTCATAGTTTTCGGTGTACAGATGTTTGTTTGCAATTTCTAAAACACTCTAAATTGTGACTTTGGACACGCCCCTGATTAGATAACATTGAATTTGTTATTTTAAAAACCGTCTTTGTGTGTTTAACATACTGAGCTCACTTAAAAACCCAGGTAACACACCTTTTTGTCGGTCTTTGTCTGTAAATGTTGTCACAGGTTGTGCGCTCTGTCTCCTAGATTTGGGCTTGGAAACAGTGTGACTGTGAGGGAGTATTCTGCTCTCTGTCCTCGTCCATTAGATCACAGCCGGCTGACTGTGACGGCCGCCGGAGCAAATTCTCAATTATGATGTTTATTGTAGAGCAAAGTCGACTCCAGGGCCTGAGGGGGGAGGAGGAGGAGGAGGGGGGGGGGGGGGGGGGGGGTGTAGGGATGCAGCTGAGGAGGCACACCTAAACCCTCCTCTCTTCCTCACCTTCTTCTTCTTCCTCCTCGCTTCGTTCTTCCTGCAGGCTAATTTGGTGTGTGTGACACCTGCCGCAGAGCCTAACAGAGATAACCATTTCCCCGTGGATTTCCCTGGGGAGAGACGGGAGGAGGGGTGAGGAGAAGGAGGAGGAGGAGGAGGGGGGAGACCTCTTTAATATTTGTCTAGATGCTCTGCAGGCTCACTGCTGCTACAGACCAGCTGACAATGTGGACAATGACGAACATCTTTTGTTTTTTTGTGACATAAAACAGACGATTTGTTCTTCAAAAAAAGTTCCCAGACAAGGTAAAATTAGAAGATTTAGTGTTTTTATTCACATGTACAGTACAAACATTCACTTTTTAATCGTTACTGAAGTGCAGAATGTACAGACCTTAGCAGCAGTTCTTCATATACTCTATTTACATCTTAATTAAACATTTGAGGATCTGTCACATCTGTGTCAACATCGTTTATACATTTCTTTACATATTTACACTCTGAGATACGATATTACCGATCAGTCGTCATGCCTTATATTTAATATCTCTCAAAATAAATCTGTAAATCTGTTTTTATGGAGAATAAAGCTGCGATGAAACATGGAAGTGAGAAATGTGTGGACAAACACAGTTTACTCTGAAGTTGTGTTGATATAAAAACGTCTGTTCTGATGCACACAGACAGACTTACAGTCAGGACTTCCAGGTTACGTCGTAAACAATCTGACTTTGTGAAAATGACTTAAAGCATTTTATTTTGTTAAAGCAGACATAAGTCAAGGCCGCAGGGGTGTGGCCTGAGTGGTGGCATGGGCCCTCCTTGAAATCTGATTGGCCACCCCAGGTGCCACCCCAAAATCCGAATCTATGATTGGCTACTTGCCTAATCAGAGGCGGGACTTGAGTACAAATCAACTACTCTGGCTGTTTTCAACATACTAATGCTCGTACTTTCAGTTGTGAATAAATAATTAGCTCATTCCATAAAGATGTCAAAGTAAAAACTCGTGCACACCGTCTCTATAATCATTTCCTGTATTTTTGCAAGGTAGACAGCATACAAGAGTTTGCGTGTGTTGCAAATTGTGACGTTGCACATCTTTGTTTTTTAGTCCCTCAAGAATCAACCTAAGAAGATTTAAGTTGCTGCCTAATTTTATTACTTACCAGTATGTATCATTTGTTGGTATAGAAAGGGTCAACAACAGGGTCACCCCAGTAATAAAAAAAAGTCTGGACACGCCCCTTCAAGGCCGGATCATCGAACAACATGCTGCACCCTCATGAGCTTCAAACGCCTCACGTGTACTGCAAGACATTTGGATTTTCCAAATGAGAATAAATATGTATTACTTCCAATATTAAATAATCCTGCAGACGAGTCGTACGTTTCATTTTGTCTAAAGCTCTTGATTATTTTTATTATCTCTGTAAGTGTTGGCATCGTGTAATAAGTGGACGCAGACACTAAGACATCATTCATTCAACTTTGAGAGTTTGACTGAAGTCGAGGACTCCCACTTTAAAAACTCTTACAAAGTGTATTTGTCTTATTTAAGTTAAATTATTGATTTAAACACTTCAGTACGGTAGAATGCATTCATATGGGTTCTGCCTGGTTTCTTGTTATTACATGAAGAAGAGCTCGTTGGGATTGTGATGAATTAAATCTTTTTGTGGCATTTGAGCGAGTGGGCGGGCAAATCTTCTTCAGTCTGCTGCTTTTGCACGGCGCTGCACCGACATGATGTGCGTGTAACTGCCTCCGTTTTCTAAACTTGTTAATAATAAAATGTAAAAATAAATCTAAGGCCAAAAGAAGTGACTGAGCAACATTTCCTCCAGTTCACCTCGTATGTGGATGATGCATCTTTCACACAATGATCCTGATGACGAGCAGTCTCACTCAAAGTTTGTGATGTTTGAGTTGAAGTCGAGCTCGGAGGATAAATATATTTTACTGATATGGATTAATCTGAATCCATCTTCACAAAAAGATTTAAAACCTTTTCGAATATCTCATAAAATCTGAAATCTTTACTCCTCCCACTCTTTGAAGCAGCAGCACGAGCATCCTCTCTCCTTAGCTTTCACTCCTTTATTTATTTAAAATCTCTTTGTTTCCTCTTTCTTCTCTTTCTCACAGCATGTGTCATTACTTTCTTTGAATGCATCTAAAAGGAGTTGAACTATTTTGGGACACAGATTTGCTTTTTGCATCTGTATGACTCTGGAATCAGATCATGATTTAAGGTCCAGAGTGATGAGTTTACCTTTAAATCACTGAACTCTTATTGGACAGGCGGCCTCATCGGGTCACGTTTCCTCTGCTGTAAATCTGTCTGTGTGTCAGAACATTTTCCTCTCACTCTGAAGCTTCTTTTTTAATTTGAAATCCCCTGAAACACTCAGATATTTGTTATGCACTGTGTCCCGACTGGAGTGCATGAGGCTTCAAGAGCATGAGAGGACGAACAGGAGCCTGAAACCACCACTAGATGTCACTGTCACTGCTTGGATTTCTCTGTAAACTGAGCCGTGCTGGTGGATTCTTCATCTGACATCCTTTTATAAAATCACAGCGATGACACAGAAACACAGTCATGATCATAACGAACACCTTTAACACTTAATGCATAAAAACACACACACAGTGCATAAATGTTTACACGGTGAAATCTGCAGAGACGTAGAAACAGTGTGAGGTGTAAATGTACATGCAGCGATAACCAGGGGTGTACTTTCTAACTCGCTGATTTCTTTGTGTCAAATATAAACTTTTACAACAAAGTCCCTCAGGTGAAACACACACAGAGGAGGGTGTAGGTGTGTTTGAAGCTTTCCTCCACCTTTAGTGGGATCTGTTCAGGCGGTCGTGACCACACAGAGGCGCCCGAGTCGATCAGGTCAACGAGGCCTCGCTAATGAGTCACGACTGCTCTCATTGGCGACAAGATTCGATTCAGATGCACGGGCTGAAATCTGAGGTCACACGGGTCAAAAAAGAAAGGCGGAAAAGGAAATAAATGTAGTCTGAAAGGGAGAAAAAACAGGAAACCACTCCTTTTCTTCCACCATCACCTCAACCTGCACTCAAACGTCTGTAAACCTCACCGGTTTGAAAAAGAGGAGGCGAGGTGAGGGGGAAAAAAGGGGTGTATTAACCTGTCGTCATGTCGTGTTAACCTTCGCTGTGCTTGAAAGGCAGAGGGGGGAGGAAGAGGAGGGGGGCAGACGGGAGCAAAAAAGGAGAGCGAGACAAAGAGGAGGCGAGGAAAGAGAGACAAAAGGAGGAGGAAGTCGGGAGTCAAAAGGTGAGTCAGAGGAGGAGGACAAAGATAGAAAAGAGAGAGAAAAAGGTAAGGTATCGCTCTGTCCTTCTCTCTCTCTCCTCCTCCACCTCCTCTTCCTCTATCAGCCGTCACCCTGACAGGGCCGGTAATTGGACGTGGACCTCTCTCTCTCTCTTCTCTTTCTCCGTCCGTCTCTCTCGCTCTCTCCCCCGTGGCTGCGCTCCTCAGCGGGAGCCTCGGGGCCCGGAAATAGCTGATGACAAGATAGCGGCTGCCTTTCATTCAGCTCAAGGTTACCCCACCCTTCGATGACAGACAAGGCGGAGGAGGAGGAGGAGGAGGAGGAGGGCCGGTATTTAGGTGTGTTTTTGCTTAAATGTGTGTTTAAAGAAAGAGCGAGTTCGTCTTTTATGTCTGTTTTCTTTTCAGCCCGTCCAGCTGACCTTCCTCTCGTCGTTTTTCACAGCCAGGACGACACACAGACACACACACACACACAGACACACACACACACACACACACACACACACACGCACAGACACACACGCACAGACACACACGCGCAGGGCTGCACCCTAAAAGTCGTCGATATGAATCAGCGGTCTAGAAGAGCTCGGGTCGACTTGCATTCTGTCGGTCTAAATAGCCTAACAGGCTGTAAACTTTAAATCATGTCTCTAAATGAACCTTCAGTCCTGATTGTTAACGAGATTACACCTGATTATTGGAGGATTCTCTTGCTCAAAAACAGAACACGTGATTTCAATAGACAAAATTCTGAAGAGGGCAGGTTCAGGTAATATAAATACTGTCAGGAGGGGCTGCTCGCTGAGCTGCACCATCTCGCTCGTACGTGTACGACTTCTGTAAATCAGCATTAAACGTTTGTTGTTCAGAAGAACCTGGAGACGAATTATTCACAAAGGTCTCCCTCTCTTCTGAACAACACTGAAGAAAACATTTAAATATAAGTTTCTCTTCGTGCAATAACCCGTCAATCCCCCGAGTTTAAAGGAGTACACAGAGTTTAAATGTCATTTAATTATTATTTTTGATCTCTTTCATTCTCGTCAGGAACAGAAGTTCTTTGACTTTTGTTGATTTCTTTTGTTCTTTTTTTCCTTTGAGCTGCCGTAACATCCAAATATATAAGATGATCAATAAAGTTTTTCTTATCGACGCAACACTCTTTATTTTTGGGGACTTTAAGTTTTATTCAGACGACTGTGGACAGACGGAGAGGGTGGGGAACACCATGCAGGAAAGTAGCCACATGAAAGTGTTGGAGGCTCAGAAACAGAGTTGGGAATGCATCTATTTTCCTCCTAGCTTCCTCGGGATCGTTGGTGGACGGCCTGCCTGAACAGAACTTTCTAACACAGTCGTGCCTAAACTAAAATAAATAAAGAAGAGTCAAAGCTTCTTTTGTACAGCCAAATCTGATTCATCTGACGAACTTCTGAGTCGGGTGCAGCGCTGCACAGATGTACACAAACATACACACACACATGCACATACACACATGCACATACACACACAAGGTGGGGATGGCCTTGAGTTTAAAGGTTGCACTCCAAAACTTTGAGGTGTGAAGCAGGATGAGCATGGAGTCATCTTAGCCTACAAAAATAAAGGTTAAACACACACGCTCTCTTTATCTTACACACAGGCTCACTCACACACACACACACACACACACACACAGACACACAGACACACAGACACACACACACACACACACACACACACACACACACACACACACACACACACACACACACACACACACACACACACACACACACACTCTTCCTCAGACGGACAGCAGGAACTGTTCCTGCTCCGGCGGTTTCTTGACCCAGGTGCCGAGGCCCGTTTCCTGCAGAGATCTGAACCACTGCTGCTTCACTGTCTGGTATGGACGAGCCGCCATCTTGGCCTCGCAGTACATGAGCTGTCGGTCCGCCGAGTCCGACACGTGGACCCCCAGCTGAAGAGGAGGGCGAGCGAGGAAGAGAAAGAGAAGAGGAGAGAGAGAGAGAAAAACATGAAGACAGGAGGGAAACAGAGCCGGGGCAGTGAGGGGAAAGGTTTCAGGAGGAGGAGAGCGACTAAACAAAACGAATGAGCCGGCACAAATGCATTTGGGTGGCGTTGGGAGGAGGTCGGGGTGCTGGTGGCGGGGTGGTATATGTGGGGGTGGGGGGCTTCAACAGCTGTGTAATCTCCCCATTTAAATTTCACAAGCAATTGAACATTCTCTGTGCTTTTTGTGCGTTCTTATTGTGGCGAGCGGAAACAATGTAGATCGCTGAGAGAGAGAGAGAGAGAGAGAAAGTTTCTTCTGCAGATTAGTGCGACTGCTCTTGCGTTGCTCTTCTATGCGGCGCACGGGGAGCACTTAGGGTGGGGGCCTCCTCGAGTACTTCTCCAAATAATTATGGTTTCATAGTCATTATGCTTTAATGGCCTCCATTTGGCGGCGCAGGCAGTGTGTGTTACATAAAGTTTCGGGATGAGAATGAAAGTGCAGCGAGTGTGTGTGTGTGCTGACGTTAAAGAACCGAGCTGCCAGCTTTGATAAGACAGCAGATGGTGGATCTATACGAGACGAGACCACACATATTCTCTCTACATGTGTGTGTGTTCTGTGTGACGTCATGCATGTTTACTGCATCTCTGTAGTTAATGTGTTTGTTTTAATGTGTGTTTGTCTGCATGTCCTGATAATGTTTTTGATAACAAATACCCAGAACCCAGAGAGGGAAGTTAGGTTGTCACAATATTGGATGTGTGGTCTCACCTTGCGGTTCAGTCTGCTCCAGCGGGTGAACAGTGTGTGTTTGCAGAGACGTGAGGGTGTCCCTGAGTCCCGTCTCCGTCCTGTCGCCGTGTTCACCACCTCCAGCTGTGAATCGCCCAGCGTCCAGTTCACGCTCACGCACGAGGCCTTCCCTGACTGCTGGAACTCTGCGTTACTCAAACCTGCAGGAGCACAACACAAAGAGAACCTTCTTTAGGTTCAGGTGATCTTCAGCGCTGCAAAAAGCTGATTCGACCTGGACCCATTGTTTTTCTGATACTCCGGAAGAGAGCCAGACGGAGGTGCAAACAGGAGAGATATCGAGCATGTAAGCTTCTCGTTCCTGTCTTTGTCCTGCTCTGAAAGGTGTAAATATTATCTTAACAAAGCCGCCCCTACACCAGTCGGCCTCCACCTTCTCGCTGAAATCATTGGCCGCGCAGGCTAACCACTCAGAGTGACCCATTAAGGAGGAAGACAGATGGGACAACTTTGGAATCTGCAAAATGTTTACTGCCACATCCTGAACTCAGTCATCAGACGTTAATTTGGCTGTAAAATGTTAAGAAATGATCTTTGAGACAAACTACAAAAAAAGGTGAAATACTTTTCTCCCTTGTTGAGTTTTAGGTTAGTACTTTTCAGATGTGTTGGGCGGTGATAATTACGACCAACGTGATCACGTTGGAAGGAAGAGGGGCGGGGCTTGACGACACCCGGAAAGAACATGACACATATTGACCTCTGTCTCATGTTTTCAGCTCGCAGCACCAACTTCATAGTTCTTTTTTTGCTTCACCATTCTGTTTGTTTACTTGCGACTTTTGTGTGTGCACAGTGCTCTATGCCCTCATTGGTCAACGTCACTGATGTGACGGAACACACGGTAAAAGGCAGAGAGAAAAATCAAACATGCCAGACTTTCTTTCGGGAGGTTGTGAGGCGTCTTAGATGTGGCCTTGACTCGTGTCACCTTGACACCCTGTACAGGATAAAATAATTGACTTCCATAGCCGACGTCTGCTGGATCAGGTTTTAATCGTGTTTATTACTTATAGTCTGACCTCGACATAAGACAGTCACCCTTTAACTCGCCCTATTGTAAGAGAACCATCATGCCACTGATGCACTTTAAGGATCTCACTGCGTCTGAGTATTCCTTTAAAGCCGGAACAATTGATAAGAAAGTTATCATTAACTTCAACAACTAAATGAAGGAGCTAACTGCTAACCTGACACAGTCTAGTGTAAGATGCTTAAAGTGAATAACATTACAACATGACAAACTACTCTGCTCTTGTAAACAATACTAAAAAGGTGAGGAAACGTTGGGTGAAGTATGTGTCATAATGCCAAACATGCTCAGCATGAAGCCTCCAGGCTAACACTCTGACAGTTTTATATCCGCACTGAATCAGTAAAAATGTTTTCAGCAGGAGAGGCTTCACCTCGGCTTCCTCACAGTTATTTATTCCATCATACGGTGTGAAAACACCTTCATATAAACACATTCTGAACAGCAGTTTCCTCTGATCTCAGCGCCTGACAGACAGCTTGTTACAGTACAATACCTGATGTACAATCCCACAATGCACGGCTGCAGATCATCTCTCTGCCTGCCACACTCGTTTCCCCGTCTTTACTCTTCCATTCACCAATCGCTGCTCGTCTTTTCTGCAGCTCGAATGAATCGCCTGCCACAGAAACAATCCTCCGAGTCTCTTATTACCCATCTCTCCTCCGTGAACAAAAGGCCCTCCCATCCATCCTGCCTCCTCCTTTCTCTCGCTCCATTCATGCCTCATTTCATCCCTTCAATGGACTTCACTCCTCTGTTTCTCTAATAGACAATTTGATTTTTCCCTCATTGAAGACTTGATCAATTCCTCTTCTGGGAAACATAAAGGAGGCAGAGTTAAAGCCTCTGGTTAGGGGATACGTACGAGTACAGTACCAATAACACTGGATTAATATCTGTTTTTGTTTGGACACACTGCAGCTGTTTTGCGTTACTGCGAAACAGGAACGTATTTGGGAGTCATGCAGTGTTATTAGGATTGACCTAAAAAAACAGTTTCACCCAAATATCTGAACCACAGACTGTATAAAAAGATGGACAGCATTACAGCTCCCTTAAAGTGAAGCCAAAACATTTGGAGCTCCCCCTGCTGACTGGCTGCAGTATCGGTCATAAGCTCCGCCTCCTCCATGTACACAGTGTGACATGGGTTGATTGACGCTGATTAATGTCCATGTGTTCATTTTTCGGTGACGTTTAGTGTTGATTCGTTATTTGCTGAAAAAAGAGTGACCTGCTCTTCTTTTGTAAACTGTCTGCAGGTAACCTTTGTTTTATTGGCGCTCTATAAATAACGATTGATTGATTTACTGATTGATTGATTGACAGGTGGGCACGTTGGGGCTGTTTACCAGCAGGCTTAAGGCCCGCCTCAGCTCCACCTCTTTGCTTGATACCTGACTGATTGAAAGTTGGGTTCAGATAGCATTTCCTATATGGCGACCACCATCGTTGGGCTTCATAACGCCTCTTCAGAAGCCAATGGATGATGTCACTGACACTACGTCCATGTCATATTGATTCTATAAGGTAAAAAACAGGCTGTAGCTTTAAAACTCACCTGGGAGCGTAATGATAAAACTCCAACCTTCATTAACGTTTCCTTTATCTACTTTTGTTCTGATTCTCCTAAACCCACCAAACCTCCGCCGCAGATTGTGTTCTTGCTGCGGTGGAAGCGAGCATCAGGGCGAGAGTGAAGGACGAGTCGGCCCATCGATGTGTTTGGCACTCGGGGTTCAGGTGGAGCTGCTTTGGCTGCGTGCGATAAGAGCGAGCCCTGCAAACCCCAGGAATTTCCTCCAGGGGTGATACTTTTAAAGAACCCCGGACACACAAAAGCCGAGGAGCTCATCAGAGTCTCTGAAAGGACGGAGGAAGAGATGGGGGGGGGGAGCTCTCCTCTCCTTTCTCCCCTTCCTTCCATGCTGTCTCTCTCTCTTTCTCCCCCTCCGCCTCTCTCTCTCTCTCTCTCTCTCTCTCTGTTGAGCTGCCTTCACATTGAATGGCTGTCTGATAAGCGCTGTGATTACATTGATTTGGTGTAGGGCCATTTCCAGCGTCTGTCCATCTCCCCCTCCTCCTCTCTCCTCCCCTTCAAAAGAGTGGAGCTGCTCAGAGATGCTGCAGGTGCAAAGATCTGACAGTTTGGACACACACACAGAAAACACACAATCGTGAAGTGTGTCAGAGGAGAGGGCGTTCAGAGGGACATCAGAGGCCACCTCTGTTTAGAGTAAAGAGGGTGTGTGAAGGTAAAGGGCACGTCTGTTTCATTCGACAACACAAACGAACCTCAATGTTGAAAGAGGAATGTCGATGTTTTTAAAACTGGGTCCTATTCCTACTATTTGGTGTCTTAAGCCCATTTCCACCAAGCGGTCGGGTTCAGGTCGGTTTGGTACGGTACACATTTAATGGCCTTTCCACTGTCAAAAGTTGGTAATGGTACCAAAATAACTGATCCATACAATCCTACTTTTTTGCTACCCTTCTGTTGGGGTGCAAAGCGTACTGATCCGGCCTTAAAGGGTGGAGCTAGACACACTGCATACCGTTGATTGGTCGAAAGAATCGTCACTTCCCGTGTGACAGCGCTCATAAAACCATCTTATACGTCGTCGTTTTCAAACAAAAACAAAAACCATCATCATTACCATCATTTCATCAATACTATCCAGATCATCATCATTAAGTTAAGTTAGTAGGTATTCCTGAAAGAGCTGGGTCTTTAGCTTTTTCTTAAAGGTACAGAGGGACTCTGCAGATTTCAAGGACGTTTTGTTTTTTTGTGACTAATGTCAGCGTGTAGCTCCGCCCCATGGACAACCTCAGAGGTGCAGACCTCTGCTGGACCTTCTCCATTGTTGCCCTTTGTTAACTGTGTCACGTTCTTCTTCTTTATTTCATTTATTGGCGGGCTACACTGTGGTGCACTGCTATCATGTCAAGCTATTACAAAGCTGACGCCACTACCTCCAAAACTTTCTAACACAGTCTTCATTTAGAGTCCAGAATAGATAAAACTGACTCGTGTTTGAAAGACCCTGAAAGCCCCTCTTAGTTCAAACTGAAGTTCTGCACACTAGCCCGTCTAGCTGTAGGTCTGAATGAAAATTGTCCAGATCTTGTTGAACTGAACATTACTGACTTTAAACTGCGAGCTTCCTCATACTGTATATAAAGCTGTTTTATGATCAATTAGGGCCGGATCACACAAAAACGTCTTGCTAGAAAGCGTCATCAGCAGAGCCATTGTTTACCTCTGGTGCAGCGTTTCTGTGTGATCGGGTCCTCAGGCCCCAGAGACCAAAATGTACAGCAAGTGGATGCAGTCGATGATGTTAAACAGATTGAGCTGCTTTGTGTTTTTGAGAAACAACACAAAATCTCAAAATATAAACGGCACACTGATGGCCTAGCGGTTAGGTCGTGCCCCATGTACAGAGGCTATAGTCCTTCAAGCGGACGGCCAAGGTTCAAGTCTGACCTGTGGCTCATTTCCTGCATGGCGTTCCCCACTCTCTCTCCAGGTTTCCTGCTCCATCCACTGTTCTTTCTCTAAATAAAGGCAAAAGCCCAAAAATAAATCAGAAACTGGTCATAATGAAGAGAAGAGAAATCCTGCATGCATTACCCAGAAGCCTCTCCTCTCCTGAAAGCAAAAGGTGGGAATGACACCTTTTAGTCTGCTTTATGTTTGAGCCTTTCTTTAAAACAGAGCTTAACATTAACAGGAAGGACATTTTTCTGCCTCATTCGAGGTAGAAGAAAAGATCTTCTCTGTCTTTAAACAAACTCTGCACCGTGAGGTATATTATACTTAGGGTTATTAAATACGTTGAATAATTAAGTATGAATGATGAAGAAATAGATCCTACCTGACTACAACTCTCCAAAAGTTAACTGCTGCTTGAAATATCAGAAACTAAAACTTCCACCTCAGACAAGTCAAACGAGCCTTTCAAACAGCAAATGATGAGAAATGTTCTGTGAGGCCGCGTTCAGAGGACTCCATGATAAATTCATGGCTGCTATCGTCAGCAGAGGACAATCCAGCACAATTATCAATCTTGATGAGGACCGGCCTCAAATGGTGCTCATCCTCACGACACCCAATAACCCGGAGCAAAACGTGGTAACACAAAAGGCCCCGCCGCCCTTCAGGACGTGCACTTAAACCTGATAGAAGTATAAGAAGAGTGCATCGAGTTTAAGTTGATTCATTGTGTGTAGCTCAGATGATGAAACGTGCTCCGAGTGTGTGATTGTCTTTGTTCTCATCATTGATCCCGAGCTACAAAACCTGCCCTACATCCGTGTGTCGCTGTGCCGCTCCGACTGGCCTAGATCTGAAGTGACGTCTGATTCAGTCTCGACAAGTTGGGTGTCATTCAGATCCTTTTCCAGCATTCATCTCGACTACAAACGAACGCCGCGGGTCTCAGCAGAGCCCCCCGGGCCGACGTGCCAGACGACTTCTCTGCTGCTGCTTGTCTGCCTGGCACAATGTGACTGTGGAGGAGCACGGCTACACCAGTTTGTCAAACGTGTGTGCGAGTGTGTGTGTGCGGGTGTTACATGTGCAATCTGTTGTGAGCTGACACATTTATTAAAAGCAGCTTCTGAAAATAGACACTGTATTCATATGGCCCAGGATCTGTGTAAGGGAAGGCCCCAACTGAAAACATAGAGAGTGCAAGGAGAGGAATGTCACCGCTCGAAAGCAGGGGCTGACATTTAGCTGAAGAGAAGGAGAAAAAAAACCCGAGAAAAAGCCAAAATTAGATCAACCAACCTCTGAAGTCACGTGGAAAATAGCTTCTGAATCAACCAGAGAGGATTCAGATTATTCCTGTTGTGTTTCTGATGTGCTTTGAAAGAGTTAAATAATCTCAATCTTCGTCTTTCTGCCACTAAATGTTAGAAGTATTCAAATTAATCAAGTATTAAGTATTAATTTGTCATCAACAATGAACGCAAAGAGACATCCATGTATTCCCTGCAGATGTTTCACTGTGATGCAGAGTTAAAGGCAGATTGAGGAGACTGAATAATGGACTCTGAAAGAACGATCTCTTATTCAGTGCTTCTGTATTTTTTGTATATTAAAGTAAGCAGCGACATCTGTGACGACCCCTGACCCTCCTCCTGTTGCCTCGTATCTCTCCCCACTCAGGTTTGCCTTCAGGTAGAAAGGGGCGGAGCCACTTGATTTGATTTCATGCACCCGGGCAGGCTAGGCCTCTCTCTCTCTCTCTCTCTCTCTCTCTCTAAAGTAAGAAGGAGGACATACTGGCTGCTGCATTGTTGTCAGAGAAGCCAGCACTTCAACATAGCATGTTTCCTTAATGTCTGAACATATAGTAAGGTCACTTTATCATTTCACTCACTACACATCTCACTGATTGATTTTTAAGTGATATTTTTACAACACAATATAATTCCTGTTTATCTCTTTGGTTCTTTGAGTCAGTGTCGTGTTCGTACCGCTGAGCATGGGCTGGTTACGTCTGTGTGTGGGGGGCAGTGGGCCAAGCCGATCCAGCCGCTGGTTCAGAACTCTGTTCAGATGTCCTGTGTGACGGAGGCTGCCGACGGTCACGCTGTGCAGGTACACCGGCTCCACGAAGTGGCTCAGCAGCGCCCCCTGAAGGCCCAGGATGTTCCATCTAAAGGTAAAGATAGAAAACAGCGGAGAAAGAAGTGTAATGGTTGAGGGAGAAGGAAGAAATGTGGAAAATGAGGAGGAAAGGCAACAGTTTGGGGAGGGAGAGAAGGTTGGAAGGGAGACAGAATCAGGTGGAAAATCAGTAAAAAGAGGGAGGAGAGAGAGCGAGAGAGAGAGGAGGGGAGAAAAAGAGAGGAGCTTCAATGACAGGTGGAGACAATTTGATCATTATCTTGATGTGGGACGTGATGAATAACAGCCTGGACTGACAGCACACATAATCTGACAGACACACACGTCCTCAAACCATCACCACCGACAACAACAACAGCAACAGCAGCACAGCCAAAGGTCAGTGCATCAGCATTCATTACATGGAACAACACATTACCATGTGTGCATTCATCAGTGCCACAGAGGTTAATGCACTGCAGGAGAGCTGTGTTGATCGCCCGGCGCTCGCTTTGTGCGATCACCTCAGTGTTTGTGCAGAGATCCACGTGTGACACAAAATCACTGTGAGGCTAATCCTCACGCCTGATACTGTAGCCAGCTGGTCGTGTGCCACTTTCAGCTGAAACCCTCTCTATTTAGCCACCAGATGCTAATTTATGGATGCAAAATGATAATTAGCGTGTTTATTATCAGTCCTGCCCTTCATAGAGAGAGGAAGCGGCGTGCTCTCTGCAGCTCTGGACTAATGAACTTATGCCAGGCACAATCAAAGCCTGCACGTTAAGCTGCTAATTTTTAGATCATTGTTCTTTTTGTTAATCAATGTCTCTTTATCATGGATGCAATTAAGGCTGCTGCTTGTTTTTTCTCTTTGCGCGCAGACTTAATAATCACTCATTATGGCTTCTTTCCATCTCCAGCAGTCAATTAACATCACGCAGCAGCGCCCGCCTACGCTTTACCTGCTATCAGTCTGCAGGATCTGTCCTTCCTCTTTCAAACAGGGAGGAGGAGGAGCGTGCACACACACACACACACACACACGCACGCACACACACACACACACACACACACACACACCCCCACACACAGATACACACACACACACACACACACCCACACACAGATACACACACACCCACACCTCCAACAAAAACAGAAAGAGTTTAGCCTGAAATATTAATTTACCCAGAAAGCGACACCGTGAATAAGAAACATCTTCTAATCTCATGCAAGAAAAGGCAGCCATCTGGCTTGGGCGTGTGAATTTAAAGAGAGGAGAGACCTCTTCTCCCTCTCTCTCTCTGTACATCATTTCTTTTCTTCCCTCCCCCCGCTAAATGCCGACCATTAAAGTAATGTGTTCATCTGCATAAAACTGCACTGGAATTGAGAACATCATCGTTATATAAAAAGCCATTTAGGCCCCTCAATTAAATCCAGCTGTCGACATCAAATCAAATATTAGCAAAGGAGCTCTGCAGGGCCTGGATTAAGAAAACAAAACGAAGATCACCAGGTGAAGCGTCGCACATTATCAGAAATGTTTATGATGAGAGGAAAGATCCTAAAATCCCCCGCGGTCAGGGCTGAACTAACTGTAATAAAGTGCAGGAGCTGGAGGACGTGGGCGAATAAAAAGGTAATGGGAGGTTACGAAATGAGTGTGACAGAGGATGAGAAGAGCATCCAGGGGATCACAGACTGCAGTGTGTGTGTGTGTGTGTGTGTGTGTGCGTGCACGTGTGTGTGTGTGTGTGTGTGTGTGTGTGTGCGTGTGTGTGTGCGCGGTTCCACCTTCCACCCTGACCTTGATAAACTGGCCCTTGGTGACCCACTCACTTTAACGACGGCCAACCATCATTTACACCGATATAAAAAAACAGAGAGAGGAAGCTGCCGAGCAAAACGAGTGCGTCTGCCGTCTGGACTGGCTGGGGGATGGAGGAGGGAAGAAATGGGGGGGCGGGATTTGTGGAAAGGAAAGAAAAAGCGGGTGTCCCTTCTCCCTCCCCCCTCCCTCCCTCCGTCACTCTTTTTTTTGTAAAGTAATTGCTTTCACCCCCGTTGGTGACCTGGGTAGATTTAATCACACCATCTCCAGCCCGGGCCAACTGAATCAAATTGGTCAAATTAACAGAGGCTCCACAGGAGAAGGCTTCACCTCTGTGTGTGTGTGTGTGTGTGTGTGTGTGTGTGTGTGTGTGTGTGTGTGTGTGTGTGTGTGTGTGTGTGTGTGTGTTTGTGACAATCCTCTCCCACACACAGAGCAGTGTCTCAGCTGTAGTCCTGAATGGCTCAGTTGGCACAGTGTGCTGCTTACTAAGCTAAATTCACGGGTTCACTTCCCGTTAAGGACCCCGTCCCGGCAGAAGAACTGAGACGATATTAAAAACTGATTTAAGAGACGTCCAGGTAACTCACCTGGTGGAGTGTGTGCCTTTTAATGGCGAGTCCTTATTATGAGGCCTTTTCACACATGAACAACACTCCTGAAAATGTCAGGAAGTTTCAGGCTGAGCTGCATGTGTGAATGCAAACTGATGAATTTTCACCCTGACGTGTTACAGACTTTTTCCTGCCAGCCCCGGAGTAAAACTTCCACATACAGCCCGTTAGCATGTGGAGAATGTGTATGTGCATTCAACTGTCACCATGACGTGTAAAGGCCGTGGCTAAATGGCTACATTGGAGAGGCTCATTTATTACATGCTCGTTGAGATAGGTTCGTACGTATAAACTTGAAGATCGACGAGGAAAGAGCTTATAATGGCTAATGTTTGCTGAAGCTAATGTTTTTTTTCCCAGGATTGTCTTTGCTTTGGTTTGCCTTTAATTTTGACAGGACAGCTGATGTGAGGAGAGAGTGAGAGATAACAGGCGCACCAAACTGCGTCAGGAGACTTGGACTGTAGCCTCTGTACATGTGGCGCCTGCACACTGACCGCCCCTAACGCTAGCATTTGTTTACTGGTATTATAACTTTTCCCCTATCATTCTCATTTAAAAAGAGTTTGACTGATACATTGTTATGTCATATACTTTGTTCAAAGCTGAATTTACTACTAGATTCTACTTAACAGAATGTGTGTAAAAAGCTTAAAGGTCCAATCAGTGAGATGTGTAGTGAGTGAAATGATAAAGTGAGCTTACTGTATGATCAGACATTAAGGAAACATGCTATGTTGAAGTGCTGGCTTCTCTGACAACAATGCAGCAGCCAGTATGTCCTCCTTCTAACTTTAGATTCTGGTCCTGAATGGTCTGGATTTGTTTGGACCAGAGAAGGTAGGCGGTTTTAAGGCACCCCCACACGGCCGTTTTGGACGCCCCTCGGTTTGCCAGATATGAGAGCAGTTATCAGGTCAAACCAACAGGTGTTGCAGCGATGGAAGCGGGCAAGAGAACTGGTTCAGATAGAAGTGATTGTACCCGACCTAAAAAGCCTCTGCATGTTTCTAATAAGCTCCACGAGCAGAAACGTGCTCAAACTAGGATCAATATTGGAGATGCTTTTGAAAAATGGAGAGAGGTTAGAACGCAGAAAGGTTTACAGACCGATGCAGAGCTGGATAAACACTGAAGCTTCAGTGTCCACCACATGGTGACCTGCGTGAGCATCCACTCTAGAGAGGAGGGAGGGGGGAGACAGCTCTCTGTAATGTTTTGAATTTGAACTGCAGTACCCATTTTAAACTCTAGGTGTCGGTTGCTCTTTTAAATCCACATTTATCTCCTCGATCCTCTATAAGTATTCCTCGTAATTTTAAATTTAGATCCTAAAGTGACACAGATATTTGTATCTCCAGTGAGCCAATAACACTATGCATATCTGTGTGTGTGTGTGTGTGTGTGTGTGTGTGTGTGTGTATGTCTGGTGGAAGTCCCCCTCTGCCTGTAAAGATGCTCGGGTGTGTACACATCGATGCCTCACTCCTCACACATGAGGACTGTGTGAAAATGAAGCGTGAGAGCAAAGCTGTCCTGATTTAGCGTCTCCGTCTGTCCTGCTCAGGCTGCCAACATGTGCACAATACATTCAAAACATAATCATTTCACAACACAGACACAGAATCTGCTCTGTCTGATTCATGAATGTGTTACCAGAAGTAAATTAAAACAGAAATATGTTAAGAATCAGTGGAAAAACAGAAGTGTTTCATATATTTATAGGGCTGAGAGTATTTCCCTCACATGATCAAATCTAGATAAATACTCCACAGTTAGCCTGAGGAGCGTCACTGCAGATTAAAACAATGACGTGATTAATACACTAATTCATTAGAGCGGGATTAGACGTTCAAGTCAAATATGGGAAATCAATAGTCATCACCAGGACTGAAAAGATTTCCCATCCAGCACAGCTGAGGGCGACACACACACACACACACACACACACACACACACACACACACACACGAACCGAGGTAAATATCAGACCCCTGTACCTCTCTCCTGAAGCACATTTTAAACAGCTTTATTTAAACAGAGATCAGTCACTCTCATAAAGAAGCTAATCTCCTCATAAAGTTAGCCCTCTGATCAATACTCTGACCACCCCTCTCTCTGATGTAGGTCGCAGGCGTCCTGCGTAGGCCGCTGTACTGATCATGTTGGCTGTTTGAGGTTTACGTCAGACTTTAATGTGTCGACCTTTAAATTTAAATCATCACGATCTATAGTCTTTAATCTGTGGTGCTCGGAAATGATGAATTTTTATTTAAGGAACCTCCCCACTCGTAACGAAAAGTAGAAAAGAAATAATTTAATCCAACAACTGCAAAGATTTGTAGTTTAAACTCTCTCATAGAGCTTTCACACATGCAGAAAACTCCTGAAAAACTCCTGACATTTCCAGGAGGAGCTGTGTTTGTGAACGCAGACAGACGAATTTTCACTCCGACTGCGCTCAGAGTTTCTCCTCCAGCCTCCTCGTATTTATTCTGCAGAAAGTCAGAGTGAGCTGATGTGAGAACGCAGCAGGATATAATCAGGAGAATTCACCTCGAGCGAGTGGGAGGGGGTGGTGACGTTTATTCCCTGTGATCGCTGCACGACCATAGACTGTCTGCACGCCACCTCTACGATCTCCGTGCTCTAATGAACCTGCTGCATTCTGTTTCCTGTTCTCCAGTATGTTCTTCTCCACTCTTTAGTTCAGATTGTGATTCTGTTGAACTACACGTAGCATTGATAGAAAGACAGATATTCACATTATATATTATATTACATTATATCTGTACTACAACACTAAGTCCTGAAGTTTGAAACCAAGAACGTGTCTGACCTCTGAGAGCTGTTTCTGACAGTTGAGTTTCGAACCCGGTGGTCCGGTGACCCCAAATAAACCGGTGAAGAGATTATAAACAGAGTGTTGTTTTACACCTTAAAGGTTTTCCTCTGACAGCTCTGACCTGGTGATCTTGTCGGTGCAGGACATGGTGATGAGCTGCTCGCCCTGTAAAACGCCATCCCACGTCTGGACCGCCCCTCGACATCTCACGGGCACGGTCCCCTCTCCTGACTCGATTTTGGTCCGCAGGTGGCTGCGGTGCTTCCTCATGAGGTGTCTGCTGCTGTGGACTGCAAACAGAAAGACATAAAGCCACAGCCTGAGCTTCACGTCTCCACATTATGTCACATCGTATTACACGGATTTACTGCAAACCCAATTCAATTATTCAGTAATGAAGTCTGTTATTTCTAAATAACACCAAGCAGATCTAATCATGTCAGCCAGCAGCCAGACTCCTTCTGAAGATTTCTGATCAAATTAAATAAAAAAACCAGCAAAGATTCAGAAGAAAACAGTGAAACATTTCTATTATACTTTAATCAGACGACAGGCACAGCTTCCAGTGGAGGATAAAATCTGTAATTTCTTTCTGAGCAGAAGTTTAAATGAGGTTAAGAGCTTCATTTAGGGAATTAAATCTTTTATCTGAGGACGGCTGGCTGTCTAATTGTTAATGAAGTAAATGTTTGATTGATTGTTGCTCCATGATGCTGATGATGAGCGGGCTGCAGTTCAGAGAGGAGGAACCTTTTCTCTACTCAGGGAGGTTTACACGCAGCCATGATATTCTTCATTAAAGACAAGGTGATACATTAAAGGAGCAATATGTAACTCTGACACCTAGTGTTTAAAATGGGTACTGCAGTCCAAATTCAAAACATTACAGAGAGCTGTCTCCCCCCCCCCTCCTCTCTAGAGTGGATGTTCACGCAGGTCACCATGTGGTGGACACTGAAGCTTCAGTGTTTATCCAGCTCTGCATCGGTCTGTAAACCTTTCTGCGTTCTAACCTCTCTCCATTTTTCAAAAGCATCTCCAATATTGATCCTAGTTTGAGCACGTTTCTGCTCGTGGAGCTTATTAGAAACATGCAGAGGCTTTTTAGGTCGGGTACAATCACTTCTATCTGAACCAGTTCTCTTGCCCGCTTCCATCGCTATAACACCTGTTGGTTTGACCTGATAACTGCTCTCATATCTGGCAAACCGAGGGGCGTCCAAAACGGCCGTGTGGGGGTGCCTTAAAACCGCCTACCTTCTCTGGTCCAAACAAATCCAGACCATTCAGGACCAGAATCTAAAGTTAGAGGAGGGCACTTAAAGGTACTGAGAACCCAAATATGCAAAAGCTCTATAAGTATGACATTAAGGAGTTTGTTTTCATAAAAACAGTTCTTAAAAACTTTGAGTTCAGTCAGACACTTGCCTTGTTAGATGTCCTCGGCCTGGAGGCAACTAGTTCTTGTTCACTGCTGTGATTTTTACCGCCAAAAAATTCAGAACAGTTAGAGAGCATTTTCCCCGTGCATCACACATTTTGGTCCGCTTGTTAATGTCCCCGTGTGAACCAAGCACCCAGGCCGTTGAAGCCAGTTTTACCTGGTGGTCAAACCTGGTATTGCAGTGTCACGTGATGCCATTGGGCCCAAAAACACTTTTTAAGTTCACATTGGGAAAGAGACGTCTATAAATCAGCAGATACATTTTTTTAGGTACATCAATTTCCCGATTCGAACACTTAAATAACCATTTTTAAAATCATTAGGAGCTAAAAGGTGTAAAATGCTGTTAAAGCTGAATTCAGAGATATTTTTGTAGACTTAATGAACGCAGAACAGAGCCATGTGACTGTGACTCCAAGTGTGCATGCTCTCTGGGCCCACTAACGCAAAAGAGCTGGGCACTTTTACATGCAGAAGTCTGACTTTTTTTGCATCATGCGCTACTGAGCAGCTTTCCGAGAATTAACGTAGCTGTAGCCATTCTATAAAACATACATGAGGCGAACACAGACCAAACTGTGACGTCAGCCATCTGTTCCTACAGGGGGCTCCGGAGGCTCAACGACAGCAGCCGCCATGTTGGAAATCCTGTCTCATCCTAACTTTCAGTCAACCTAACGACAGGCTGAGAGCTGGAGCTGAGGCGGGTTTTAAGCCTCCTGACAAACCGTTACATCGCTCCAACCTGTCAATCATGTCAGCTACACGCCTAACTATGGATAACACGTATCGTTTATGAAATCAAAAAGGAGCCGTTAAAAAAAATTCACCCCCCGTACAGTGTGTGCCAGTGATGACAATAACTAATCAGACCTCTTCTGTTTTTATTCCAGGCTGTAAAAATGTTTATTTTTGCTATAAAAACAGCTTTTTTGCTAGTCATGTGAGTGTGACTTCCAGTGTTCCTGGAGCCAGCCTGAAGCGGACACTCGACGAACTGCAGGATTTTGCACTTCCACGTCTGCTTCATTTTTCAAGACCGGAGGTTGCCGCTTGTTTGAACCTGTTCCAAGAGGATTCATGAGTGTGCAAGGCATCATGGCCTGTATCATCCCTGATACTGTAAAAGTACAAGGTGATCATAAAAAGTCTGTATAGTGTAAAAAGAAGACGTCAGGGAGAAGGAGACATTCAAGCAGAGGAGCAGGATCAATTGTTTGACTTGTTTTTGGTAAATTACAGCATGGATATCTCTCATTTTCGAGGCCGAGGGCATGTTGGTAATCACTGTTTCTGTTTAATAACCTCTCCTTTCTTTGGGTTTAAACCCTCCGTCCTTCCTTTCCTCCATGGATGTGACAGCAGCTTCATTTTAAGCCCAGACTTCCAGCTCAGGAGAACACTCATGAAAAGGTACTGTGTAATTTTTATAATCTCTTAGAGCGCAGCAAAACATTTAAAAAGGTTTAATGAGCAGAAACGTCAGGTTCAAAGGCTTCTGCAATCATCCTCTCTCTCTCCTTGTCTCTCTTCCTCTCTCTCATTTTCCGTCTTTACTGGTGTCAGAAAATCTCTGCATGTTGTGTATATTCATGGAGCTAAAGTAGGGGGGAAATACATACGTTTGACTGACGGAAACTGCAGACAGATTACCTTTCTGAGCTCGTAGGCCGTCAGAAAAATGCTGGGCAGATCGTCTAAATGAATATACTACTTATTTTCAGTGGGTAGGCAATAAAAAGTAATGTAGTCAGCACGGCGTGGCTTAAAGAGGCTGAAGACACAATGTGACATGAAAGAGATCCAAACCTCTCGTCTGTGTCTGAGAAATAAAAACTGAATATCTGCCCGAGAAAGTCGTCTGACTTCCTTAGAGAACGAGAAGTTATTGCTTCATGTGTTTAATAAAATCAGCTTTTCTTTGATGTGTCTTAAAGGTCCAATCAGTGAGATGTGTAGAGAGTGAAATGATAAAGTGAGCTTACTCTATGATCAGACATTAAGGAAACATGCTATGTTGAAGTGCTGGCTTCTCTGACAACAATGCAGCAGCCAGTATGTCCTCCTTCTAACTTTAGATTCTGGTCCTGAATGGTCTGGATTTGTTTGGACCAGAGAAGGTAGGCAGTTTTAAGGCACCCCCACACGGCCGTTTTGGACGCCCCTCGGTTTGCCAGATATGAGAGCAGTTATCAGGTCAAACCAACAGGTGTTGCAGCGATGGAAGCGGGCAAGAGAACTGGTTCAGATAGAAGTGATTGTACCCGACCTAAAAAGCCTCTGCATGTTTCTAATAAGCTCCACGAGCAGAAACGTGCTCAAACTAGGATCAATATTGGAGATGCTTTTGAAAAATGGAGAGAGGTTAGAACGCAGAAAGGTTTACAGACCGATGCAGAGCTGACTAAACACTGACAGCTCTCTGTAATGTTTAGAATTTAGACTGCAGTACCCATTTTAAACACTAGGCGTCAGAGTAACGTATTGCTCCTTTAAGTGAAGCCAACATGTGTCTAAATTAAGGAACAGAAAAGGCTGCGTATCTTACGGTCTGTGGAGATTTCATAGGGCGAGTTGAGCCTCCCGTCCCCACACGGCGACGTGCTGATGTACATGTGAAAATGGACGTTGTCTCTCAACCTGAAGCCGCACTCCTTGTGCCGCACGAATATCGACTCCTCCCAGTCCTCCGGTCTTTTACTGCAGCAGAGAGAAGGAGAAAAACAACAAGTAGGAGGGTGACTGATGAGAAGGGTAACACCATTCATCACATCCTGAGAAATAGATTTCCTCTTTTCGTTCCCAGTGATGGAGCGAGGCACCGATGGACACCGGGCCTCTCGGACCAAAGTCCATTCACCTCCTGTCTGAACGGCTCCTGGACATTACTCAGGCTGTCCACATGTGCAGGGGAAACCAAAGACTGAATGTAACCTGTGGTCTATAAACTCTTTGAATCTGAGTCATACAGGTGTCGTCATGAAGGACTTCTAAAGACTGGCTCTGTTGAGATGGTGTTAAATATATATACACGTGTAGCATTGGTTTAGTGGCGTAACAAAGAAGTTAGAGTGGATTAAATAAAATCTGACACTGCAGCAACATTACATTTACTACTTTACAAGCTTATGATGAAGTCTGCTGTTTGTGTGTAAACAATCCTGGAGCCTACCTGCTAAAGTCTGACAGCGACATCATAAAAATAATAATAATAATAACTGTATTCATAGCACGTATCAAAAACAAGTCATAAAGTCTGTCACAATTAAAACAAGCTACAAATAGTCAAAACAAATCGACGATTAATAGAAGAAATAATTAGGCAAATAAAAAGGCCCCTGTGAGCACTTAAAGGACAAGCGCCCCGTAAAGAAACCCCCCAACCCAACCACGGACAGGAGAGTCTGCAGAGAGATGTTAGAAAGAGGACGGAGAAGGCAGAGCGAGGCCCAGAAGCCTGATGAGGTCAGAGGTCGACCCCCTGCAGGTTTGGCTGTGCGGTATTTGTTTCTGGGAATGATGGCCGACTCGTTCAGCGATAAAAAGGCTCCACAGTTTATTCTGGCTTACTGCAGAGGTAAGAGTCCGAAAAACAAACAAAACAAAACTATTGTGGAATTTTGGGATCATGAAATATATATATATATTTCTTTATGCTGCAACTGGACACTCTTTTTCAAATGTTTGATATTCCCCGTAGTTTTGCTTTCTACGGATCGTATCTTGTACTCACATCCTCTTCGCTCCGCGTCTGATCGGGAAATAAACAATCTCAAATATAAAACATGCAGTAAAAAGTAACGGAGCAGTGTCGGTCATACAGCGGACGTTGTCAACAGACTGTTGTCATAGAGACAGGACAGACGTGCAGCGCTTTTCTTCTCAGCACACAAACACATTATGCAAGCACTCCCGACAGCGCTTTTTTCCCGGTAAAAACGCCAGGTGGACACGGGGCCTAAGGAGGTTTTTGAGCTGCTGCACTCCAGGTTTCACAGAGTGACATCGTGAAAGGTGAACGTGAGGAGCATTTGGGAACTTTAAGATAGATATGACGTAACCTAAAAACAGAATCAGTCTTATCTCATCTCACGTGTTTTATCTCATCTATAGTAACATTGAGTTGAATCTTTGCGTGTGGCTGACGAGTGTGAACTCACTGTAACCTACAGAAACTAGGCCGTTGTTAAGACTATAAGAAGGGAAACCACTTTTACGACTCACACATTAATGCACACACTGTATATTTACATCCTGATGCAGAGCACGACAACAGTCTTAATAGAACCTCTCCTGCGTCTCCGATGTCCTTTACTGAGTGTAAATAAGGCAGATCTGGCATTTTGTTTGGTCATTTCATTATGAGTTATCTTTCCCATTAGCCATTTTACTCCGCCACAAAGTCTCTACCTGCCAGCCAGCATTGTGCTAAGACAAAAAGTCGATGCCGTGTATGCTAATATGACATTCAAAGATGGAGACTTCTGGCCACTAATCTGATGAATCAGCCTTGCTATCGGCTTCCTCAGGGAGTTAGAAAAAACACACAATGTATGCTCATGAACCGGAGGCAGTGTGGAGTCAGAGCTCATCAACACGCTCTCGTGATACTGGTAAAAATAATAATGGTGAGAGTTTGTGCAACGCAGCACGCTGCACACACAAAGCAGATGCACTTAAAAAAAGTGCTAAAAACAAACAGTCCGTTTAGACCCTGAGCTGAAGCAGGTAAGTGTGTGATAATATGCTTAGTTAGCTGGAGAGAAGTGCGCACATATGGCTCGTTGATGAGTGAAACGTCTCCTGTGAGGTACAGCGGGGCTTTTCTCCACATGGAGGTTATTAAAGAGGAGAGATAACGCTTCAGCACTGCAGCAGGACGTCAAAACAAATGGATTTTTAATGCTGTTGATCAAACTTTAACTGTAGTAATAAATGTAACTGACTACATTTATCCAAAGACTGTATTTTGGTAAAAATCTACATAAAGATCCAAAACTCAAAGGGACAATTTATCATGCTTTATGAGTTCTTTTATACTTAAAGGTCACATATTCTCCTCCTCTTCAGTTAAAATAAGTCTCAGAGCTCCTCTAAACATGTGTGTGAAGTTTCTTGTTCTAAATCCACTCTGATCCTGTATTTGATCATGCCTATAAACCCCTCTATTTCAGCCCTGCTCAGAACAGGCTGTTTCTGTGTCTGTAGCTTTAAATGTAAATGAGCTGTGTCTGGCCACGCCCCTCTCTGGAAGGGCTTGGGTGGCTCGGGCTTTCTCGCTCCATGTCCTATTGTTTACGGTGAGAAGGCAGACTCAGAGGGCAGAACAAACACCTAGCTGTGGGAGTGTCACCCACCTGGGGGAGGGGTTACTGCCCTTTGTGATGTCATGAAGGGAAAATCTCCAAACGGCCTGTTTGAGCACACATTTTCTGAAAAGTGGAGCAGGCAAAAGATGGAGAGGATGGACTTTTCTCATCATTGGGGGGTTTGTAGACAGAGTAGGGACACATATTAGAGTTAGAACAACATGGTGAAGAGGATTTTATAGAATATGTGACCTTTAAATGAATCAACATTCTGCGGTGTAATCAAAGTAAAAAATAGCATTGTGATATCCATCTTAAAGATCACATCTTCATCTCAAAGTTTTGTTAACAGTAAAGTTTTTTAAAACATATTACACACAGTTGTTGGTGTAATCCCCGGACTTGGTTTCCTGCTGCTCTGTACGAGACGTTACAAGAACTTCACGGGACTTGGCCGTGAACCTCACGTCAGGTTCTGCTGATGTATCAGAGCAAAACATGGAGCTAAGTTGTAGGACACGCCAACCCGGCAGCTCTTTCAAGGACACGCCCACCTGGCAGCTCACTCAAATGTCCCTGCGACTGCAAACAGAGCTGGCCAATCGGAGGACAGTGGGCACGTGGGGAGGGGGGCCTTAAAGAGACAGCAGCTGAAATGAAGCGTTTCAGGGAGAGGCTGAAATAAGGGATTTTACTGCATCAGTATCAGATAAATAAGGAGGTTGTTGAGCAACACATCTCACAACGCTACTCAATAGGTGTCCCAGACTGACATCATTAATGGTGAGAGTGAGTATCATAGATCTCCTTTAAATGAAAACACCACAGGGGTCACAAGGCTGCAGAAAAGTAGAACTACAGACACACGTTTACCTTAGGTAAAGTTCGAGTTGAGAGTAGAGGAATCGAAGCAGCGCTCTGCGGGCCGTGACTTCAGCGTGACAGTCGTTGACCACCTGACCCTGGTCGCTCAGGTACTCCCCGTTGATACACTTTGTTCCCGTGGATAACGCCACCACCTGGGCGTGCCTCAGGTCCAGACCTGTTGAACGAAAACAGACAAAAGTTGTCTTTATCATGCTGGTCACATGTCCCACTGACTACAGTCAATCCTTCATCCAGGAGCGTAACACACCATGGTCAGCTGGCAGCTGTTTACGCTGAGCGGGGTCAGTACGAATGTTGTTATAAAGTTAGTTAAATATATGAAAATGAAAACATAAGCCAAACGTAAATCAAGTAAAGGAAAACAACAATTATAATCAATAGGTGGAAACACAAAAAGAACAGTTATAAAGTCATTCTGACTGATGGATTTGGGTTATTTTTATAACCACAGTTCTCTGAGTAGACGGAGTGAGCGTCTCTTCAGAAGCTCCTATCACACCACAGCAGCCGGGATTAGCACGATCCGAGGGGTGAGGGACGGGAACAGACCCTCCACCTACAAACTGCTGAAACCATGCCTTTCAACTCAGCACCATACTGGAGAGCAGGGACCAGAAATAAAGCAAAGAAGCAACACTTTTTACTGAGATAGTAAACTGATGTGTAATTGGGAAGCCTCTGAAGCCAATCAGTAATGTGGTCACAGGGGTGTAAAGCCATTCTT
The DNA here is from genome assembly GCA_020745685.1 of Tautogolabrus adspersus. Taxonomy (NCBI): domain Eukaryota; kingdom Metazoa; phylum Chordata; class Actinopteri; order Labriformes; family Labridae; genus Tautogolabrus; species Tautogolabrus adspersus. The sequence continues at coordinate 25,662,591 of CM036551.1, read as the reverse complement.
CCTCAGATCAGTAGTTCACAAACTTACTCGGTGAGTGTTTGCTTCAGGAACCTGTTCTGCTGTGGACTGGACCCACCTGAGCCACCTTTGACTTTTTATTGGTAAGGCTAATGTGTGTTTGGGGCAGAGTCCTTGAAGTTGGTTAAGTCTTGTGATGGACACAGCCACACGATCGAAGGTTGAGCTTAGCAACACTGACATCGAAGATGTTTTCATTTAACCATCACACAGTCGATTTGTTTGGTTTAGCAAATCAGAAAGTATTTTCTCATTGTTTGTTGACTTGATAAATTGATAAGAATTCATTTCTCTTTTCTTTTGAATCACCTGGCTGATGTGCTCTCCTTCCTGGTTTGAACAAAAGATGAGGCTGAGGGCGGAGCCTGGCTTTCTAGAACAGGACAAAACCAAGTGATCTGACAGCATGGGGGGGATTGGGCTTCCATAGCGTTATTGTGTATATTCCCCCTGCATGCTTTTTTTGGTTTTAATATTGCCCTCAGGTTTCATTTGGTTAGTTCTGTTAGTTGACTTCACATCCTGTTCTGTTAGCACTATGTTTCAGTAGAGTAACGTTATTTCTACCTCAGCTCTCCACAATGTTTTGAATAAGGACTGTAGTACCCATTTTAAACACTAGGTGTCAGAGTTACATATTGCTCCTTTAAATGTTAAATATTTTGGGGAATATTTGGGGCATTCTGTCAAGGACAATATGATCGTAGATTTGAATACACCCATCCCACCTAGGCAACATTCTCGATGTGAGTTAAATGTTCACAGACTGCAGTCATCCTGTCTCCTGTTGGTTTTCTGTGAAGAAAGAGTCTTTTCTCTGTGAGGATCAGGTCTGAGCAGGTCCGTGTGAGCAGCAGACGGACTGACAGATAGACAGAGGAGGTGCAGAGAGGAGGGGGGTTTGGGGGGGCAGGATCAGCACGTTAACGGCATGCCATTCCTTCCTCTGCAGCCACAAATCTCTCCCATCGCTCTGAAAGTCAGGCTTCACCGGCTCCTGGCAGACCTGGAGGCATCGCCGGGCCCGGCACATGAGCTTTTATCAGCCTCGGCCCAGATGGCACTGCGGCGGTGGAGTCCTGACACCTCCTCTGATGAGGGAGAGGAAGGAGGGCGAGGGAGGAAAAAAGTTAAAGGAGGGAGGTGTGTGTGTCTGTGTGTGTGGGCAGTGGATGGAAAAAGAGCCTAAAGACCACAAAGAAAAGGAAAGTCTGAGGTCAGGTGGGAAAAGTTCGACCTGGACTCCAGAAATGAGATCACTTTGAAAGTCATTTGGTGAAAACAACCTGATATGCATGGACTGTAAATGAGGTGATCAGTTAGATGGCTCACTTCAGCTTAACTTACAGATCCTGTTAAACACTAAACACCCATCCAGGCATACCCCGAGGACCGTTTGGACTACAAGCACAAATAGAAAATAAAAAGCTTAAATCCTGCTGTTTCAGAATGGGTGGACATTTTTCCAGAAAATCATTAAAAAGCGCTTACTACTGTGCAAATTAGGCCGGCGTTCGTCATAGATCACAGTCTGTTTGGTTTTTGAAACGCTCTTCCTGCTTTCGGGATGCGAGTGTGATTGAGGTAGCATATCGACGTGTTCAGAATTTCATTGGCTACAAGAAGAGTCAGTCAGCGGCACAGTAGCGTGCAATTGGCCGTGTGTAGATACATCAGAACAAGGGCAGACCCCTCTTTTTAACTCAGGCTCTCATTGGCTATTACAGGCTGGGAACAGTGAATGGACGGTCGTTATTGGCCAAATCAGGTGTCAGAGTGTGGCCGTCATTTTGATGAATTGCAATCACAAAAAAAATGCATTCATAAAAATGCATTATTACAGAAGATACAGTAACAAAGAACAAGAAGCGGACGCAGATTTGACTGAACCTGGAGCTCTTTATGGATGTGACGTGTTTGGATTAAATCTTCTCTGGATTTGGATCGTGGGGACTCTTAAAGATGCAGCAGGAACGTTTCTGATGGAATATGATGATCGGAGAGTTCAGTAAATCTTCACATAGGAAGTCAAAAGAGAGTAGAGTTTCTTCGTGGGATGTCTGACAGATGTGTAGACTGTGGCTGCTGTGATGTTTGGATCTGAAAATGGTTCACATGGTCGGAATCACAAGAATCGTAGCTTTCTATTGATGTATGGCATTAGTGATATGATAAACAGTAGTTGTTTAAAATATTCAGGATGATGAGAAAACACACCCTAAGACACTGCTGGACTTTGGGCTGTGTCTTCATCCTGACTCTGAGCTTGGAAAAGTAACCAGCGTGAGAAATGATGAGAGCTTGGAGCTTTTTAAAATTCAGATGTGAAATCATGAGATTATTCCAGTCGTGTCAGATGTCTGTTCACCAGTGAGTCTGGATCTGCTCGAGGTTTCTGACGGTTAAAGGAGGTTTTTCTGAACACTGTTTCCAAATGTTAAATCATTTCTAGACTCAACTCGGATGAATACAGAACAATGCGTACAGTCCAAACGTGATTCTCTGTGTTTAGAAAAGATGTCCATGAGTATGTTTTGAATGATAACGCTTCTGTGAGTTATTGTGTTCACTTTTTCACACCTAATTTACGAGCATCACAACTTTGTTTGGATGCAAACAGGTGATTTACAGATTCATGTAGGTAATGTATGCACAGCTTCAGAAACCTGAGAATGACATGATTAATAAAATGTGTCAACAGATTCATCGTTTCTATCCACACTTGGATGAAAACATGAAAGCATCTTCAAGCATTGTTTTAATGAATATCATACTCTGATTCTAAATGAAGGTACGAAAAACTGAATGTTAAATCTACTGTACGACTGCAAAGAAAGGTCGGATTAATGATGGTATAGATCTTTGATTTATGAGGTAAAGTATCTGTATGAGCGACACACACACACACACACACACGCACACGCACACGCACACGCACACGCACACACACACACACACCTCGGTGACAAAGCCAGTTCAAAAAGGTAACAGACTCTCCAAATTTCATTCTTGTGCTTTTCCTCGCCGTTCCACTCTACGATTGTTTAGATCAATTTTGCAGTGGATAATTTCTGCTGCGATGCTCACTACCCTGCCATGAAATTGGCAGAGAGGTTGCCTTCAGTTTGCAGGAGAGATGAATGAAAGAGAGAGAGGGAGAGAGAGAGAGAGAGAGAGAGAGAGAGAGAGAGAAAGAGAGAGAGAGAGAAAGAGAGAGAGAGGGGGAGAGAGAGAGAGAGAGAGAGAGAGAGAGAGACACACACAGACATGACGGAGAGCCCCATCGGCTCCGTGATGTTTTTAAACCAGGAATAATCAGCTGCATGACACACAGAAACACAAACACACACACACGCGCACACACTCACACACACACACACACACACACACACACACACACACACACACACACACACACACACACACACACACACACACACACACACACACACACACACACACACACACACACACACACACACACACACACACACACACACACACACACACACACACACACACACACACACACACACACACACACACACACACACACACACACAAACAGAGACAGAGGGTCAAAAAGAAGGAGGTAGAGCAGTCAGAGGCCTGAGGCTCTCTTCACACACAGATGCATCTGTTACTGGCGATTCGTAGATGTCACACCGCGGGATAACAGCACTGTCAGGAAGCATGCACGCCGCACACGGAGAACTGGGAGTACGCACGATGGAAACTGCACTCCACTGTTCCCTACACAACACAGTTCAGTGTCAGCGGCCTCTTAACAGGAAGACAAAACACACAATGCTTCAGTACGCCAACTCAGGAGGTACACACAGAGACTTTTCTCACACGTGTTTATTTATCTCAGTATTTTTATGACCTCACCTGCAGCCAAGTGATGCAGGGTGCAGAGTGACAATCAAATAAAGCAATTTCCCTGTCAAGAGTTTAACAGGACTCTTGCAGGTGGAAGTGTGAGGAAGCTGCACTTAGAGTCGATCTGCACTTAGAGTCGATCTATTGCCAGCACTGTGAGGGCTGAATGTGTAAACTGTTTAATAAAACCTTTCTGCCTAATCTGAGGTTACCAAGTGTTTGACAACAACAACAGATGAAATCATACAAGTAAACAAGAGTAGGAGTAACAATCAACCAGAAAACTAAGAGAAAATCTCAGCAGTAATGCGGGCGTTGTACCAAACCGTCGCGGTGAAGATGGCGCTGATTGATATTCCTAATACTGTTTATGACAAAGGCCTATATTCAGCTTAGCCTAACTACATAGTGAGACCATCAGAAGTAACTCATCCCGTTCATACACATTCATACGCCGCCGACGAAGCAGCGGGAGCAATTCGGGCTGCAGGAGCTGGGGATCGAACCCTCGACCTTCCTGTTGAGACGACCGACTCTACCAACTGAGCCACAGCCGAAATCCTTCCTGCATCTTCTCCCATTATGCTCTTTTGTAAAGCGTCTCGAGAGAACACTTGTTACGAATTGGCGCTACACAAATAATGATTGATGATTAAAAGTGGAACCGTTTCTGCAAAGAGTGAACTTTTAAGAACACCTTGGTGGCTGTAATCATGAGGTTTCATGAAAAATATTTCCATTGCAGCACTCCTACCTTCTCTGACTGACCTTTCTGAACTCTTTCTAACTCGTAGTTCTGATGAACTGGAGCAAAAATCGACCCGATAAAAAATATAAAGCCTCAAAGAAGAAGTCATTTCTTACAGATAAAGTGAGGACACGTCACTTTTAATACTTTATAACAATCATGAACACGACCCGTGAAAAGAGTCGGTCAGAAAAATCTAAATAAACGACATGAGCGTGAACTTTTGATGAACATTTTGACGTACCGAACAGACGGTGCAGAGCTCAAACCTGAATCAACCCGAACAACAAACATGGAAACTGCTTCCTGATAATCCTCCCATTATCTCTGAGCAGCATAAAGACGAACTTTAAAACATCTGCTGCTCTCAAGGTCATCTTTCAGTGAAGTCATTTAAAGCTTCATAAATCCTTCATCTTTCATGTGTTCTTTCATCACATGGTTTTTGCACGATGACACTGATTATCATCATCCAATAACAGTGATTTGAAGAGAGCAGATTCTGCACCCTGTTGAATCTTTATTAGGAAGAACTCTGAACATATAAGAGCGTCTTTGTGACACGCTGCTGAAGCTCTAAACTCTCTCACCCTGCACATCTCCGCTCATTTATTTCACTGACGTGCCTCCTAGCCAAGCTGGTGTTTGTTGCTGGATTTGATTATTGAACGTTAAAATTTGCAGCAGCCGGAAAACCAGATAAAGAGTAGAAAATAATCCTTATTTGAGAAGTGATACTCAGACTAAGATGCAGAGCTTAACCATCACTTGTTTGGAACCGTTTGCTCTCGACTCTTTCTTGTTTTCTCACTCGTCCCATCACCCCGCTGAATAAAACAGCTTCTGAAGTCTCATCCCGTCCAACAAATGACTTAAACGAGAGGAAAGGAGGGTCTTTTAAGCCTTTTTTTAGCGTGGTCGTTCATGAATTTTCATGTCTCTCAGCACATCTGAGCTCTGTTTACCATCTCCAGGCAGCCAATGCTATCTCAGATCGATTCAAATGAGATTTTCCGCCCTGTTTGACAATGTGTGCAGGCGGTTTACTTTGGCGCTTGTCTGGCGGCTTTCAGCCTGGTGGCGAGGCTAATCTCACTCAGGTTGCGGCTCAACCATCTCGGCGGGACTCCAGCGAGAGTGGGGGGTGTCGCTGTGTGTCTACGGTTCAAAGACGGACCCTGATTATAATTCTCGCGGCGAAGGCACAGAGGGACAGAAAGAGAGAGGAGGGAACAGGACTCCCCAGTGTTCCTGTCAAGTTTTGGTGTCTGACTGTATGGACCCGGCCTCCACACCGCCTCGCTGCCACCGCCGCCGTCTTGCTGAGAATACTTGGCAGCTCTCCGTCTGGATCTCTGAAGATAACGGCTGTTATTAATAAACAAACAGAAGCAATTACCGGGAGGCCGAGCAGCGAAGAGGAAGGAGAGAGGAGAGGAGAGGAGAGGAGAGGAGAGGAGAGGAGAGGAGAGGAGAGGACAGGAGAGGCGGTCTCACTGAAGTCTGACCTGATGAGCTGCAGCTCTCCAAAGACAGCAGAGATACCGACCCCTCCTCACTGACCCCTGCACCCCCACCGCCTGCAGCCACACAGGGAGATAACACTGCTGTGTATGTGTGTGTGTGTGAGCACTGCACATGTGCAGAGTAGACCTGTGTGTATCAGTGTGTGAATGGTCTTTTTCCTGTTATATCCAACAAATTGAAGGCTGCATGCTCTGTTGCGCTCCTTTAATTGTCTGTCTTCATATCGAAAACTGTAGTATAATAGCTTTACTTTATTTTTGTGTTATTTCTCAGGGTTAAACTGAGGTTAACGTTTGGAGAAATGCACCGACAAATGTGCCAAAAGTTAAATTAAGCATTGCTATGGAAGCAGGGTGGGCGTGTCCTTGAAAGAGCTGCCGTGGGTGGGTGGGCGTTTCCTACTTTCCTACTTTGCTCCATGCTTTGCTCTGATATGTCATCAGAACCCGACGTCATTTTCTCGAAACGTGTCGTTCAGAGCAGCAGGAAACCTCATCTGGGGATTACGCCAACAACTTTGTACCTTGTGTTAAAAAAACTTCACGTGGTTTAGTATGAATGTCCAACATTGTAACATTATATGTATCTCACGTCCACAGAGCGCCGTGGTCGCCTGCTGTCGTCTCACCCGAGTTCTGTCTCAGGTTTGATACGCATAAATCCATAAAACAATCTGACACCAAAACGTCGTCTCTTTCCTCGTCCATCTTAATGTACGCTTTATAAGTTCGTAACCTTACAAACCGATCTCAGCTAGCATGTTATAAATGACCCTCTCCAATGTAGCCATTTAGCCCCGACCTATAGTCGTCATGGTAACAGTTTAATATACATACACACACTCAACATGCTAACAGTTTGCTAACAATGGATGGGCTGAATTTGATCTAAATCCTGTAATATTGTCAGTCGACCTCCGCTTGTCAACAAATGTACGTTGTCTCAGAGGACGAGGTTTAACAGAAAGATGTTGAAGCAGAGTTTGAGGGGACGAGCTGAGGGCTTGTTTTTTTTTCTGTTCCTATTGTCTCACTTTCTCCTTTTTTAAACTGTTTTGTATGTCTGAACAGTGCAGTTCCACTCAGAGACCTTCTGTGGGCGCCAGAGCGCACCAAACTGGATTCCTACATGATGTTGTTTTAACAGCTAAAATATTTTTCCAACTCAAACTCAGAAAAACGAGATCGCTTGATTTGTGTGAACTTCATGTGAGATCATCCAGATGTTTTGGTGCATCATTCAGTGCACAACGTTGCAAGAGAGATGTGAAGAATGTGTGTGTGTGTTCAAGTGTGTGTGTGTGTGTGTGTGAGTGAGTGTATGTGTGTTCAAGTGTGTGTGTGTGTGTGTGTGCATGTGTGTTCAAGTGTGTGTGTGCGTGTAGATGTGGGAGGCTCAGATGTAATGAGCAACAAAAAGCACACATAAAAGATAAATAAAGCATGAAAGATGAATGTGTAGTAATAACTCATTGTTTCATGCTGCAGGAGAGGAGCAGAGAGGAGCTTCCTCCTCTTACTCCTCCTCCTCCTCCTCCTCCTCCTCAACCTGTATCACTCAGCCGGGGTTCAGATTAAGTTTTAAACTGATCTAGTTAAGATTTCCTCCGTGGCATCAGGAAGTGCTGTCAGAGCCGGCTGAGCACAGCGAGTCCGGCCTGCAGAGGGGCTGACTGACACTCACTACCATGTCTCCTTCTCCTCAGAGACTCTGAACAGTCAATAATTTATCAGGAAGGTATATTCTCCTGCTACAGCACCGACTCTCTCCTCCCACCTCCAGTTTATCATTTCTCTCCCCATCTACAATTCCTTCCCCTCCTCATTTCCAGCCCTCTTCCTCCCTCTCTGTATATTGCACCACTTCAATAATTCAAAGTGAAATATAAAAGTCAATGAAATTTGCCATACCTCGGGTCATTACGATGCCTGCCAGGGATTTGTGTCGGGCGTGCGCAGGACTGCAGCCGCCCACCAGCGACCGGTACTTCTCCCTCACCAGGTGGAATATTGAATCGGCGAAGTCCTGCAAATAAACACAAACGCTCCCTTAAATTCTACGGCACAAAATCACTGAAGACAGACTGCACAGGTTTCATTCTGCTGCGTCAGAGTCCTGAGTGTTTGGTCCAAATATTGACTTTCCTTTGAAGCTAAGAGAACGGACATAAATCCTTCAAACAAACTCTAAACGTTGTTTTAGTGAACAGAAAAGACAGAAGCATGTTAGTAAAGCTTTAGAAAAGGGTCCATGAATGAAGCACGACTTAATGCATGACTTGATGCATCTGTTCGTGATGAAATATGAGTAATGCACATGTATGTAACAGTACCTTCATACATAAATGAATGAATTAACTGAGTTGTTTTCATCATCGAGAGTCATGAGCTAGGTTCATGATTTCTTCACAGGTAAGTCTTCAGTTTAAAGGAGAACCTGACCAAACTGCTGAAGTGTTGTGAGTAATGATGACTTCAGCGTTACTTCTTCAACTACATGAACATCACTCAATTACCCGCAATTTCCACATAGTCCGTGCACACTGCATACTGTCAACGTCACGGTTTTGCACCCTGTCCGCTGGGTCTGTTTCTGGAGCGTGTACGCAGCCATGAGCAGCTGTACACACGAGCACATAAGATCACAGGAGAACTACGAGATCACGCGGGAACAAAGAGAACAAAGTGCAAACAACATACATTACTTTGTCTTTCTAAGTATGATTTGTTGTGCATTGACGTCATGTTGATAAAGTGATGAAAAATACGATAAGGAGTCTGTATGTTGTGTTTTATTTTGAAAGTATCCAGATGCTCGGTGCCTTTCCTTGTCTGACTTCCTGTCCCGGTCGATCTTTTCTGTCCAGCTTGGCGCGTGCTTGCAGCAAGCTTTGTCAAAAATAGACTCGATAAGTATTTGAAACGGAGCAGAGCGTAGTGGAGCTGCTGGCACGCTCAGGAGACGGACCGCAACGCTCACTGTGGAGACACAATCATTGAGTGGCAGCGGACTGCGTGGTAGTGCGCGGTACTGACGGGTATGTCGTTCACGACATACTCCGTCGTAAAACACCTCAGTTAATACATTAGTTAATGTATGAAGATACTGTTACATACATGTACATAACTGAAGATTCATCATGAACATCATCATTTACTTGTTTATTTGACATGGACAGTCTCCTGAATGCTCCTCTATGAGTGTTTATAGCAACAGTTATGATCAAGAAGCCCTAACTCATACATCTCCATTTCAAAACTATCGAACTATCTCTTTAATGTTTGTGTGTGATACCCTTTGCACATTAAGAAAGAAAGAAAAATCATCATGATCATCATCATCAACCTTTAATAAGCCTCAAATATCACAGAGGTTTCCCTCATTTGCAGCAGTGTGTAAGCGCCACTTAGGAAAATCAAAACACCCGGGCAAATTGAATCTCTTTCTCACTGAGCATTTCTGACGCGAACATCAACATCACAGTGGACTCATAGTGTTCAACAGATGCAGCAGAAACATGTGCATCATATCAACGCCTCTGCCAACCCTTAATGCTCTTTACTCTCGTGGTAATTAAGAGCTTAGTCTCCCAGCGGCCTTCACGCCGACTGTACAGCATAAACGGATAACTGGGAGACGAGGGGGCCTTTTGGACACACTGAGCCCCCGGCAGCTAAAAGGACATCAACAGATGTCGGATGCACAGACAGAGAGAGAGAGAGAGAGAGAGAGAGAGAGAGAGAGAGAGGAGGAGAGAGATTAAGGGTGAAAGCAGACAGCGAGAAAAAGAGAGGAAGTGAATTAGTGAGCATATTGCACATTATAGCCGTCGTCAGGGCTGTGAAATACTCTCACAGTCGGAGCTGGCGGTGGAGGAGCTGACAGCGGGTGGTGTGGTGGTTGGAGGACATGTTGGACATATTGTTGCTGTGACTCTGGAGTCAGTCTGAAGATTTTTTTTTTATTGAGAAGAGCAGAGAAAGAACAGAGAGGTGTCGGGAAAGTCAAAGAGATGCAGTGATGCACTTCTGGAGCCGGCTAACAGAAACATGACAGGTCAGCTCGGAGATAAAGCAGGTTCTCTTTAACAGACGACAGGAAACAAACTCATGTTGTTTATTTTATGCTTGACTGATCAGTCCGTCTCAGCTCTGACTCTGAGTGCTGATCATGTTACACTGACAGAAACAAAATGACGAGACAATAAAGAAAGCCAACAGTTTCTCCACATCGTCACAAGTCAATTCATGCTACAAGAACATGCAGCTTTTCCCAAAGTCATCAATCTTTAAATGATTTCAAACACATCTGAGCATTCAATCAGAAATATAAACTACTCAAAACCAGGTCTAAGAACGCTCCATGTTCATTGTACACATTGTCCATCACAGGCTGATAGAACAAGGTGAATTAAAAACAGAAAAAACGTTTCAGTAAAAGTTAAAAGTCTTTGTTTTCTGTCTTTGTGTCATTTAAAGTCAGAAATATGAGTTGTGTGCAGTGGATGACGAATAGACCAACCTCTGAGCCAGACATTTTGGGGCAGCTTTTTTTTTAAGACACGGTTAAGGATTTGTACGACTGACTCTGAAGTTGAGGCCGATTGTCAGCTGGATCACCTGCATTAGTGTACACTAAGGTACAGTACGTCAGCCAATCACAGCCCAGACGGGTCGGATGATTTTCTGACATGTTTGAAATTTTGGTCGTTCAACTGCACACACACTCGCACAGTGAGAGCAGAGCCGCACGGGACGATTCTCTGACTTTTTCTCCTGATTGTGGCTGCACAAACTGACAGACAACATCCAAAATCACCATGGCAACGGCAGGCGTGCCAGTACAATCTGTCTACCCTTCAGACCATGTTAGAAACATTGGCAGGAAATATCTGCAAACCTCCAGCTGACAGAGAATATTTGTTATGCTGAGTGTGAGAGAGAGAGAGTTTGTGTATTTGAGCCGTAAATTTGAGACAACTGAGACACATGTCGACCTAATTCAACCTCAGTTTCCTGTCGACAATTGTGAACGCTCTGTCAAGATTCAACTCGTACTGTGTGAGCTCTCAGGTCGTGCCCGACAATCAGTCGTACACTGTGAGCACGTAAATCGTGAGTTTTGGTCGTTAATTTAACGAGTCGGTCGTCAGTGTGGCGATCCACCACGGCTTTTATACATTCTTAAAGAGTCGGCGGGCTTCAGTGATCACGTTTAAAAACTTTTCACAGAAAAAAATTACAACATTTATCAACTCCTCTTATTCGTCTCACTCTGACTTTACTCCGACTCCAAATATATGTGGCAGTTCCTTTTCTTTTAGAACTATCACACCAACTGATGTTCAACAGGTGACTGATGGTCTAAGCTCTGGATGCAGTGCTGGTCCAGATGGTCTGGATAAACTTGCCTCTCATGTTTTATCATTTCCCCCGGCTGATTTATTTAATTTATCTCTTGCAACTGGTGAAACTCCCTCCTCCTTGAAATGTGCCAGAGTAAACCCTCTCCATAAAGGGGGTGACCCTACGGACATCAATAATTATAGACCTATTTCAATTATTAACAGCATAGCAAAAATATTTGAAAAATTTATCTTTAATCAATTATCTAAATATCTGAATGATCATAATGTTTTATCTCCACACCAATCTGGTTTTCGTCCAAACTACTCGACCACCACTGCCCTCTTAAAATGTACCAATGACATACAGTCAGCATCTGAGTGCAATATGCCCACAGGCGAATATTCATTGACCTCACTAAAGCGTTTGACATGGTTGATCACTATCTCCTTTTAGACAAACTACATGCTATTGGTCTCTCTACTGACTCCTTGTTATTTTTCAACTCTTTTCTTCATCATAGAAGTCAATGTGTTTCCTTTCAGGGCAGACAGTCAGACTTCAAGATTATTGATAAAGGTGTGCCACAAGGTTCATCATTAGGTCCTCTTTTATTCTCCATCTTCTGTTCTGACTGTCAAATTCATTTATATGCAGACGACACTTTAATATACTCTTCCAGCTTGGACATTTCACAAATCCAACACTCATTACAATCTGATTTTAATTTAGTCCAAAAATGGTTATTTGTCAATAAGCTCCTTCTGAACAAAAAATCATACTTTATGTTGTTTTGCACTCGAGCGGGTTCTTTGCCTTTAACAAAAAAATGTTATATTAATTTTCTGAAAGGAACAACATTAGAAAAAGTAGATGAATTTAAATATCTGGGCCTTTGGCTTGATTCTCAATTATCTTTCAAATCTCATATCAACTCAAGCTCACAGAAAACATATGGTCGTCTGAAATCATCTATCGTTCTGTTGAATGTTTTTCTTTACAAGTCCGGAAAAGAATCATAACACAATTAATACTTCCAACTCTTGACTATGCTGATGTGATCTATGGGAACATCTCAGCAACAAATCTTCGCCCTCTCACTGTATTATATAATAGTCTCTGTAGATTTGTTCTGAGGTGTCCATATAGAACCCATCATTGCCTGATGTATGAGTCCTTGAACTGGCTGGCTCCCAAGTCCAGAAGGCAATTTCATTGGTCGCTATTTACTTTTAAGTGTATCTATTTTAATTTTCCTTCGTATCTAAAGCAATTTCTGATTCCTTTCAGTTCACAGTATAGCCTAAGGCATACTGATCATCTTTTTTTCCTTACACCAAGAATCAGGAAAGAAATTGGTCGTCGAGCATTTAAATTTAAAGCTCCATCAGATTGGAACAATCTACCTCGATCACTTAGATCTATCACCTCTTTTCATATCTTTAAATCATCTTTACTTATTCATTGTCAAACATCCTGCTCTTGTTTTTGAGTTTCTTAAGCTCATGTACCTGATATCTACAGGTAGATGTACTGTACCTTAAGCCTTAATGTTGTGCACACTATGTGTGTATGTACTGTATAGTTGTATACATGTATATGGTGTATATATGTGTGCATAAGTGTACGCAGTTCTAACTCTACCTTTATATGTATGTTATTGCAGAGGTTTGTTCTGTTGAGGTTGTTTTCTTTTCCTGATGGTGTAATATTGGCTGGTTGGTGGGTGGCTATGGGGGAGCATTAAGTGTGAGTGATTGTATGTGTGTGCGTGTGGTGTGGTTGTCTTTGTGGTTAAATGTTTTGTATTATGTTTTTGGATTTACTTTTCATTATGATTTTGTATTATTGATGATTGTATCTATGTTTTGTAAGGACCCCCTCGGAAATGAGATGATGCATCTCAAGGGGCTATCCTTGAAATAAATCCTAAATCCTAAAATAAGGATCAGCCGGTGTTCACTGAAGCAGCAACAACAAAGACTTGTGATAGATAAAGGACGGTTGTTGTTGTGTCACATATCGACTTATGTTCAAATAAACTGTGTGTGAAGTCAAACCCTGCTCCTCCTGACAGAATACCAGCCTTGCTTTGAGGTAATTCTCCGTGTTTCAAACGTAGCAGGAGTTTCTGATTCAGCAGGAGCACGAGTTAAAGAAACGCAGCCTTGTTCCTCGTACCTGAAAGTGACATCCAATTAATGGTACCTGAACCCTGCTTGGTTTGGCAGCGTCAGCTGGTGTCGGTCACAATCTGAACCCCAAGTCAAGTCCTCCATCCTCCTAAAGGCCTTTTCATTGATGACATTACAGAGGTGAGAGGAGGTGGCAGCTCAGAGACGACCGAGAGCAAAGGTGGAATAGACCCTGGCACACGGCCCGGCTTTTTGTCCCTCCTCCCCCTCCTTACCTCCCCTTCACCTCTCTGACAATTCACATTTCCTCTTTTTCTCTTCTTGGAGTTTAAGGTCTGACTCTTTAGATTCTGGTCTTTTATTCTCCCCCGTCTCTTCTCCTTTTACCCCTCACTCCTCCTCCTCCTCCTGCGTTATCAGATTCCTGTCTCATGTCTTCGTGTGATAGAGGGCAGTGATGTGCCAGGACTGAGGAGCCAGCAGTGAATCAGAGTCTATAATTTCCTCATCGTGTGATCTGAAGTGATGGAAACAACATGAGGAAAATATGCTGTGATCTGTTCTCTGTTTATTTGAACTCATATCTAAATATCTCTCTGCAGCTGCATCCTTCTCGTATCAGTTTTTTCAACACACTCTCCCTCTCTCTCTCTCTCTCTCTCTCTCCTCCCTCAGCAGGGAGTTGAGTACCACCTTCAGTGGGCCTAATGTGGCAGAAAAACGAGGCCAAGGATCTCCGTCAGACAGATCATCAGTGCGACCTGCTGCACAGCGAGAGGAGGGACGGCGTGCAGCAGGACAGCATGCTTCCTCTCCGACGAGCATCAAGGTTAACACCGCTCCTTACAGATGCATGTGGGAATCCTTTTTTTATTTCTACGTAACTGATGTCAGCTCCACTCTAAACACATCTCAGGTAGAATCTGCAGAGTGTCTGCTGTGGTTCTCCTCCCACCTGGCGTCTCTCTCCTGCATTAGTTCTGACCAATTGGCTGAAAGCTCCTCTGGGCCTCCTCAGGAGAGAATCAAGCAGCAGGAGTTATTTAGAAACTGTTTCAGCTGCAACGGAGGACAATTGTTGCAGCAATTCTCCAATCAGCCTTAATGAAGTGGAGGTTCTACAGCCCATTAAGTGGGCGTGTACTCCTGGTGGAGCTGAGCCCAGGAGGAGGGGCCAATTTGAACGTTGTGTTGAACTACACATTTCTACTGACACCACCTTTACAAATATCAGCTGGAAGGTTTTGTGTGCTGTAAGGTTCTGGCAGTAGAAATGTTTGAATATAAAGGTAAAGATTGAGATCTTTTTATGCCTTGCTGACCTATTTTTGCACATAATTCTCCATATTTTTTCCTGTCCATCCGTCCGTCCCTCCCTCCCTCCTCCCCCTCCCCATCTGTTTGTACACGTAAACAGTTCTGCATCTCTCTCCGAGGTAATGTCACCAACAATCCTCCTGCTGCCTCCCTCTGAAGTCAATATTGTGCCAGAAACACAAAATGTCAACCTGGAAATTTTCTCTGCTGCTGCCTGACCTCGAAGTCTCTGCACGCTGGATTGTGTGTCTGTGTGTGTGTGTGTGTGTGTGTGTGTGTGTGTGAGGAGGAAATACTATAATTTGTTTAGCATGAAGCCCTCACAGTGGAATGACTGAAGTTTCATCAGTGATTGTATTTTAATGCTGTCCAAAACGTCCTCCATATGCTGGGTGTAAAACGAAGGCAGCCATGTTGATTGTGTGTGTTCATGCGTGTCTTAAACGTCACTGCTCATCGTCAGTGTAGCACAGGGTGTGTGTGGATGTGGGTTTGATTTTACCCACCCTCAGGAACACACACACACACACACACACACACACACACACACACACACACACACGCTCCAGCCCAGCACCTTATCACCGGCCTGCAGAGCGGCCCAGGCAGCATAAAAATGGGGCCATGTCTTATATTTCTTTATAGAGGTATTTAACAATTCATTCTCCCGAGTTTTAATAGTGTCTGCCCTCTGCCTGGATATCTCCCCCCTTACACCCCCACCCTCCCCCCCGCTCTCTCCCCTGTCTCTGCCTGCCTGCCGTCTGAGCAGAGCAGAAGCCTTTTGAAAATGGATATCTATTCATTTGGTGGCAGCGTTGCCTCTGGGGGCTTTTTAGACTCTCAAAAAGCTCGACTCCTCGTGGCGAGACAGATTTCCTTCTTGTTTGTTCTCATGTAGAATCACTCTGACTCCTGAATCTCCTTCTCTCTGTCCTCCAGATCTCTATCACAAGAGGAAAAAGAAAACATGGCAGGGCTGGTCCTTCTTCTGTTGTCTTTTATTGACAGTAAAAAAAGGCGCTGTGGTGTCGTGCGATGACAAAGCAGAGAGGTTGAAGTGAGTCCAAGTTTAGAGAGAGCTGTGAAACACTCCCGCACCTCGCCTCCAACTACATCCAACCTTTTCCTGCACGACGGCCAGATGGCCCTGCAGCCCGTGGACCAGATTTCTCTCTGCGTGCATGTTTGTGTGTCAGACATTTAGCTTGAACAGCGGGGCATCGTCATCATGTGAAGAGGTTTTTCCCTTTCTGGCTTGAGCGAGAACAAAGACGAGAAAAAGAGAGAGGAAGCGACAGAGATCCTACATTGATCTGTCTTTGCTTCTGCTCATCCCACCTTCCTCTTGCCCCCATTGGAGGGTGAGGAGAAGGGGGGAGACGGGGTGCCTCACCACAGGTTTCCAACAGCAAAGCCGAGCTCAAGCAGAGATTCCTCATTAGGAGTGAAAAGGTGGAAGCCGAGACGGTGAGCCTGGTGCATGTGGTAAGGATCAGAGTTTACCACAAGAAGGACGGCCTTATCCAGAAACCAAGGACACCATCTTCCCAGTGACGATGCTAAACATAGAAGTGGATCATTATTTATTTTCTGTTCTCCAACTGGGGCCACAATCAATCCCTGTGGCCCAGTTCTACTGTACGGAAATATCAAAACTGTGAATCAAGGAGGGAAGATGACAAAGAACACAACGCCGTTTTTAACCAGGCTCAAAGCGCAGATGACGACGTTAGGAGGTCAAACAGAATGTTCTCTGTTACCTCGGCCATGACACTTAGTACAGGTGAACGTGATTCTTGACCTCTGCAAGATGGATTTGAACAAATGTGATGCCAACATTCACCCCTCAGAATGATCACACCCAAACAGGATCAACAGATAATCAGATTTCTACATGAATTCATGGAAGCAGATTCTGCAAATGTGTGGCGATGCGTTTGGTGTTGGGAGTTCTGCATTTGTTGTTGCTGCACGAATACAACGATGTAAAGGATAAAGATCTGATCATGGTGAGCAAACTAGCATCCTGACTCACGAGTTATAGTCTTTGTCAAGGCCGCCCATAAGGGGGGATAAAGGAGAAGGCTCTCTGGGGCTCGGTCACATGGGGAGGGCCCAGAAAGAGAGGTTAGCAAAAACATGGTCCGTCCTAATTTTAAGTAACAATGAGCACATTTTATTTCACACCTAAATACTCACCATGACCTCTTAAAGCAACATAAACACATTTTATTTATTGTTGCTTCAGTCAAATGTTGCCTGTTTCAAAATGTAAACCCCCTCTTCTTAAAACAATATGATCCTTTTTTTTTCTGAATGTTACCGACGTAAGCGGGCAGAGAGGGAGCTTAAGTTAGCCAGGAGGCTAGCGCTAACAGTGCTGATTGAATGTGCTTATGTTAATATATCCAGGGAGATACCAATCACTGGGTATTTCAGGCCCAGCCATTTCTGCAGGCGGGCCTGGTCGTTGTTAAAATGTTAACAGGCTCTAAAAACAGACATTGTTGTTGTCAGATGAACTTTCCGGTCAGATTTGAGCGTCCAAGCAGCGTGACATTAAAGGTTCACGTTTTACACTCTAGTCTGAAATCATGCTGAGATGAAGTTCCTGCACTTTGTCAGGATGTCAGTCTGTATCTGAACCGTATCCAAGGCAACAAACAGTCAGTTTAAAACTAAACATCACTGCCAACACTCTGAGAATGATCAGGACATATGTTCACACCAGCATCCAGTAACTCATGGACGAAACAAACCACCAATCAAACAGTCTTTACCAAACTTTGGTCACAGCTAACTTCATGCGTCCTCTGATTGGTTACATCTGTTCCCGGCTTCTAATGCTCTTAAGCCTCAATCCAAACATTAATTTGGGAAATGAAACCAAACAGTGAAGCCAAAACGCGCTGAAGCCACTGAATCAGAACCACCGACCGCAGATGTTAAGCGCCACTGACTCTGAAACTCATTATCAGTTTAAATTCTGTTCATCTGATCAAACAAACACAGCCCGTAAGACAACACACACGCTATCAGGGCGGCGAACATGTTTAGCATGTTTGTAACCTGGAAACAATGTGAACAATGTGTGCCAGCTTCACAAATCACCTCCAGCAGGCCTCCTTCAAATGTTCCTCTGTTTCATCCGAGTTCTCTTTACACTGAGCGATCACTGGTTCTGATTTCAGGTTTAAAAACAGACTTTTTTCAGACAGATTCAGAGGTAAGCTCCGGTTAATCATCATGCTTACATCTTTTTATAGAATGAAGTTTGTTCTAACACGTTGTGTGCAGATGACGTTCCATCACCAGGAAGAACCAGGAAGTGATTTCTGATAAAGGTGTATTTCAGAATATAATCCTGTTTAAGTTGTCACAGACGTTCACATCCTTTATGCGGAAGCTTTAAAGAGGACATATTATCCCCCTTCTCCACCTTTTCAAACAGTCCCCTGTGGTCTAAATGAAACATCTGTGCTGTGCTTTGGTCAAAATACAACATGAATCAAGCACCAGAGGAGGTTTGTGACCCTGTAGAAACCAGCTCTCTCAGAACGCTCTGTTTTGGTGTGTGTGTCTCTTTAAATGCAATGAGCCCCCCCTGAGTTTTCCTGGTAGACATCCCTCCTTCGCTAGCGAGAATAAAAATGGCGAACCTGTGCAAAAGTTTTGCTCTAGGCTGGGGGTGGAGTCCATGGGTGGAGATACCAGGGGAGGGAAGGGGAATTTTTTTACCAGAATCCCACTGTGACATCACAAGGAGAGCACATTTGAAACGGAGCATTTTTCTCTGTGTTGTAAGACTTATGCAGACCACAAACAAAGGACTGGATGGATTTATTGCACATTTTGTGGGTCAGTAGACACTCAGGTTACCCAAATATATGTTCACATACACTGTAGAAGTGGATAACTTTGATTTATAAGCATAATTATTGTGAATAACATCATTGAGAAAGCAGAAAAAGGACGCTGCACTTTCTCTGTTGCTCTGGTTAAAAATAATTTCATGCAGCATCAGTTGTTTTAGTTTGAAGTCAGATGTAGCGCCACTGAGCTGCTCCTAGATCCCTGAATTAAATAATTTTAGCTTCACAAGGGTTACCACAGAATAAAAAGAGTTTATGGACTAAATATGAGTCAGGGCAAAAATCAGAGGACAGAGAAGAGGAGAGAGAGCGAGAGGTTTGGTATAAATCCCCTCTGATTAACCTCCACGCTGCAGATAAAAGCAGCGATATGCCTGAAACCACTTAATAATGTCAGGAGCGGTGTAAAACACACACCGCAGGCTTTATACATTATGCACCAAAGGCCAGCAGAGGGACTCCTGAGAAAAGATAACATGACACCCCCCCCCCCCCCCCAAGAGGAGGAGAGAGAGAAGAGGAGAGAGGAGGGGAAGAGCACTCAGGATGGAGACAGAGGAGGAAATGAGAGGGTCAGTAACAAGAGTCTATCATCTAAGGCAGTTTACTGAGAGAGGAGGAGGTGAGGAGAAATAGGTAGAGGGAGAGGAAGATGAGGAGGAGGAGGAAGAGAAATATGTGGAGGAGGAGGAAGACAAGGAGGAGGAGGAGGAAGAGGGAGAGGAGGAGGAAGAGGAGGAAGAGGAAGAGAAGGAGGAGGAAGACAAGGAGGAGGAGGAGGAGGGGGAAGAGGAAGAGGAGGAGGAAGAGGAGGAGGGGAAGAGGAAGAGGAAGAGGAGGAAGAGGACTCACTTAAGGCTCCTGAGGGCTGTGAACATGTCTACCATTAATCTGCTCATGATTCGACAGGGAGAAAAGACAAATCTCTGCTGTATCACTCAGAAGAAAAAAAACACTGCACATATAAATATCTGAAGTCTGCAGAGTTTCTGCACTTCAGTAATAATTTAGAGACTGGTTGTAAAGATTTAAAAGCCTCTTTGTGTGAATTAATTCTCCAATAAGTATTTCTCAACTGCAACTAATCATCACTGAAACATCAACAGGTACACAAACTGTCGAGTGAGGTCTGGGGTGATTTTTTAGCTCTGTGATTAACGAACTCATGCTGTGTTTTACATGTGGTAGGATTGTGATGTGAGGAGAACAGCAAGACAGATATCTGCCATTTTCAAACTCCCCTGGCAGACCTGAGGGTCTGCTTGTTTGTGTTTGCTTCAGTCTTCTTCCAGATCTTCTTAAAAATCTGCATAAAGCTGTTCATGAAAGAGGGAACTGGTCACTAACAGCAGACCCCGTGTGGTATCTCTCGTAAAGACGTGCTGATGCAGGATGATTTCAGGTTCACACACTACACTACTCTACGGGGCTTTTTCAAGTCAAATATCTTATATCAAATAATCATCATAACACAATATCATTCAGCAGGAGAGGTCGGGGCTGGACTTTTATCATGACAGAGGTGTGGGACATTGTTTTTTAATAAAAGGCACATATTGGTTTGCTCACAGATTTATCAGTCGGACTCTTTCTCTGTTTCCGTGCAGAGTTTCAGTCTGAAGTCTGTGAGTTGTTCCTCGAAGCAGAGCCACAATAACAACAACAAACCAGAGTTTACCGTGTCCACATGTGCAGAGGCTGCAGCCACGCTTTAAAACATATGAGATGGTGGAGGGAAAAGCTCTTTCATGCTCTCCATTCATTTAAACCGCTCCTGTGAAGCACTGCGATGACTCCCTCTAAAGGGTGGATGATTGCGCCGGCTACGCCCAGACGAGGTGCCTGCACCTCCATCTCTGCTGCTCTTGAAGATACCGTTGTGGCTCCTTTGGCGTGCTCGACCCTGGCAATCAGCGAGGCTTCAAACCCTGGCGCCACCGTTTGAACGTTGCAGGGAACGTCTGTTGCCAAGCACCGCTTCTCTCTCTGCGCCGAGATTAGAGACTCAGACGAGGGAAACACTGCGGCTACTTTCTGTCTCGCTGTCAGGAAATGTCTGTGACATGATGTACTGACTGGGAAACAATGTACAGAAACTAAACTCAACAAGACCAGGTTTCCTCCAAGGTTGATTCTGCCTTATTTTTTAGATGTATTAACTTAAAGGTTCAAAAAGTTTGATATTGTTCCCGTAGACTGCTTCATCCTGCAGCAGCGAAACAGACTGTGATGGCTGCAAATCAGATGAAAGTACATCCAACAGAACTTCTTTATTTGGTCCCTGACAGGCTCAGATTGACATGTAACTTCTCTTCCTTTTAATCAAGCAGCTCTATCTCTGTAGGGATCTTTTCTGTGACGTCGCCAGACACTCAGAATAGAAATCTGAGATTGTCAGGGACAAAAACAACAACTTCAGTGGACATATTTGGAGCACATTTTTCCACAAAGCTTTATGTTGCAGTCATTGCAGAGTGTTTCACTGCTGCAGGCTTCACACATCTTTGTATCTTTAAGAATTCAAGACAAAAAAAAAGGTCCAGGCTGCAAAAATACAAAAGTTTAAAGTGAAAATGGACGTAAACGTTGAATTATAAAAGTATCCTAAATGTCTTGGCTGACTCTTTGTTTCTACTAAAAGTAATAGATTTCATAATGGAGTAAAGAGTTCTGTGCAGTGTTGAGAGTCCATTCCCCTCTCAAGCAATCATTTATCCAGCGTCCGTCCCCCTGCTGGTGACTCGCTCTGACCGGTCTCGGTGTCAGCTCTGTGGGTGCTGCTGCGGCCAAAAGGCCCTACAGCCAGCCATACATCATCAGATATTGATACGGCTCCACCGCAGCACCAAGGCTGACATTTGATTCATGGCTCTGGGAGCTCTTTGAGAATTCCTAACAGTCAACAAGGGATCACGGGGAAATGTCAATGTTTGTTTGTTGGTTTGGGGCGACGACAGGAGGGAGAGTAATGGAGGTGGTCAAACAGGTAGCTGAGTTTGTGTTGCCTTTAACTTTCAGTCCATCCGGCCTCAAACTTTTTGTAAAAGTTCAAGAAGCACCGCTGTTTATTGGCTAAAAAATCCTGATCTTGTTTTACTTAGCCGTTTTCACATACAGTATGCACTCCTGAAAATATCTAGATAATTTCAGGAGGACTGCTCCGGATACTCTCCTGACCTGGTTGTTCACACATGCACCTCACAGCAGGAGACTATCCCTGTCAGACAGGAGGGGGGGCAAGGGGTCTCCTAAGGTAAGACGTGACGTTTAAAAAACAACGCTGAAGAAGCAGACAAAGCACCAGAGTCCACTATACGACGCTATAATGAGAATATTTGTCTTTCTATCAATGCTACGTGTAGTTCAACAGAATCACAATCTGAACTAAAGAGTGGAGAAGAACATACTGGAGAACAGGAAACAGAATGCAGCAGGTTCATTAGAGCATGGAGATCGTATATATGCACCGTGCAGCAGTCACAGGATATAAACGTCACTCCCTCTCCTGCTCGCTCGAGGTGAATTCTCCTGATAAAATCCTGCTGCGTTCTCACATCAGCTCACTCTGACTTTCTGCGAAAAAATACTAGAGGTCTGGAAGGAGAAACTCCGGCTGACGTCCGAGTGAAGAATTCCGCAGTTTTTTCGCACACATGCAGCTCCTCCTGGAAATATCAGGAGTTTTTCAGGAGTTTTCTGCAAGTGTGAAAGCACTTTTAGTTTTTGTCTTGTTTTTTTTTGAATAAGTCAAATACATGTTGAGTTAATCTCATGTGATTAAAACCTTATTATAATGTTTACACAGTGGGGCTGTTATCACTCACTGGGTGATGCACGTCTGCCATCGCACGGCCCCTAACTTCAGCCTGCAGTTTCTCGTGTTATGTCAAGTTGTGCAAAGTGTAATTAGAAGCATTTTCAGGTTATAACACTGATGAATATTAGTGTTCATTAAACCTAAATGATTGCCAAAGATCCTGCCCATTAATGCAGGCTGAGGAATCTTCTAGTAAGTGTGACTTAAAATAACAAATGTTAAACCCCTCATTACTTCTGCAAGCTGCAACTAACTGATGCTCCTCTGTGGGGGGACGGAAAGGTGCGCCGGCCCTTTAAGTCCTTCAGGACAAACTGATTATGATGATGTGGAACTCCTATCACTTTATTTTGGACATGTGAGTTCTCTCCGAACAGCAGTGATGTGTTTTCCTGACGTCGAGCTGCCCTTTGCTGCAAACAGCTCTGCTCTTTTCTGCTCTGATGAATGTGGCGTCTAACACCTGACAGAGGAGGCTTAAACAGTGCATGATCCCTCTCTGCACACTCACACAAACACACACTCAAGGTTCAGCAGCATAATATAATACACACTTCACAGCCTGCAGGTGAAATGAATGCAAATAATAGAGGGAGAAAGGCCTTTGAGCGTGCAGAGAAATCAGAGTGTGGCCCCTGCTCCTTTAACATTTACTAAAAATCCATCAGCAGACGTCTGCAGAGTAAGCAGATAGACTCTAACAAATGCTCGTGCTCTCTTTGTCACCTTTTCTTTCCTTTCAGGTACACACACACACGCACACACACACACACACACTTCATACCCTCCTGCAGCAGGCCGGCAGAGAGAGCAGAGAGGCGCGACAACAGACTGAAGGAGAGTCAATATTAAACAGAAAAAAAAGAAATCTACACTGAAGGTCTGTTTCTGTGTGTCAGAGTTATCCAACTTTAAAATTCATGCTTGATTTTGTAAATTACACATCATCATCGCTGGCTGCTGTCTGAGGTGTCAGACTCTTTCTCTAATGAATGCATGTCACGCCAAGCTACTTTCTTTCTCTCCTGCAGAGAGCACGATGCAGCTGTTTTAGAGAGCGAGGTGACGACGAAGAAACTAAAGTGTATCACCTTAAGACGGTTAGATCGTCGTCTTTACACCGCCTCAATTTGTGCATGCAACGTCCTCATCTGCTGCTCAGGTTACATTTAAATCACTGAGATGAAGCACTGAATATGTGTGAAGCTGCGGGCAACAGACGTTAATGAAAGGTATCCGTCTCATCTCAAGAAGCAAAAGCTGTAAATGTGTTTGAGTAAAGGATTTAGAAAGACAAACTACATAGATAAAAGTTACTCATGTATACCTGTTTGAGTTCTTCCTGTAAAAAGTGGGAGATTTGGAAGTCTTAATTGTACTAAATGTGACAAAGCTCAGCGCTGACATTTCAAGCAGCATTTACAAAAAAAAAAAAAGAGGAATGGAGGAAATGCCGCAGGAAACAGAGCCCTTTAAATGACAGTGTTTGTATTCCATTGTTTTCCAAGAAGAAAATAAAATTCTAAAACTTTTCTCAAATGTCAACTTTTCATGTGTTCAGAAAAAAACAGTCAAACTCAGATGTGATCCGTGTTACACTGAAGACCAACTCCACGTCCACGGGTAAACACCAACACAAGGTTCACCCTCGTTTTAGAACGAGCTTTATCCGCTTGGTGTTTCACCTCACTGTGATTTCCTCTTCTTTGCCTCTTTCTCTACGCCCGTGTCCATCATACTTCTAAACTCACCTGCTGCGCTGTCATTGGCTGGAGGAAACACACCAGCTCCCCGCCCAGAAACGTCCAGAGTCAACCAAAACAAACCAGAACATTAAAATCCAGTCAGAGGACAGGGTCTCTGCAGACACAGTCACCACCACACATGTACGGAGGCCCAGAAGGGACGATGGAGCAGCTTTACTTTAGGATGAGTCTGTATTTTATTTTGAAGGAAGAAGCTGCTGACTGCATCTTTAACCACCTAAATGTTTTTGTTTTACTCGGTTCAATTCAATTTTTCTCTTCTGCTGTGAGTAAAGGATGTGACATCGTACAGCAGTGGTATTTATTTAAGCTACACCTACTTTAGTTTGTGATTTTAGTGCATTAAACTCTGCTTGTCCCTCACAGTGAAAGCGTCTTTGTGTGACTGTGGTGTTTCAGTCCTCCCTCTGTGTGAGCTTCATCATCCTGCAGCCGCGATGCAGAGGCAGGAAACAGCAGCTGAAATGGATTTTTTGTGTACCTGCGGACGAACAAGGTGCTAAAGCTACATCAGAAATGAATAAAGAGTCAGAGTGGTTAAAGTAAGGCTGTGAGGACGACTCTGTCGGCTCGATTAGTCATTCATCAACCTGTTAACAGGAAGTGACAGTAAGTGCAGAGAGACAGGTCAAACTTTTCTTCTTCTAAAAGCTTAAAAGTCACCGTGACTAAAAACTTTTCCTTTCAGATTAAAGCACATGATAACTATTCAAACTGTGAGCTGAGGATATTTCTCCTCGTCTAACACGATCTTTAAAAGCTTTATCACTTTTCTGTGAAGCCAATCGAACAATAATCAGCCCGTCTCCGCGGAAGACTTTGTTCTAAAGTTCAGATATCTTAAAGCCACACGCAGCAGCCATCTCTGAGATACGTCAATGATTGGTACAAATGTGCGCAGGGCATGAGTCGTCCCAGCCTGCAGGACATTTGATGTGTTTAGTGTTACACGAGGAGAAAAAGAGGGAGCCGCGTCAGCCGTGTCATCTGTATGCAGAGTTCAGCACTTCCTGTATCGCAGGTGGAGAAGGTGCCATCGAAGGTCGAGCCGGAAACTTCCCTCTGTGACAACGACAACAGAGACGGTATTAACGGGAAGCTTCAGGACCGCCTCTTCAATTTAGAGGTGAAGTTTGTGACCTGAATCAGAAAATCTGTGAGCAAAAGATCAGCGGATCAGAGCAGAAGTTCAGTATGATTACAGCTGCATTCAGACTCAGAGAACTCGCTGCTACCCGGAGAGAATGTGACCAGATATTTCTCACATTTCCTTGTGATTTATGCTAAACAGATTTATGTACAATATGTGCCTGACATAAAGTGTGAGAGGCTTTTAAAGGAACTGCTCATGCTCAACCAACATTTCCTCTGCTGCTGTTTTATCTTAAAAAGAACGTTCCCTTTGGTCAGTGCTAACAATGATCAATCTTCAATACAAACACTTTTCTGCATGTTTTTAGCAGCTCATTGGTTTCAAAATATTACAACTGTTTTGACAAAATAATCCACGTTTCTCGACGGCCCCATAAAACACCTTTTATGTCAGTCTGTAAAAGATTAGGAAAACAACCAAAAGTCAGTCATTAAGCCAACGGCAAGCACGTTTCAATTTATTTCCACCATTGAAGTGGGTTTGCCTCTGTTTCGGTGAGTATGCCACCTGCGCTGCCCGTGCCCGCTCGGCGATATTGACGGGTCTCTGTAGCGCTCTCCTTGCCAGTAGACTGGCCAAAGTTGGCTTTTTCCTCGGGGGCCTCGCTCTCCCTCCTCCACTCTGAAGTTGGCCTGACCCGTTTACCTTCCCAGGGTTATCATTTCTGTCTCGACCTCCCTTTTTGTCCTGTCGACAGTGCAGTCATAGTGGCTACGGTAACGGGGGTCAACATAGGACCTGACCCCTGCTGGTGCGTGCTGTGCACTACAACCCATCACCTCAGTACTTTATATCTGAGTCAGAAAAAGTAGCGTTTGTATTTTTGACGGTATTAAAATTCATACCGTCTGGATTTCTAAATAACCCGGTATACCTTAATACCGTGATACCCAACAAGCCTAGTAGCTAGCATGCTAAACAAGTTCTTCCACTGTCTATGGATCTATTATTTCATTAAAAACGTCCCATAGATACAATACCTGCTCTGCAAAAGACTCAGTTTAATGTGCTCTGTGGATGAGCACAACATTTGTACGCTGCATGTAAACCAATCCACCAGTTGCTCATCTGAAAAAACCAGATGCTCAAGGAGCGATCAGCAAAGTTCCCTGTGGTTTTCTAAACACATGCACGCCGATTAAATTAGCAGAACTCGCAGGTAATGCATGGAGTCAAAGCAACATTTAGTCTCTGCTGATGCTAATCAAACATTTCATCTGCTGCTGATTCACCTTTAAAGCCACTGTGTGCTGCAACGTATGGAAAACAGGAGGATTTTAGGGGCAGTCTGTCTGAAAGTACTAACCAGTAACTGTAACTTGTTACTTTGCTAAATATCTTGCAACATGAATGAGAAGGCAGCGCCAGTTTTCAACATTTCTCCCTCATCAGGTCACAATCATGCACTTAAAGAAAGCAGTGATATACTGTTTAGAGAGTTAACTTAATGGAGTGCTGGTCAGTTCAAATCAATGACTACCTGCCTGCCTTCACAATGAATTGTTCCCTCAGGATAGAAGTAACTTTGAATTATTCTCTGCAGGTTTTAAGCAGCAGAAAAGTTTAAAAATATTGCACTGAGGAGGAAAAATCCCCCAGTTGCTCTGGAAGTGTTTGTGGAAGTTTTTAAATCAAATGTTGATGGGTCAAAGACGAATAAGGATTTAAATTTTGAAAATAAATGAAAGTGTCAAAAAATGTCAATTCAAACACTTTCTTTCTTTACTAGAGTGTTCTGTATACAGCTCAACAACAGGAATTGAATTTAAGAATGCAGTTACAATTTTTTTGATGAATCATACGATTTATCCCATGAAAAATGTCCTTCCTGGGTAACGGAATGGATTTTAAAATTATTTCAATGTCTACCATTTGTTGTATATAAAAGTTTATACATATCCATAGTTGGAGCTCCCCAAACAATCACCGCTCAAAAAACTAGATTTTTATCGCAATTAATGTGATATATTTGGGTATTTATGCTGAAATGGGCTCATTAGTTTCTCTTCATCACAATATTCCACGTCAAAAAGAGAAAAAATATAGAAAATTTCTGAAAATAATATAATATAACAATATTAACTCAATGCTTGAAAAGTGAGAAAAACTAATAAATAAGGTATTTTCATTAAAATGTCCAATCCGGATAACAGAGGACCTGTCCTGGGTAAAAGAAGATCTTCGTTATCCAGGAAGGACAAAAACACCATTTTCCCGCCAAAACTCGTTCAAACATTGTCTACTTGGCTAAAAGCTAGCTTAGTCCTCAACACATTAACGCCACACTCCACATGAAATAGACAGTTTTTGATTATAAAAACATCATATATGTTTTATTAGCGTTATCCAGAAAGACACACGATTTTACAACACAATGCACCAGTGACCGAAAAGGCAAAATATCAAAATGTTTAAGAGAGAATTACTGACCTTTCCCGATATCTTAGGGTCCTCCAGAATCTTCTTTATGATGCAATATCCTGCTACATGACTATGCATATGCATTATGGGTAATGTAGGCATTTGAATGTGTGTTACCCAGGAAGGACATTAGGAAAATCCAAAAGTGTAGACAAAAGTATTTCTTGCATAAAATTTAGAATAAGCTTAGTGTTACTATATTTATTGGTATCATTGCAAACATGAACACAATTCTGCCCAAGTAGATAATTAATGATTTTATTCACTTTTTTAATATTTTTGTCACATTTTTATACTTACATTTTAAGCCTGGACGTTACCCAGGATGGACAGTTTGGTACTTTCGAGCTTAATAGCTCTTTAATTTTTCATGTCTTACAATAAAAACTCATATAAGTGAGCAAAGAGAGGAGAGTTGAGTTATATAATGTAGTGTTTTAAAATTAATATTTATTTTTTACATTATGAATATGCTTTGGACACCAGAATTGACATGCCACGTCTTTGACCCTGATACCACAGTTTCCAGGGAGGGGGTAATACCAGGCAGCTTTCAGAACAATCAGCTGATAACAGCAGGTAAGCACAAGTTCAGTTGTGTTTATATTTGTCTCATTTGGTAGAGCGAAGGTGAACGCGAGCACGGAGAAACGCTGCTGTACCGACAGAATACGATGAATTATTTCTTGTTTGTCCCTGAGAGATTATTCTGATCACATCTACAGAATATGTGCCTAACACTGGGTGTAAAAGCCATCTTGTAAACATTATGCGTTACACATATGACCTCAGTGTTTCCTCTCTCGGCCCGCTGGGAGAACATAAAAATACACGAAGACGAGGAGGCTGCTCCATCCATAATGTGTGGACGGAGGTTTCCTTAACTAGCTGCCTGCTGTATACTCACGGCCAGGAGGCTGAAATATGAGCGCTGAGGACACGAGGTCTTCCCAGAATGCTAAACTCCCCCCTCCCTCCCTCTGCCTCTCCTCCCTCTCGATGTCTCTCACCCGCTCTCTCTCTCTCCCCCCAGTGCCCTGAAACCAATCTGACGCCTAATTAATCCTGAAGGTCTTTTGTTCCGCTGAGGTTTTCTCTCTTTCCCCCGGCTGCACTCCATCCATCCATCCTCACCTTCCTCCCCCCTCCTCCTCCCCCTCCTCCACACACCTCCTCTCTCTCTCATACATACACCTTATTTTGCCCCCCCCGGGACTCGGCGTACAGTCCCAGAGAGCGACAGAGGGAACAGATGTTTTGTTTTTTCATCTTTGGGGTAATTTAGGCAAAGAGAGAAAATGTACGACTGTGTTTCCAGAGAGTGTTACTAATTATGCAGGATGCAGTAATGTGAGTTTAAAGAAAGGCGTACAAACTGCAACCCTGCAGGGTTCAGCATTTAAAGGACTAGTTCAACATTTTGGGAATTACAGGGAGTTGCCTTCTTGGCAAGAGTCAAGCTGGGGAGTGAAAATCCTCTCTGGTTGTGAAATATGATTGCATCACTCTCATTACGAGATGTTGGTCAGACGAAAAAGTTTCCTGCACAATGACAGGGTAACTGTGGATGTGACGAAGGGTTTATTTTAAAAATATCTGTAAGAATACGTGAGCCGAAAATCAAAGCAACACACTACAAACATTTAAAGGGACAAAACTGGAACAAAAGATTTATAGATCGCTGATGTTGTCGTACTCTTGATCACATAGAAACAAATACAAATACACTACTTCCTGACGGTTTAAGCCGAATATTTTACTCTGACTTTTTCCAGAGTTTCTCCTCACTGTATTTATTCTGCAGAAAGTCAGAGTGAGCTGATGTGAGAACGCAGCAGGATATAATCAGGAGAATTCACCTCGAGCGAGTGGGAGGGGGTAGTGACGTTTATTCCCTGTGATCGCTGCACGACCATAGACTGTCTGCACGCCACCTCTACGATCTCCGTGCTCTAATGAACCTGCTGCATTCTGTTTCCTGTTCTCCAGTATGTTCTTCTCCACTCTTTAGTTCAGATTGTGATTCTGTTCAACTACACGTAGCATTGATAGAAAGACGAATAATCTCATTATAGCGTCGTATAGCTGACTCCGTTGCTCCTGTCTGACAGTGATCGTCTCTTGCTGCGAGGTGCATGTGTGAACAACCAGATCCGGAGGATTTCAGGGGCAGTCCTCCTGAAAGTACTAACTATGAGCTGCATGTAATTATTTACTATGCCATGGCCATCCTCTGGTAAATATCTAGCTTTTTAAGAAATGTATTTGAGTGGATACAGATATTATCAGACTGATGCAGAGGTGAGTATTCCAACACAACAGCTTTAAAAACTCTCTCAGTCGAGCAGAAAACAACAACAACGCGCTCCATGTTCCCTCAGCTCTGTGAGCGAGGGGAGGAGACCCCTGGGGGGGAACATCTACCGAGGGTTTGTGGGGTCCAGAGGGTCCAAAGTGATCATCCAGGCATACGAGTGTGTGTGCAGAGGGAACATCACTGTGAGGGGATCTGTGTGTGTGTGTGTGTGTGTGTGTGTGTGTGTGTGTGTGTGTGCGCGTGTGTGTGTGGGGGTGGGGGGAGAACAGGACTGATGTCTGTGACATCTTGTTTGCAGGACATAAATTGGTCTCATTGCTGATTATCATGAAATAAAAACTAACGATCAGCAGCAGCGATGTCTGGATGATTAGATTCAGTCAGGACGCCTCGATACATTAACAACGTGTTTCTTGAGTGATTGCTTTTTGCTAGATGAACTTCTTTATGACCAGAAAACAAGCTGGCGTCATAAAACCCACACACTCTATTACACTGCAAATACTTTCATTATTAAAGAAACAAATAGTCGCATCAAAGTCGACCTAACAGAACAATAACTTTCAACAGGAAGAAGAGTCTTGAGCGCTCAGGTCGCCTGTTTTCAGCACTATGTAACTTACGTCAGTGGGCCGAGGTCATCTCATGAGAAGTGCGTACGTCTTTACGGCACTAGTTCACACAGCAGCCTTCAGCTACAAAGCAGCCAGTTAGCCCGTCTCTGTACTGTTTGATACGACGGCTGAGGCTGAGAGGAAGAGGACGGATGAAGCTAAGAAGAGAAGACGAGCGAGTGTGACTGAGCTTTTATACAAAAGATAAAACTGGTTCAAACACGTAGGTGGCAGCTGAGGCGTAGTCGGAGTCCTGAAACGCACCGCAAAGGCTGTCATGAGCACGCCAAGTCAACAATGACGTCCTTGACATGCAAAAATGTTCTCGCCATTCCTCTGCAATGATTTCATTTACAAAGTCGTCCATTCAGGCGTCTCTGCTCGTCAACACAGTGGGAGAGTAACTGTGTCATGTATGTGTGAGCATGTAAAAAGTCCAGTTAGCAACATTAGCACCAGCACTAGTTTAGTTACGTCTGCCATCGCACTAATGTCACGTCAACAAAAGTGACAGCGTCGCATAATGACGTCAAACGGAGGAGAAACCAGCGAGCAGCGTGACGTTACAAGAACAGAACGCTTTTTCCCCGTCTACACAGAAACACCTGAACAGAGTTTCTGAACATCTTCACCCTGGAAGGAGTTTAACAAAACGTGCGTTTTCAGTGACCTTAAACGCAGTTTGTGAACGAAACGCTAAAACACACAGAAAAAGCTACCTTCCAAACGTGTGACGTGAGGTGGAAGCTAAAGTCCTAAAGGTTTGTGCAGCATGTGGGTGGAGTCTTCATTTATTGTTGCCTCATCGGTTGATGAGTTTACCTTTTTTTCACTGTGTTGCCTTCATGAACAATCTGATCTTCCAGCTTCGATGTGACTGCTTTACGTGTGCGTGTCTTCATCAGGCGTGTCTGACAGAACGGTCCATTTCTTCTTATATGGAAGGTCATTTAAAGGCCAGACATCCAGACCTCCCCCCCTCCCCCCCCCCCTCCTCCTCTCTCCTGCCTGAGAGCCGGAGATAAACCTACACATGCCAGCCACACAGGACCAATAGTCATGATTTATCGGAAGCCATTTGGTACCTGAACGCCTATGAAATTGTAATGAACTTGATTATGGTTTTAATGAAGTGTGAGCGGTTCTTCAGGAATGATTATAGCTGCGCTCGGGCTCACAGCGAGGGGTGAGGAGGAGGAGGAGGAGGAGGGAGGGAGGGAGGTCTGTCACAAACAGTGAGGAGTTAGTATCAGGGAGGATACTCTGATGTTTCTCTGGATGGATTACAGTTTTACTGTAAATGTGACGGGACTCGACCCGACCGAACACCTCTCAGCTCCTCCTCACTCGGGGGGATTCTCCCTCCGCTGTGTGCTGACGCCGTACATTAGCCTTATAGGTCACATTTTGCATCCATAATAAGACGGCTGAGGATGATTCTAACCTTTCCATGAACGAGGGGGGGAAACATTATTGTTCGGTAATTTCACACACAAATCTCCGCCCGTTCTTTAAATACCACATGATGAGGTAAGAGGCTGCTTAAAGGGCAGACTGTCGGTCCCGAGCTCACATTATTATAATTATTGTTGCACGATATAAGTGATGAACTAGAATGACATATTGTATGGATGCACATGAGGAAGTCACATCTTGAGGTCACGGTTTGTTTGACATAAAAACAAGACCTACTGCGGCTCTTTTACGTCTCTCTTCTTAAATTCATATTTTAGAGTTTGTGAACATGGTCACCTCGCTACCTTTGCACTATTCACTGTCCTGTCGTTATCGATAAAGCACTTTTCAAAAGGAAGCCATCAAGGAGACCACACAGCGAGCCGTCTCTGTCAAGCTGATCTGTTGTTTGTTTGTAAATGTGCATGGTCTGGGTGGACTGTGGAGCTGAACGCACTCTAACGTTTTCTCAGTCTAAAGTAGTTTACAGTGAAAGCACAAATAAAAACCTCCAGACATCAATTAAAACATGATAAAATAACCATCTTGTTTCTTAAAGTGGATTACTGATTTCCATCTGTTGATATCTATAAACAGAGATCTGCTCTGAACACACAATCTGTAGTGGAGAAAAGATTCTTGAATTGGACGACTTTTTGTTTTGAGAGTTATAACGTCTGATTACTCTCTCTCTCTCGTGGTCGTTTTTTTCCTGTGTTTAGACTTTTAGCTTGGACCTTGTTGGATTTAGACAGTTTTGGCCTCTGAAATAGGTAAGCTTTAGTTGAAATAAATAATGTTGGTTCTGCGCCTGGGTCCTCGACCTCTGGTTAAGTAAGTTTAGCTCCAGATGAACCAAACCAAACCTTAATTATCTCCTGTTTTACTCAGACATGTCTCTAAATGTATTTCAAACCTCAGGCAGTAGAGCGGTGTTTTGTTTGAGGCGGCAGACGTTGATGGATGCAGATGTTTTATCAGACTATTTGCAGAGCGTCACCTCTGCTGATAATCACAGCTGATCCTGTGAGTACAGTCTGTCGCTGAGTGTGTATCTGTCCCCATGCTGAGGCTGTAACACTATCTGCACGCCTCTGAAGCTGCTCATCAACCGCTCTCTAATGTGCTCTTCACACCTCTCTCTCTCTCTCTCTCTCGGGGCGAGCTCGGCCGGGCGATCGCTGTCTCTAATTTGTTGTGGCAATATTAATTAATGATCAGCCTGTCACAGCTGTTTATATTGAGACGGATTAGAAGTGGTAGAGATTAGACAAAGAAAACAATCTGTGCGCGGCTCTGCGGCTGACAGGGGTCACCTTCACGTGTCTCCAATCATATTTAATTTACAGCAGCGGAGGCGGGAAAATGACTGCACTTG
Source organism: Tautogolabrus adspersus (assembly GCA_020745685.1). Lineage (NCBI taxonomy): Eukaryota > Metazoa > Chordata > Actinopteri > Labriformes > Labridae > Tautogolabrus > Tautogolabrus adspersus. Next base: position 25,628,823 of record CM036551.1, on the reverse strand, counting down.
ACCAGTCTGCATCCTCTCTATCTGAGGGAGATAACTAAATCAAATCAGTGTGAAGCGAGAAAAACTAAACACACAGTCGCTTCTCATCTCTGCTGATATGAAGAGGAATTAAAATATTGTGTTTGTAATAACAGAGAGACAAACGCGCGGCTTTCTCTCCTCCATTAACCCTCATTTTCATTCTCTCTGCAGCGCCACATTTCCCTTTTCAAACAGAGTTTAATCCGAGGTGGCAGAGCGCGGCGTCCTGACCGCTGACCTCCGTCCTGTCCTTCCACGTGAACCTGCTGACTCTGAGACTTCCCTCGCCGCACATACACACACACACACACACACACTCCCCGGCTCATTCGACTTGGCGATGCAGCGCTGCTTTGTGACGGCGAGCGGAGATTAAGTGGCCAATCAAGGCCTGAACAGAGGAGTAATCATTCCACTTGGTGAAATGGGTGTCAGGATTACTCGGGCACTTTCTCACTTCACTGTGCAGGATTTAATAGGCCAAAGACATTTTCCGGTAAGTAGAGAGCTGAGAGTGGGATTAAAGAACAGCTTCCTGCTGACTGATTAATAATAAAGACTCAGAGTTGTGATTAGAGGCAAATGTTCAGGGTCTGTGCGAAAATGAGGAGTTATGAGGGGCTGCATTCACAACACAGAACAGTCAAACGTTTTAGGAGAGCAGATTCATATATTTACTTTAAGGGTGGCTTCACACTCGATACGAGTACGCCTGATCCTAAAGTACAGTTCATTTGATCAGTGTGAACACAAACGTACCGTACTGGGGAACCGTGCCGGAGTTCACTTGAAGAGGTGGGCACGTTTCATGTGTACTTAAGTACAGTCTGAGGGAGATGCAAACGCAACCGTGCTCAAACAAAGAAGTGGACCGCTACAGTATATGACGTGATTCTGAACGGCTCCTGTTGCTGTAAAAACCATCGTGTCCACGCAGCACGGGCCTGTTTCATCCTCTGAGCTGCACGGTAGATGTGGAAGTAGGAAGAAGGTCGATGTTGGCGTCTCAGAAATAAAAAAACATCCACAGTTCAGGACTCAGCCCGCGAGGGGTTGCCATGGTTGCTCCTTCTTCTTCTTGCGTCTTGGCGCATTTGCAAACTAACTACGTGCATACTGCTACTTCCTGTATCGGACTGTATACATACACAAGTGTACTCAGGTACAGAACGATGTTACTAATGTGAACGCAGACAAGCGGGGAAGAGGAGGGGGGAGCAATCGACAGCTGAAGAGAGACAGAAAAATGTTAGGAGGAGAGAGCACGAGATGACATGCAGCAAAAGGGACGAGGTCGGGTTCGAACCTACAGCCGTTGCGACGAGGACTATAGCCTCCGTACATGGGGCATGCAACATAACCGCTAGGCTATCTGGCGCCCCAGTAAACGGTTTTAAAGGAAAATGGAGAAGTCCTTCTTCTCATCAAAGGGGTGTTTTACGTTACGTCTATAACAAGGTTCTTAAAACAGATAATCATTACGTAAGGACGGAGATAAGCTGTCATAGAGTGACACCGCTGGCCTGGTACAGAAACTCTTGGAATGCTAGAATGACTTTGGCAGCCAATCAGCTGCTTGTAATCCATAATGAATGGCTGCAAATTGTCTTGTGAATCAAATTGCATTCATTTGATCTGTACCGTTAGACTTCTGTCTGGAAAGTGCAGTCACGGTTTAAAGAAGATTAAGAGCATTAATGAACTAGGAACATACGAATATGTGTTCCTGTCGCTCTTTGCCCTGGGCAGCTTGTATCTCCGACCAGAGGGCAGAAGAACAAATTCCTCCAAGAGAGGACGGTCAGAGCTGGCCAAGACGGACTTTGCTTTCCTCACTATTTGTCTGTTCCAGATATCTGACAAGGAAAGCTGCTGAGTGTCGATTATTTTCCTGGCTGTTTTAACAAAACTTGAACATGGACTCAATAAACGATCGGTAGAATAAAACCATCAGTGTCTCGTCCACATTAAAAGCATTCAGTCTGCGCAGACGGCCTCTGTCAGCCCTTTTTGCAGATCACATTTGTGTTCTGATTATGAGTGTGTCCAGGTACTGATGGATGCAGCTATTATGACTGTAGCCACAACTCCACTGGGCAAAAGTTAACACATAAAGCTTTTTACAGAGAGAGACTACGGTGATAAAATAAGGATGCACAAGTGCTTCATAACAGAGCTGTCGCCTTTAGGACGGTTCATGTGGTGGTATATTTTCATTTCTCATAGCTTTAAGTCTTCATGGAAATCTGAGGGAGTTCAAGATTCAGCAGCCGTCCCTTCACCCAGTCATTTGTGTTTATCTCTTAGTGAACAGGCTGGACGATCAGGACTGCAACACTGACCTTCTGACTTGAACTACGACTGAAGGTGCTGTTGAGCAAGGCAGCTAGCTTTAAGTATCAGTCAGGAAGCTGCTTGATGTAGATGACAGTGTTTTCACAGATTGTCTCTCAGCTACGAGTGAGCAGAGGGGAAGTTAATGAAAGGCAGCGCGTCTCTGCAGAACGCCCTCTCGTTTGATTTCCCCGGATAAATAAAGGTTAAATGAAAAATTAAAGTCCTGGCTGGAAGACAAACAGCTCTTTAATGTCAAACAGTGTAGTCAGATAATGCTTCATTTCTGGTGTGATTGTTGAAGTCGATCCACGCGGACTGGAGCGTAGGAGGAGGCTGCAGGAAAGAGTCTGTTGCATGTGTGGATGTGAACTGGTATGCTTGTCGTGTCGCTCTGGCTGTATTTGTCTTTAGTATGTGTGTGAGGAAGCGTACAGGTCCTGTTGGTTTAAATATTTCATCGTGGAGGAGATAGATTCTGCAGCTGCCTGACGGATTAACGCTTCTCCTCTTCCTCGTGTTTTACTGTTAAATCTTGATCCGACCGTCCTCTCTTCTCCTCACGTTTCCCATCTTAACAATCAAGTGTTTAATGTTTCATCTTCTTCCGTGCATCCCCGCGGCTCCTCGCGAGAACCACGTAGCACTGTGTCCAAACCCTGAGCTTCACTTTTGACCCTGTATTCATAACTGCTGCTTCACCCTGTAGGTCTGTAATAAAGGGAACCCATCGATCCAGAGGTCCAGTATTAAAGCTCGAATGACCCTCTGCCTTCTGTGCCAGGAGTGATTTGGTATAAAACTGGATCTTCATGAGTACAGGATGGCAGAAGAACAAGTACAGTCAAAACTTTGTGAAAACATTTGGTTGGATTAAGTTAATCTACAAAAATAGCAGCGATATTACATCTTAAGAGAGCCAGCGTGGATTTATTTTTATGCGTATCCAGATTGTATCCAGACTGATTTTAAAAACTCTGTGTTTCGGTTTGAGAAAGTTCTGTCCAAGCTACATATGGTGCTGGAGTGAAATTTGAATCCCATCCTCCCATTTTCTGTTTCTGAAAGGACTAAAACTAAAAATAACAACATGACCAACAACAACAAACATTAAATAAAAAGTTGATCTCAAAGTGAGCGGCTGCTTCTGCGTTTCCTTGCTGCAACAGAAGACCTATGCACTGCCACGTGACTGCACGATTGTTTGAAAGGTGAGATGAAGGATCGACTGAAATACATGAAACCGCGCAAAGTACGGCTGTACTCCTCGTCGCAGCGGCCGTGGGTTCGAATCCGAAGCCCCCGATACTTTGCTTAGTGTCCTCACCCTCTCTCTCCTCCTGGCGTTTCCTGTCTCTCTTCAGCTGTCCTGTCCAGTAAAGGCAAAAATGGCCCAAAATATCCCCAAAAAATCCAGCCTGAACACTTGTAATAAAGTACATGATACCAATCATTGTTTGATTCATGACGACTTCTCTTAGAAGAATTAGACGAGGAGAGAAAGGAGATCTTTGGAGAGACTAATACTAACTATAACTGTTTAAGTGGAAATAAACAAACAAGCAGTCTTTCTTCTTTGTAGCTAAAGATAAAAAACCCGCTGCCTGTAAGAATAAACTCAAACTCATAGTTTCCATTTGTCAAAGTGTGATTCCAAAGGTTTGTTTCTGTCAGAATGAATCCTCTGAAAGTGCTTAAAAAACTCAGATTGAGAACAGGAAGTATACAGGAAGTTGGAGAGCTCTTGTTGACGTTGGGTACTTATTTATGTTAAATGAAACTGTTCAGGAAAATCTTGTCAATGAAAAAGTCATTCCATGTGGTTTCTGCCTAAAGATCTGTGACACTGCTAAGATCTTCTCCAGAAGCTTTATCCTGCAACAGGTGCAGCCAGAGGGAATTCTGGGAAAATATTAATGACAGAAATGGCGCCCAAAACTTGGCATAGCACCACAACGTCTGCAGTTTACAGCTGACAACCCCCCCACCCCCCCACCCCAAACATCACGCCTCACATCTGCAGTGTAGTCAAACAGAGACCATGCAATCAGAGGCTGGCAGGAGGACAGACTCACATCTGAGCATGGAGTGTGTGTGTGTGTGTGTGTGTGTGTGTGTGTGTGTGTGTGTGTGTGTGTGTGTGCGTGTGTGCATGTGTGCGTGTGTGTGTGAGCTGCATTAACATCCCAGTTCTGACATGTAACACTCCTCCTGGTAACATGTTTATTTGCACACTCACTCATGGTACGCGTGCTTTTGTCCTTTCCCAGTGAAAATAAAACGCCTCTCGAGGCTGGCAGACATCACGGCTGACTTTCAAGAAATTCCACAAGCGAGTGCTTTCTGGAACTAAACGAGTGCAGCAAATCCTCTTAAAATCCTTTTAGACGGCGTGGCAGCGCGGAGAAAAAGAGAAAGTTTCTTGCAGGCAAACATGTGCAGGTTTGTCGGGTTGATGTCGAGCTCTGGGGAAGGACACCGGTGCCAGTTTATTTCCTGAAGGCTGGAGAAGACTGTTAATACGACACAGAGCCTACAGGACGAGAGGAGCACAGCGTGTGCGTGTGTGTGTATCGACTGACAGCTTCAAGGAAAGACTTCAGGGAAAGGACACTTTGGATGTATACGGCTTAATTTTTTTTTTTACAATCCAGAGAGTGAAGCTCTGCACGGTCTTTGTGTTGTATTAAGACTTGACGGGGAAATTTAACCTTCACATGTTTTTTAAATTGAACCCTGAACAGCTTAAATACATGAACGTTCTCTATGTAAATATATTAAAATATTACGACAGATTAGCTAGTGTGTGCTTTCAAAAACTCCTCAAGTTTCAGTTCAAAATGATGAATTTGTTCTGGCAATAAATCCGGACTAGAGATATATATGTAAACTCAACATCAGGTCTGTGAAATTGTATATTTTATCCTGATTAATCGCTGAGTTTCAATTGTTAATCTTAATTAATCACATTTTTAATTTCATGTTTGACATTCTGTTCATTTGCTTTTTAAAACTGTCTTTGTTGTATGCTTTTATTTTGTATTTTGTAGTGTCTTAGGCTACGTTTGCTTTACTTCCTGTGTTGATAAAAGCACCTGCTTTTATTTTGAAAAGAAAGGAACTGATGTTGATGATCGAATGTCGAGTCAAAAGTTTTAATCTTTGTTTCTTGTCTTTAATTTTTATGTTGCAAATGGAGTCGCTGTGATGAAAGAAAAATAAAGTTGAATCAATCATCTTCACCATGGATACGGGAGCTCGCTCCAGATCGATAAGTAAATAAAACCAGCTGAAGCGAACAGAAAAAAAGTGACATGTTCGATGTCCCCAGGTGGATATGATATTACTTAAGTCTCGTCAGCAGAGACCTCTGGGATGTTTTTTTAAAGTGAAATGAGCCTTTCAAAGTTTTTCTGAATTCAGGACGTCAAAAACAACTTACTGTAACGTCCTTTTATCATTTTATAAAGCAGCGCCTGTTTTCTCCTTTCTAACACGAGTTTATATCGCTGCAAGCACGCGTTAAACATAATAGATCAACCCAGACAGGAAGTCAGACACAGGAACGCACAGAGCGTTGGGTCAATTTAAAAATAAAACATAATATTGTGTAAAAGTGGGGCAGGGCGTACGCCGTCCGATGGAGCAAAACCGTTGCGCTGAACGAACGCAGCACACACGGAGTATGTGGAAATTGGCTGTGGTTGGTACATGGAGAGTTCTGAGTCTGACCGCCCACAGCTCTCCCCGGCTTTTGTTCTCTTAGACCGGTCCAGCAGACCTCCTCGGTTTTGATTATTCTGAGATCCTATGTGCAGTCCTTTTTAAGTTTACAAGAGCCGAATGTTTCTTTTACGGTGGATGTAACGGCTATAACTATTTTATATAAAGACACAAAGGTGTCATCACAGAGACCGTTGATTAAAACTCTTCACCCTTGAGTCCATGTGGAGCTTTGTGCCAAATATCCATGTATGAATAACTGGTCCTACAGACAGAAAAAGTACCGCTTATTCTCTCTACCCCTGACTGTCGCAGCGGCATAACAACTAAAAATCAGTGTGACTATCTACTCAGGGCAGTTTTACTTTAGATTAAAATTTGTCTGCTGAAATGAAGTTTTAAATGGCTGTCAACAATTGCAGCAGATCCAGCCTGCATGTCTTTAGGCTCCAATTTTCTCGAGTTTCTCCAAAACTTGTTTCCTCGCTCTGATTGCCATTTACATATTTGGGTAAATGAGCACAGGATTGTGCTCGCTGGTTTGTTTGTCGATTTGCTCTTTGCTTTTCTATCTCCTTTGGGCCACAGATTGAATTAATGTTTGTAGACACAGTGATGCCACACATGAGGAAACAGGAGATCCTGCAAAATTACAAAACTCTCCCAATTACAGCTCTGCAAACACGCAAAAAAACTCATTTGGGGGGTGATGCAGATTTGTCTTGTGTCAGAGGCACAAGGACAATAATTAGCTTCATTTTCATGCTCTCCTATTTAAACAGAACAAACACATACACTGTTTACTCCAGACTCAAGCTTTGCAGAAGACACACACAAATGCACCAACCACCACGTGCAAACACATGGAAGATTTCCTGTTTTGTTTTTTTTACTAGATGCAGAACATTGTGACACATTTAAATGCCAGCCTGCTAACACATATCTTTATCAGCGCTGCCACTGTTTCTCCATCCGTCCTCGCTCTTTTTACCTCCTATCTCCTCTCCTCCTTAATTACTTGTTAGAAGGTGTTTGGCTTCTCGCTGCACGCCTGCTGTTTTGGTCATTACAGGCCCCTGTAGGAAGTGAAGGAGCTGCCAAAGAAGCTCAGCAGCAGACAGGCGCTGTGTGTGTGTGTGTGTGTGTGTGTGTGTGTGTGTGTGTGTGTGTGTGTGTGTGTGTGTGTGCGTGTGTGTGTGTGTGTCTGGTGTGTGCTCACCTGGGGTAAATGAGGACAGCTCTTCCTGCTGGCTTTGAGGCCTGTCGGGCCCTCGGGGGCTGTCCTGATATTGAACAGTGCCTGAAGAGCGCACTGGGCCGCCTGGTTCTTCGCCAGCTTCTTGCTGCGACCGCTACCTTCAAATATCCGCCCGTCCACGCGCACCGCCATCACAAAACTACGCAGCCGCCTGCCCTCAGCTCGCTCTGACAGGCAGGCGTACCGCAGCCCCGGCCGGAGCTCATTCAACAAAGCCACAGGGCTCTTAGGGGCCTCTGGCTCTGGAACGATCCCCCCCAGTCTCTGCTGAGCCTGCACCATCAGGTCCAAAGTGTGACGGAGCAGCCGTCCGTGTCTCAGCAGCTCACTGGACAACAGCTCGCTCTCCGCAGCTGAACTGCAGAGCGAGAAACCGTCTGAGCACGGCGACGACTCAAACTCTTTAAAGAGTGTGTCCGGGAAGTCGGCCTGGTCCGAGGTGAAGTCTGCTGAGGGATTTGAGATGTTTCCCATTGCCAGGTGGGCCTGAGGAGCGTTGGGGAACTGGATGAAGGACTTGAGTGCGAGCTCTGCAGCCCTCATCTTGGCCTTCTTCTTTGTGGGACCGGTTCCCTCGAAGGTCAGCCCGTTGACCTCCACAGCGATGGAGAATACGGGGGCATGGACTGGGCCAGTCTGAGACACCATGCGGTACTGCAGGCCCGGCCGTAGCTCGTTCAGCTGCACCAACGCGTTCTTTGGAGCCTCTGACCACGACAGTTTCTTATAGATTCGGCGGAGCTGACACATGTGGCCATTGTTGTCCTCCTCCAGCGGTCGTTTCCTCTTCAGACCGGAGCTCCCGCCTCTCGCTGAGTCGGAGCAGAAGAGCGACTCGGCAGAGCGATCCTCTAAGTTCCCGATGTTACGGTTCTCCTTTACCTCTGCGCTGCTCGTACCTGCAATAAACAGCACGAACAGAAAGAACATGAAGTGATGAAAAACAGGAGGAAATAAAACAGTCATATTTATCAGGCTGAACAGAATAAAAATCTCACACGGCAGATCGAGCCACTCGACACACAATGAAATGATAATGAACAGATCTACAATCATCTCCCTGAGCCCACTTCAGACCACAGCTCCACCATGTTTAAGTGTTTTAAAATACAAATACAAATCCCTGAAAAACGGCCGTGTTATCTGCCAAATCATCCTGTAATCTGCCTCCAAATTGGTTCTGAATCTGAGCCGTGCAGAGGGAAACACGGGTCCCTGTGGCCAATGCAAAGCATCAATCCTATTTGTAATGGGGGTGGGTATCACATCATTCCAAGAAAGGATAAAAATGTGTGCAGCAGCGCTTTATTTCACACTTCTATCCTCTGTGAGAGCAAAGTCTGAGCAGCTGCGACACGCTCTTCAAACCTTGTTACGGGGAAGTGGTGGCGTATTGCATTTCTGATGGGAAATGAACAAAAATACGGCGTTCAGATCTCGCAGCGAGAATGTTAATGGTAGAGTGGGAGGCTGGGATCAAGTGCTGACATTCAGTGGTGGGCTGGAGCAGCTCCAGATGAGGCGTGCATGTACCTATCTAATGACTTATTTATGACAGATCACATTTAAAAGCACCTAATCAAATAGTCAGTTTCCCAAATAATGAATAACGTGTGACAGAGAGATGATTTCTGCCAGAACAGAGAGGGGGAGCTTACTTAAACTGTCCTCGTCCTCTGTGCTGCTGGTCCCCGGGCTGATGTACTTGAAAGGAGCGATCAATGCTGACAGCATACTGACTTTCTCTGAGGAGAGACAAGAGACAGGCAGAGTCAACAAGAAGGCGGACACACACATGTTCTGATAGTTTTATCGATTGAAGCGGCAGATCAGCGTAAACACAACAGGGGCACAGAGGGAGCAAATATGAGCATGAGTATGCACACAACGATTCCTCTCTGTGAACCCTGCACGGACCACGATGTTTACATGCACACACAACACCAACTTATACACACACATACACACACATGTACACCTGAGGAGGTATGAAACTGACTTCATATGAAGTCAAAGACAGATTTGTTTAGAAGTGTGTGCTCAAAGCATGGATTGTGTCAAAGTAGGTTACTGATACATGCTTCTCTGATTACTTCTTTTATTTATCAGTGCGACTGAGGAGGCAGCTAAATGTGTGCAGCTTGGAGGGGAAAACACAAGTTTACCTGACTGCTGTAAACACTGACACCTGCTCTGACACGAGGAGGGGGCGGTGCCGTTTGGTCGGTGAGCGTGTAGCTCCGCCTGGTTCTGATCCGTTAGTGTCGGAGTGAAACATGCAGAACACCAGGGACTCAACCTGAGCTGCGACGCTACTTTTATTTACCCACCGAAATAGCTGGTGGCGTCAGCTTCGTTTGTGTGTGCGCTTCAACACAACACGTGTGTTTAAACTGATAATGTTGTGGATCAGTGTTAGAGTCTGTCGTCTCTTGAGGGTTCGATCCCCAGCTCCTGCAGCCACATGTCCGATGTGTCCTTGGGCAACTCCAAGTTGCTCCCGCTGCTTCGTCAGCAGCGTGTGAATGTGTATGAATGGATTAGTAAATACTGATGGTCTCTTTACTCAGCAGCCTCTACCATCAGGGTGTGAATGTGTATGAATGGATTAGTAAATACTGATGGTCTCTTTACTCAGCAGCCTCTACCATCAGTGAGTGAATGTGTATGAATGGATGAGTTAATACTGATGGTCTCTTTACTCAGCAGCCTCTACCATCAGTGTGTGAATGTGTATGAATGGATGAGTTAATACTGATGGTCTCTTTACTCAGCAGCCTCTACCATCAGGGTGTGAATGTGTATGAATGGATTAGTAAATACTGATGGTCTCTTTACTCAGCAGCCTCTACCATCAGGGTGTGAATGTGTATGTGTGACCTGCGGAGTAAAAGAGCTTTGAGTCGTCAGAGGACTAGAAAGGTGCTGTACTAGCTCAAGTCCGTTAACCATTATACCAGTGATTATATTAAAACCAGTTAACCGTCCACCACTACTGTATAGTTAAACGTTTGAACATGGGGCTGTATGGGGATTGACTCACTTTTGGAGCAAGCCTCAAGTGGACACTAGAGGAACTGCAGCGTTAGGTACTTCTTGAGTTGGCTCTCTCTTGGAGTTTGCTGCTTATGAAAAGTGAGTTGAAGGCCATGTGTTGACTATTTTAACTTGTTTGTTTCATGCATTAGCGACCTCAGGCTCTGCCCAGAGTCATCAGATAACTTGCATTGAGCCCCCGCATGTACAGAGACTTAAGGTCTCAGTAGCGGGCGGCCCAGGTTGGACCAGTAGCTCCTTTCCCTACATGTCACTCCTTTCTCTCTCTCCCTGGTGTTCGATTCTATCCACTGTCCTATCAATAAAGGCATTAAAAGTCCCAAAATAAATCTTTAAGAAACACAATAACAACATACATAGTGACAACTGTATATGGAAATTGCGGTTAACTTTACTCCCCAGTGCATCTACCTACAAATAACCTATATAACCTGTGCTGTATGTAACTTAACTTCTCTGTTTGATTTGATTTAGACATTACAATCTTTCCCACACACAAACACCCTCTACATCTTTGGTGTTGAACTTCTTTTCTCTCTCTCAACTTGTCGACAGTTTCTCTCTCCTGTGTCTCCCGGGGTTCTGCTGCTGTCCAGGTGTGCGTGTTGTTTACAGTATGAAGCCCTATTAGAGCCATCGCCCGCTCTGCTGCACCCTCCACGCAGCACTGAGCAGAATTGACGGATCGGTCTGGCTCCTTAATTACACCCCCTCTCTCTTCCCAACATCAGCTAATGATCAATAAGAGAGAGAGACGAGAGACGAGGGAGAGGAAGCAGGAGGTGGACAGGAGGAGGAGGAGGTGATGAAGTGAGAGGAAGAGGAAAATGAGTTCTTGTAGGTGTGAGGAAGGTGAGAGGGTGAGCCTGAGGTCGAGCTGGAGCTGCCTCAGTCCAGGAGCTGCAGCGTCTCAGAGAGCTGCATAAATGCTGCATCATACTAGAGCGCTATAAACATGTTGTTTTATAAACATGTTGTTAAAAGAGTGAGAGGTTGTGAATGAGCGCGGCCCCCCTCCCGGTGCTCTCTTCACAGCTCTGGAGGGGCTCGATGAGACTAACACACATGGATACGCTCTTAACACCGAGGCTGGAGCTGAGCTGGACCTCACGGGCCAACATCACAATATGAGCGTTTACATTCTGACCTAATTACAGACCAAAGCCCAACATGAGCAGCAATTTGGCCCTGAACGACTCCCTCGGCCAACAGGGTCATTATCCCGACCATTTTCAAATCAGTCTGTATTGTTTTTTAAAGCCCCTAAAGGCCCGATTACAGTGAACCAACATGGCTGTCGTGTGGGTTTACAAAGGAGCACAATTAGAGGTGAGTCAGAGACTGTTTGTCAGAATATCTCTGCTTATTCCTGCATTTCCTGTTTACTTTGTAGCCTGACAGACAAATAAATTACAGGCAATTATCACCGGAGTCGGACATGTCCAACTGTGGTCTGAAAGGTGTTATGTGCCTGTAATGTATATGTGATAATACAGTGATGCCCGGAGGTCTGAACCATCCGGTTCTACAGAGTCAAAGGGCCCAGCGGGCAGAGAAACACAGAGCGGAGTGGAGATGAAACAGGACATGAGCTGTAAAACCACAGGATGCTACAGTACAAGATCATTTGATCTCCTTGGAGAATGAACTGAACGTGGTGACACTCAGCAAACACTGTGATATTTAACAGAACTGGTTTATGTGTACTAAGAAGAGAGGAACAAATGTGATGCCTGATGCTTTCTTATCGGACTATTATGAAAGAGTTTTAGAGAGAGATTCAAAGGGGGAAATGACGAGAGTATGAAGATTTCTTTTGCATGTTTGCAAAATCAGAGCAGCCGGGTTGGGAACCGGAGTGTCGCCGGTTCAAGTACTGGTGCGGACCAAGTCTGGTGCCTTTGAGCAAGGCAAAGAATCACTCTGACATCTCTCCATTGGTGCATGTCCACAGGATCCTGTTTGTGCATTTGTGTGTATTTCAGGCTGTGTGTGTGTAGCATGTTCAGTATATCTTCTTCTTCTTATTAAGTTACACATCATTACACAAATGCCATCATTTTTTAGAATAATTAAGGCCAATTTACTGAACTTCAAATTTAGGTTGTACAGGTTTTGAGGTAAGTGAGTTTGTTACAATACTTCAGGAGATGTTCCTGCAGGGGGCGCTGGAGTCCCATCGATGGCGGTCTCCATGCTGGAAATGCTGTCTCACCCTAACTATCAGTCAACCTAACGACAGGCTGAGAGCTGGAGCTGAGGCGGGTTTTAAGCCTCTTGACAAACAGCTACACCGCGTCCACCTGTCAATCAGGTCAGCTACAAATCAAAACGAATGAGTCATCAATACATTCACCCCCCGTACAGTGTGTGTCGACCGAGACATGAGCTAATCAGACCTGTTTGGTTTTTTGAACCAGGCTGTAAACATGTTAATGTCTGCTGTGAAAACAGGCTTTTTAGAATGGGTGTGTATGTGACTTCCTGTGCTTCTGCAGCCAGCCTCTAGTGGACACTTGAGGAACTGCAGGATTTTGCACTTCGGAATCTGCTTTATTTTTTTTAACACCAGAGGTTTCTGCTTGAGAGAAAAACACTGTAGGATAATTTCTAAACACATCACAGAGGGTTTATTCTTTGAACAAACGTAAATGGATAATTATTGCATATTTTAAACATATTTACTCTTTTTTAAATGGAATTTAACCACCTTTTAATTAATGTTTGCTTTGGTAAAATATTCTCTTTCATTGCACGCTGAGGAGAAACTAATTCTACAAACCATCCTGAGTGTTGGACACATCAGTGAGCTGAATAAAAGCCTGAATAGACTCTTTTCTTCTGCATTCAGAGCGTTTTTATTTAATGAGTGAGTTCACAGGCAGAATAGAGCGTCTCTCTCTGTAGAGCCCTTCAGGTTTGTATGATTCAAAGAAACCTTCAGAAACAATTCTTTTCACTTTCAATGGACCACCGGTTCATTTTAAATGTTTCAGGAAGTGAAAATATCCTCGTGTGTTCAATAACTCCGCCGCTGTAAAGGACTGAGCGGCGGTAAGCAGAGCAGTTTAGAGGTCATCCTCCAAATGTCAGCTGTGATCGGCGTCTGATAGCGTCATGAAACTGAAAAGTGTGTAACGCTTGTGGTAGACGTTTACACTTTGTTCTCAGACTGATTTGTACTGCTCAGATGAAGAATGTTTTCAGACTGAGTCCGTAGAACAACAACACAACTGCTTTGTTTTCAGATTGTTCAAGTATTCACAGCTACGTTGTGCCAGTCAGCAGACCTCCATGACACCAATTACCTGCTGGGAATGTGAGAGCTTTAATTAGGAAGTCCTGCTAATAATGATGTAATGCGGTGCTAATTAAAGGTGAATGTATCTGAAAGAAAGGGTCCGTTTAAAGCGATGCAATTATTGATTCATTGTTAAGGTTTATCGCGGTGTAGATTTAATTGTGCGCTTGGCTGTGCAGAGATTTTTCACGTACTGTATGGCTGACCTCCTGTGCACTAAGTGCACATCTCTGTAGGTTTCATTTAATTAGAACTAATTTAAATAATTGTTCTCCTCGTCTGTATTTTCACCATCATTAGTATCAAATCACAGACAGTCGTCCACTCCAGCTCTATGGGGGTGTTTAATGTCTAACTTTACATAGATTTGTCTGTTTTCTCCAAATACTTCATGACTAGCTGGACCGACGGTGAGAGATCGTCGCCCTAGTTTTTGCGTTGTGTCCAGCTCTGTCGCTACCCGTCGGCACCTGTCATGTTGAAACGGCGTCGGTCGGCGTAGGTGCAGTTGATGGGAGGAATCTCTCTGATTGGCTGTTTGGAGGTTTCATTTATCCCCAGCTCTCGACACAGGTTCGGGAAAGCCCCTTGAGCATGCCGCTGTAGTATCCATGCTTTCACCCATTAGTGCGGTTTCTCCTTATTTGTCGCCTCCGCCTCTTCTTTTCTTTTTCCACTAAAAGGCTGACAACACTAGCGCCATTTTCAACCTTTAATCAGACATTATTCTCGATTAGAAGTACCTATAATACGATTGGTGACCGACAGCGGTTTGAAATGGTCTTCTCGTATCATAACAAAGGACTACCGCCGCCTGCTGGCGTGGAGAGTTATTTCCTCTCATTCATGCGCAGAACGTACGTGGTGGTTGGCTGTCAGCTGTAGTCTTTGCGGTTAGTTCAAGTGCAACTTTTTGGCCAAGACAAAGGCATCGTGAGGCGACGCCACAGTCGGCCTTCGTCGCCACTAGTTCTTTGCCATCTGCTTGTTGTGTCAGGGCCTTAAATCACTGTTGATAGATGCAGCAGATCCATATTCAGAGAATTTTATTCGCTACAAGAGATTTCAGTCATCGTCACTTGGCTGTCAGAACAGGGGGAGGCACCTCCTTTCAACAAAGGCTCTCATTGGCTGTTATAAGGTGTCATCAAAAGGTCAGCAGAGTAGCAGAGTTTTTTGAACAGTTTGGTGGATCGTTACGGACATTAAGTGTTAAATCGTAGTGACTCAGTTTGGTGGATTATTATCATCAGGAGAGTTCGATCAACGATGGATCAAGTCCTATCAAAGACAAACGGTTATTCCAAGATGAGGAGACAAACAATTTAATGTCACTACTGGATGCATGTCTTTGTAAACTGATACTGGATGCTTTGAAATTCTCTCGGGATTAATAAGGTATCTATTTATCTATCTTATGATGTGGTTAATCTCAAATGAGAATATGGATCATTGAGCCCAAACAACAACAAAACTTTCACCTGTCAAAATCTGACAAATCAGGTTCGACTTTGTAAATCCTTCGTCGGGGACAGACCTAACTTTACCGTTTCTTTGTAGTTTAATATGTGAATGTTTTACTTCTGTGCATAGAGAGCAGTCTATCCAAGTCTAAATCCTTAAAGGTCACATATCATGCAAAATACACTTCACCATGTTTCTCTAATATGTGTCCCTTTAGTCCGTCTACAAACCCCCCAATGAGGAGAAAAGTCCATCCTCTCCGTCTCTAAATAAAATGTATGGATGTTTGTCCGCTTAGGGCTGCCGTACATCCCAACCTAGAGCTGACTGTCGGCAGAAAAGGAATGCTTTGAGACCGTCTCTGCTGTTACAAACACAGTCAGCTGCTTTCTAGGAAGTCCATCTGGCTGCCAGACTGTTAGCACACCTGAAGGATCGTCCACACAGAAACCACGTGCAGTGATCTCAGTAATCACCTCACACCTGGGTGTCTTTTCTTTTAGTGTTACTTTGCTCTGATAAAGAGGTTAAACTGTTTTCTAGGTGGTGTCATATTAGTAAAAACACATCCTCCGACAGCCCTGACAGGATACCAGAGCTTCATTAGGAAGGTAGTTTTAAATCCTCGGTGTTAAAGCTGAGAGCAGAAGTCCCTCCTGCTGCAGAGTTCACCACACGCACACCGCTGATGTGGACACTGTTACCTTACACGCCCTTCACGCTATCTGTCATCCATCCCTTCTAATTCAGCAGCCAGCCGAGTGATGAGACAATGCATGCCAATAGTCTCTCTGTCCAGCCCCCCCGCCTCTCTCTGCAACAGGACGAAGAGACGACCCAGCTCATCTGTTTCCCTCTCTCACACACACACACACACACACGCACACGCACACGCACACACACACACACACAGAGGAGAGCCAGGTTAGATAGGAGAGCGCTGGCAGAGGGCCATACACTGTGATAGTGACAACGCTGCTGATGGTGTCCATTCACAATGAGCCCTCTCTCTCTCCTTCACTTCCTGTGTCAGTTCTGAGGAGAAGGTAATGAGCCCAATCAGATTTCCCCCTGGCTCAGCATAACGGATGGGTCAGATGAGCGACGGGAGACACGAGTGAAACCAGCGCTGGGGGAAATCATTGACTCTCTCTCTCCCTCTCCCTCTCCCTCTCTCTGTCGTGCTGCAGGCCTCAGAATGAAAAGCACTGAGTCACTACATGAGAGGAGGCATTGTTTCTGCAAAGCTCTTCAAAACAGCTTCCTTCTACATCAAACATCTGATCTCTGAGCAAAGAAAGTGTACACGCAATTCCTGAATCTTCAGCCTGGGCTCTGATTTGATCGATTTTGGCGTATAAGTGACTTAAATAAATGACTTAAATCAGACTTGCATGCACAAAAAGTTTGGGAGTTGTTCCTGCAGATTGCTTCAGCCAGCGGCCACGATACAGACAGTAAAGACTGTGAAGTGATCTCTGTGGGCTCGTGCTTCAAACGTATCAAACAAGTCTCTCCACAGAAGTTCTCCGGCTCAGCTTGTGATTCTAAGTGTCTGACAACATTACAGAAAGGATCCCCACAGAGACAGAAACAGCTGTTACATCCCTCTCTACGAAGCCACCGAACTCCACTGGAAAATACTGTAAATCTTTTTAAACAGCTGCTACACAAAAAACGCCTATAGTCGAGCGTTTTCAAAGACTCCGTGCATCGTGATCTGATATTATGAGCTTTATGTATAAGTGTGTTAATGTATGTATGCCTGTCTGTTCTCTGTGATCTAACTTGTACTCTCTCTCTCTCTCTGTTTTAAAAAGTGTTATACAAATAAAGTTATCATTATCCACAAACCTCTGTTTGTAACTGTTTCACACGAGTGAGTTTTATTCTACTCAACTTCTTTATTTTAGTCAATTTGAGGCTGTTTCTTACTCTTTAGTTTTGAATATTTCTTTTTGTTGTCTGAGCTTCTTAGTGATCCCCCGTCTGTAGACTTTAGTGGTCTTGTATTCTTCTGTTTCTTTGAGTGATTTGTTGTCTGTCTTTGAATTGATTCTGTAACCACTCGATGTCGTTGTAAACCAGGGATGCCCCTCAATGATCTCTCGAGTACAAAGGTTTAATGAATGAATAATAAAAGTTAATAAAAGTAACTTGTGTAACATTGGAGTTGTTGGTTTACCGCTGAGTTGGTAGATTAGTTTGTTTGTGTTATTGTGTGATACTAAAACATTCTGTAGGACACCAAGCAGCAACGTCCGGTGTTGAAAAATGAAGCCGATGCTGAAGTGCAAAATCCTGCAGTTCCTCGAGTGTCCACTAGAGGCTGGCTGCAGAAGCACAGGAAGTCACATACACACCCATTCAAAAAAGCCTGTTTTTACAGCAGACATTAACATGTTTACAGCCTGGTTAAAAAAACAAATAGATCTGATTAGCTCATGTCTCGATCGGCACACACTGTACGGGGGAGTTTTTAAAACTCTATGTTTTGATTTGATGAAAGACAAGAGTTATTCATAATAAGGCGTGTAGCTGACCTGACTGACAGGCGGGCGCGGTGAAACAGTTTGTCAGGAGCCTACTACATAAAAAACTATACATGAAAAGTGTAGATTTACATTATGAAGACGCCTCAGAGCTGCAGAACCAGACATAACTTCAGACAGACTCCTTGTTGCAGAGTGCAGGACTACGATGTGAGGAAAGAGGCCATTGACTTACACTAACTGTGCTGTTTAAACTGGATTTCTCTGCACACACAAACACGTCTGCGCTGTGGTTAGACGTGTGATTTCTCATGTTCTCTGAAGCTCAGTTCGATATTTATTGACTGTTGTGTAAAAACAAACTGTCAGCTGGGAGAACTCGCTCACATCAACCATCCAGCGATAATTACTGACAGGATGTGCTTTTCCCCCCCGTCAGACTCTCCCACCTGTCAGAGCGAGTGTGAGAGAGTTTCTGCACATGCAGGAAGGACGTTTAAATCTCAGTTTGGGGAATGTGTGAGCACAACATGCTGAGGTTCTGTTTGCTACGAGAACAGATCTTTAGAAGAGGACAGAGAGAGTTAAGCTAAGTTAGGATGATGTGTGAGCACAGATTGATGGATATTTAGCACCTGATTAGCAGCAGGGAGGCCATCTGCTTTACATTTACTCCTCTGGACATGAAGGCCAAGGACACAGAGTTTCTACTGTAGACCCGGAGCCTACATGTTGTGTGTTTAAAGATACTGTTTTCTAAACCGCCTAAGGGCGCAAATCAACGGCGCAAGTTGCTAGGTGACCGAAATCCTGCGTCTGTTGACGCCTTTGAAGCTGTACTCAAAGATAAACAAGTTGAAGTGTTAAAGTGTGAAACACTTGATGACCTGCAGACAAGGAAAGCTTTGTGAAGCTTCTTCTCGCTGTTTCTGTAGGGAGTTGCATAATTAACAAACCTTGATTACAATGAACTTTAGTTTTGGTGCCAAAAACATTTGTTATTGTAAGTTTGTTAATCAGACGACACTTATTCTGCCAAGATGTAATCAAGCCGCTCCATCCAAATCCTCGGAGACGGTTAAAGAGCTGCAGTGTTCTTTACTTTAAATCATCTCTCCTAAAACATCCAAATACAAAGAAACTTTACAACAAGATTAAGAACGACAAGTTTGGTACATCTACAAATTCATGAAGTGAAAATGTGATGGACTTAAAGGTCACATATTCTCCTCCTCTTCAGTGTAAATAAGTCTCAGAGCTCCTCAAAACATGTGTGTGAAGTGTCTTGTTCTAAATCCACTCTGATCCTGTATTTGATCATGCCTATAAACCCCTCTATTTCAGCCCTGCTCAGAACAGGCTGTTTCTGTGTCTGTAGCTTTAAATGTAAATGAGCTGTGTCTGACCACGCCCCTCTCTGGAAGGGCTTGGGTGGCTCGGGCTTTCTCGCTCCATGTCCTATTGTTTACGGTGAGAAGGCAGACTCAGAGGGCAGAACAAACACCTAGCTGTGGGAGTGTCACCCACCTGGGGAAGGGGTTACTGCCCTTTGTGATGTCATGAAGGGAAACTCTCCAAACGGCCTGTTTGAGCACACATTTTCTGAAAAGAGGAGCAGGCAAAAGACAGAGAGGATGGACTTTTGTCATCATTGGGGGGTTTGTAGACAGACTAGAGACACAGATTAGTATTAGAGAAACATGGTGAAGTGTGTTTTGCATCATATGGGACCTTTATGTTAAAAAGATTTTTATAAAAGCCACTGGTAAACATGACTCCTCATATAATGGGATATTACATTAATGGGATTTCTATACATCATTCTCTATTCTGCTATAAAGTATATTTACTTTACTGAGAGACATGTTTAAGGATAAGGATAAGGATAAGGATAAACTTTATTGATCCCCCAATGGGGGAAATTTAGTTGTTACAGCAGCTCAAAAACAGGAATATAAACAGCATCAATAGCAAAAAGTTTAAGAAAAAACAGCTATGAGCATGTTTACATGAATTAAATAAAGGAAGTAAAAATACAATAGAATTAAATAATACTAGGCATAAACACTATGTACACTTTCACTTGTGGAAAGACAGATCAGATATTATAACAAACACACACAGTGTGTAGCATTAATGATAATGATGATTATTATACAGAGTCATGAGGCGGTGATGCTGTTAAACAGTCTGACTGCAGATGGAATAAACGCGCACACACACACACACACACACACACACACACACACACACACACACACACACACACACACACTATGGAGGGCGGATTGGTTCAGCTGCTGCACGCCGCACGCACGTACGCGCGTGTGATTATTTCATAAAAGTCCCACACGTAAACACGCGCGTGCGGTGTGTAAGTACTACACGCAGCTTGACTTACAGACGCGTGTTCGTGCGTGTGTTTTTTTTTTTTTTTTTTCAGTCACTCCAGGCGGACTGAAGTCCCGTACTCAAGCCGGGCCACAGTACCGATAGCCGGGCAGCCAACTCAACAAAGCCACCGGTCAACCAGACCTCATTTCTCAAAGTTGTGTGGTTTTTTATAGCCTACATGTTATAAAGTCGTGTTTGTGGACAATAGACAGCGGGGCATAGCCCCAGAGAAACGCTGCTCCGGTGATGTTGATCGGTATGGGGTATGATAATAAATCCACTTCCCCGTCCTCCCTCATCTGTGAGCGTCCATCTGTAGAGACCTCGGCGGGGATTCAGTGACCGCAGTCCCGGTATGCCTGGAGCCAAGCCCGGCAGCTCGCTACGGTCCTCCCCGGAGTCAAACGGAACGTGCATCGTTTTAAACTATATTAAAACTACAAACTCTTAAACCAGGCAAGGCGATTGACAACAAGCCTTCTCCCTCCTTTGTATAAAAATCGGAGATAGAATGAAAATATTAACAGCAGATTTCAGATTTATCCTCTGATTCTCAAAGCATCAGAAACGTTTCCTTCAGCGTTGCGCACTGCAGTCTGATCAGATTCACGTTCTTCAACTAATTAAACTCAGTGAAACGAATTTTAATATGAGCGTGGCAGTCCGTTCTTCTACCTGTCTATACTATCATAATCTAACGCTGTCAGTGACTTTATCTCTCCATGCGTAATTCAAGGAAGCATTTTAGCGCTGCTCCACGGCTCTGTCCCTGTGAGGGATATTGTTTTCGGATATAAGGAAATGTTCCGTTATAATGACATATACAGTGTGATGAAAGCTGGTGATGGAGGCACAACAGCTGGCTGCTTAACCAGCTGAGCCGGCCCGCGGGCCGTGAGTTTGGCACATATGAACTAGAAAATACTATGATCCATATGATTCACGAACCCCGCTCTGCCAAATGATAAACTCATAATCGCTGCGCTAACAGCCCTGCTAAACTCTCTGATCAAATCTTCCTGATCATATAGATAACACCGCCTGAAGTGACTGAAAAAAAAAACACACGCACGAACACGCGTCTGTAAGTCAAGCTGCGTGTAGTACTTACACACCGCACGCGCGTGTGTACGCGTGACACTTAAAACAAATCACACGTATGTGCGTGCGTCTGTAAGTCAAGCTGCGTGTAGTACTTACACCCCGCACGCGCGTGTGTACGTGTGGGACTTTTATGAAATAATCACACGTGCGTACGTGCGTGCGGCGTGTAGCAGCTGAACCATTCCGCCCTCCATACACACACACACACACACACACACACACACACACACACACACACACACACACACACACACACACACACACACACACACACACACACACACACACACACACACACACACACACACACACACACACACACACACACACACACACACACACACACACACACACACACACACACACACACACACACACACACACACTCGTATTCTTTTGTTGAATGTCTAAGAAGAAGAAGAACTCCAGTGAACTCTGAAGTGGTTAATCATATTTTGGCGAAGGGGAGAAGTTCGATGCCACTTTCGGTCTCATTTTTACGTTTTTATTTTGACAGACTTCACTCTGCGGCTCCTGAGAGAGGACCCGACATGGTCGAGTGTCACTGAGGAGCCTGTTCAGAGGGTGTGACGCCGGTGGATTGTCAGACAGCGGGGGGTTATGATCACACCGAGGCTCTGCCTGGTCGACCACATGGTCGACAAACACGGCTCACACCAGCTCGAGCACTCACCTCTGAGAGCAGAGACCTGAGGATACCGTCAGGTTAAAAGCTTTTTAATGTCCGATCTGATACCTGACTGGACGAAAGTTTGACTCATGAAATCTTAAGGATGAAACATTTTATTACAGCACATTTCCTCTTTTGTGTTTGAAGGCTTTTGCACTCTAAAAACTCGCTTGGTGCTAAAAAAGATCCTGAAAGTTGACATTCAATATATTTAATCCTGGGGGTTCTTTTTATGTTTTTAGGTTTAACACTAACTTGATACAGAAAGTGTCTGAACTGCTTAAGAACAGTGTTTCTCAACTGGCGGCCATTAACAAAAACGTTTCAAAAACGGGAGTCGCTGGTCAACTTCAGGGCCTTTCAGAGGATGTACTGTAGTGTGTGCCCTACCACACAGAGCGCAGCGCAAATCAATGGTGCAAGTTGCTAGGTGACCAAAACAATAGTCCGCAAAACAGCTCAGGAAAGAATAGGTACAAAAGGGAGTAAATACAGGAGTAACTATACACACAAGCATCATGACCTCATGCAACAGGAAGACGAATGATCAATATGAGTCCAATTTGTCGTCTCATCTTTCCCCTGAATATCTTTCAGCAATTAAAAGCAAACAAGCATGACTTTTATGTATTTTAAGTCCTACCCAGATCGGGATCTCTTCATGATAAGTGGCGGCTTTAATGCGCACCCGCTTCCCTCCTTAACAGAATATTAATGCGGGCTGTCATCCATGAGAATGACTCATTTACAAGCTCGCAGAGGAAGCCGAGGACTCAAACCTGGATGAGGTTTGTCGCCTCGCCTGTTTGATAACAAGCACTCGAGTGTATTTACAAGGCAGAGATAAGTCTGCGCTGTAATGACACTAAGCAGGTCAGGAACGTCTCTCTCTCCTCTCGTTCTGTCAGAGTTATACCTCCTCTTTTAGCCCGGCGCCGCACAGCGCTGTCAACTGCACCGATGCAAAGCGAGAATATCAAATGCATTCTCTGGTTTGACTCGAGAAGCCTTTTTTACGGTTCTTTCATCACATTTGTGTGCTCGGAGCAGAAATGGTGTCCTGCCTGTGCACTCAGAACAGAGAAAACATTGTGCAGCTCGCCGCCTGTCTTGGCAGTAAGGGCACCGCCACGCTGGCAAGGCACTCGGATGGTGATGTGACCCCGCGTGTCGTCTCCAATCTCCGAGTGTGTGCCAGTCAATAGGCAGGTGTGAGGTTAGATACAAATAGGCCCAATGGTGTCACAGCGATGTGATGCAGTCAGCAGCTTAAGCCTGGACGGCGGCGAGGACCGGAGAAAACACTCAGAGACCAGGAAAGGTGTGAGGGAGGAAAATGGTGGATTTTCTGAATATGAAGGACCATTTATGTGTTTTCTCCTCTATTCTTTCATTATTTCACCTCCTTCCCTCTCCTCTCGTCCCCAGCACTGTTTTTATGCCTCACATTATGACACATATAATCAGACGGGCTGTTTGCACTACTTTGTTCAGCACAAATTGCTGCACCGATGGTCGCGGCGAAGCACAGATGGGACGTGGACAGTTTTTCATCGGCTGTTCCGTACCACAGAGCCCAACACATCTGGTATGCAGCGAGAAGCATCTTTGCACTAATTTGTTTGTCACTATACATCGAAGGGACGATCTGTCATCCTGCCATGCTGTGGTTGCGGCGTGATGTTTGAAGAACATGGCTAGTCAGAAGTTTCAGGCGGCCCGGCTGGCTGTGCCGCTTGGGACTCACTCAGAGAAACCATCTGACTGAAGGAGGGGGGGGGGGGGGTATGTGAGGCAGGAGAGGAAAGAATCCTAGAAAGAGGAGGCTGTAAATTAAACTATTTAGCCCTCAATATTCAAGTTAACGTGGAGGAATTATTCATTATTACTTCATCTTCACGTGTGCATTAAAAAGCAGGCCCATCATTTCGGATAAATGTAGGATAAAGTCAGGCTTCCTATTTGTAGCCGATAACTCTAAAATTACAATTCTCATACAATTCTCTTGTTAGCTAGTCATGCTAATCTTAGCTTCCTGAGTTAGTTGAAAAGTCGGTCCACTGCGGAGCTTTTTCAGCATATCAAGCTGCAAAAAGGATCCTATAGATGCATGTATAGGCTTCATACATAACACTGTGCTATAGAACTGGAGCTATAGAGCTCAACAGTGTGGTTCTTGAAGTAAAAGTTCCCTTCATTTTCTCCGTAGTGGATTTGATTATTAGCTATGATGTCATAACAATCACAGGTAGACTGACCACGAGCTACCTGAGTGTGAAACGACGGTTTATGCTCCTGTAGGAGACACAAGTTCGTCTGATATCAATCTGGCTTTAAGACAAACTTGGTTTATTCGCGATATTAGGGAATAGAACTACACTACCCACAATCCTAGAGTGTCACAGCGACGTCTCTAAATGCTGGAGCCTGACGTTACCATGGCAATGTTTAACGCCCCCACACACTTTGGCTGTCCTCTGAAACCACTGACAAGTATTTTTGAGTATTATTTTGGAGATAAGGGCAATCGAGTTTTAGTATCACGATTGACTTTATGTAAAGCCCTTTTTGGCTGCATTGGTTTTATAAGTGGTAACATTTTCATCAAATAAGTTGTAATATGGGAGCAGCATTTAAGGTAAGGACGTAGCTTCAGTGACAACAACAACATTTTGTGGGGGCTAACATTCAGAAGCCTCAAGTTTGGCATTTTTCTGGAGTCTGAAGTGACAAAATCAGGACGAAGGAGTCAAAGCTCACGAGTGATCAGCTGATTATAAAGCTTGCATGGTAAGCTTTGTTCACCCATGGCTGGGCGGCTGTGACTCAGTCGGTAGAGTCGGTCGTCTCTTAACTGGAAGGTCGGGGTTTGATCCCCAGCTCCTGCAGCTTCATGTCCGATGTGTCCTCAGGCAAGACACTCAACCCCAAGTTGCTCCCGCTGCTTCTTCAGCAGCGTTTGAATGGATTACTCACTATCGATGGTCTCTTTACTCAGCAGCCTCTACCATCAGTGTGTGAATGTGTAGGTGTGACCTGCGGTGTAAAAGAGCTTTGAGTAGTCAGAAGACTAGAAAAGAAAGATACAAGCTCAAGTCCATTTTTCCATGATTAACAGTAACAACATAATCATCAGAGAGTCTTTGAGTTCAACCAGGCGCTGAACAAAACATGAATCAGGTCACTGTGAGTACCCCAAGAGTACCATGCTGCGTTGTTTAGTTTTAGTTTTCCATGCACCAAATGTGCACATATTTTGCCACATTTGGGATGAATATGAATGTCCTTATAAATAAAAGTCGCCAAGTTTCCATCGAGCAAAGAAAGAGGAAGAAGAAGAAGGTGATGAATGCACCCTGACAGCTCATAATATCCCCTTTCCAATTCTCTGCCCCACATTTAGAGTGATTCTAAATCAATTAAAGAACTGTTTGATGTTGATGCAGACGGAGACCGCTCGCTCTGCTTGTTGTTGGTGTGCAGTCTTCATATAAGAATTTACACTCAGGTTCTCCTGCAGGTCATACATCTAGGTCTGAGATAGTAAACTCTGGACAAAACACATTAGACGTGATTTTTCCAAAATATCACAAAGACAGGGAGAGGGGGGAGAGGGGGGGGGCTGGACGGGAAAAGTGGGGCTTCTGAGTGAAATGGAAATGGCTGGATGCTCAAAAAAAGAAAACACTTTTATCCGACGATGAGCACTTTCCTTTGCTGCTTAAGAATGACATTAATGTTGCAGGGGAGGATGACGCTTCGGTAATACTGTCTGTGAAGGGACGTGCAAAGTCCCAGGGCACTCAATGCCTCAGAAAGATCAGTTTTACATTTACTTCACTGAAAAGAAGAAGAGCTTCTGCTGTCTCCTTGAGGCTTGTTTTAGTCCTAAGTGACTAAGAAATATTTCCCAATTTGCCCAAATTCATGTAGAAAAAGCAGAAAACTACATAAGAGGCTCGTGCAGGAATATGTGATTTCCTGTCTTTTCAGTGGATGATTTCTTAAAGTCTGAGATGGAGAGGTTTTATGGTTTAGGTACGAGCGGGAGAGACAGTGTGTTCCCTGCTAACTGCATCCTCACATTTATGGTGTAATGCAAATATTAACGGAGAGATCTCTCACACACTGGTCATCGTTTAGACTCACTGAATAATTGTGCATTCAGAGGCAGCACGGAGAAACCTGCGTGCTGCATTCAGGTGCACCTTCATGTACGGCTGCTTTAATGCACAGCTGCTGTAAAATCAGAGACTTCACATGAAAGCAGAGTACAGTCATGCAGAATTAAAGAGAAAGAATAAGAGAATGGTATATTTAGGTCTGTAACTGTCACCAGCTCAGAGCCATGTGCTGAATAATGGAGCGGCACGCAGACACAGTAAAAGGTTTCTGCTGTATTCTTTGATTTGGTGAGATGAAGTTATGTGTCGTGTCATCATGAGCCCCACCGTTATCCGTCTGTGTGCTGAAGCCCGTCTTCTCCATCATCGGGTTTTTAATGATATAATTCGCTCTGACAGATCAGCAGAGAAATCCTGTTGACCTCAGAAAAGGGTCATGGAGTCAGTGGAAGGTCTTGGGTTTACATTGTCAGAGTGCGGTAAGCTGCAGGACACTTGATGGCTACCTGACACCTGGTGACAGATGGACCAAGTGATGTGGTGCCCGTTAGGTTTACAGCCCGACAACAGGCGTTTGTATAGTGAGTCAGTATCTTTGTTTAACTGTACAAAAGTCTTAACTAATAAGAAAAACCAAACACACATCTGGCACCTCCACATTCACCACCTAGCAAATTACATCACTTCTAGCTTAGCGCCTCTAACATGTCCACCAGTGTTAACTAATCCATTCATATACATTAATACGCCGATGATGAAGCAGCGGGAGAAACTTAGGGTAAAGGTTTTTTTTTGTTTTTGTTTTTTTAAACTTAGGGTAAAGTATCTTGCCCAAGGACACATCGGACATGTTGCTGCAGGAGCTGGGGATCGAACCTCTGACCTTCCGGTTGAGAGACGATGACTCCACCGTCCCTTGTTCAGTTTGTCTCTCTCCCTCTTCATCAATGTTTTGTTAGTTAAAAAATGTATTCTTTTCCCCACATGAATCAGTTGTCACAGCACGTGAGCCACGCCTGGAGGACGCTTCTCGACAGTGACGTAACGAAACGATCGAAAACAACGTGCTTTTGTACGGCATCAGAAATCGGTGTAGATCCCCATGCTGGCTTTTAGACAGAATGTGTCCATTTGCAGGCCAGTATCTCGCCCAGCATGCTGATGGAAGAGTCAAGGATGGACCTGACAGTGAAGCTGGAGACATCGTGTGTCCATCAGGTGGACTTTGGTTTAATACAATTTGCATATACTGTACAGATGTATACTGTAGATGTATAAAACAGTCTTAATCAGTGGTATGCTGGGACAGATTGGAGGGTAAACAGCCAAACTCAGCTGCTTCAAATGAGTTCATCCGTCTTTCAGGCTGACATGAAGAGTTGAAGATAAACTCAAATGTTACAGTAGGTACCATCAACGTGCAGAAGAGTCAGAGTCAGAGGAGGCTTCAGGAGCAATCAACACGTCTTTAAAGTCAAGATAAAAAAAAGCTAATGGAGCTAAACATAGCAAAGCAGGGAGTGAGAGTGACTATTCTTCTGAGTGGGCATCATGAAGTCTCATCCAAACCTCTCCACATCTTTTCATTCACACAGGCTCCGCCCCCACATCACCTTCTGGAGCCTCCGATCCTCGAGTCGGCTCTTCTGCCTTCGCACCTCAGCAGTGTCTGAATGAAAGATGAGTAATCGTGGAGGAGAGTGATGTCATTATGGAGACGTGCGAGTGTGAATCGACACACCGCCGTCTTCATTTGTGCCGCATTCACAGCTCCCTTTGACTGTGAAGTGTGCAGCACACCTGACTCTTACACTGATGGGGATTCTGCTCATTTCCGCTCCGTCTTTTTGAAGCCAAGGCAGGCTCGCTTATTTTGAGAGGGGCCTCATGTTGGATGGATGCAGTGTGGGAAACTGAAGGAACATGTGATGCTCTCGTGTTTGCAGAGAGGGAGAGTGAGATCATGTGGCGAGGTCAAAAAAAGTATATTTTATTTATAACCATCCTTAACTCAGAACACAGCATGTAGTCTTTACATGTAGCTACATCATTTCCCAGTTCTCCTCTGGCTGCATGTTGTCCTCTTTGTTAGCAGAACTGCTAACTGACCTTCCACATCTTTGACATGTTTCACTTTGTGCGAGATTCTTCTTTCCCATTATAACCTTATTTTTCTAACGCTTTTCTGCCATGGTAGAACTCTAATTTTGTCAGGCAACTCTAATTCTCGATCAGCACGTTTACATGCACAGTTGAGTTGAGCTACGCTTACAGCTGGATGAGGGCGTCTAATCCTTGTCCCAGGACACAAGCACAGAGGGAGAATCTATTTATTGACCGAAAATCTCAGATTAGATGGAGAAAGGCCACGTTCAGTTAGTTACCATCGGACCTTCTTCCGGTTAACCTTCCTAACAAGTTATCAGACAGCAAAGTGGAAAACATGAACAACTGTACAGCTCTGTACATTTCACACACACACACTCTACGCTTTACTTTTGCTTCAAACACGATGCACGCTATCCTTCTAGTTTATGGGGATATCAAAAGGCAGGCGACAACGCCACTTCTGCTCTGCAACACATTTAAGCAGTTCGACTTACAGTTCAAAGCCCGGCACAGAGACTGTGGAGCACGCTCAGAAAGCCAACATAACAGAGACCGTTAACTAGAACATCTTCAGGCCAAAATAACCAGAAACTTGAATCAGGAAACGTCAAAATGTGAAATGAAAATAAAATATCTATTTAGATTTGTTTAACTTTAAAGCCATCAGTAGAAGCTCGAGAACATCTGCTGCAGTTCTTAATTAACCTCTCTTTATGAACTTATCTCAACTCCCCCAATTTACTCATTATTTGCTCCCAGCTGACTCTCAGGTGGACCTCCATAAAACCTGAAGCTGTTGCTAGGAAACCAGCAACGCAGCTCCCAAAGCTTCTAAAAAAGATTATCACATTTTTCTTATTCTAACAGAGGTGTGTGTGGTTGTGTGTGTCTGTGTGTGTGTGTGTGTGTGTGTGTGTGTGTGTGTGTGTGTGTGTGTGTGTGTGTGTGTGTGTGTGTGTGTGTGTGTGTGTGTGAGAGAGAGAGACAGGACTCACTCTGCAGCTCCGTGTTTGTGTCTCCTCTGAATCACTCCTTGGTTTCATTTTCGTTGATCTCAGTCGGGTGGCGTCTATTTGGAGGCTGCTATTTCGTCATTTAAGGGGCGAGCTTGTTTGTGAACCAAAAGAGAGCGACTGTGAGCCCCTCCCTGGTGAAACCAGGTGGAAACAGATTTTAAAGATGACAAATTTCCCCCGTGATAAAACATGAACACACCACGGGGAATGTTTAAGTCCTCCGCAGAGTAAATAACGGGATCAGAGATGTTATCCCGCGTGCGTGCAGGGAAAACATTTTGCTTCTGGTGCATGACCCAAAACAGACATGCTCATGAAACAGAACAGCAGCTTAGTGTTGCTCGAGTAGACTCTGATGGTTGGAAACAAATGGAGTTTGTCACTGCTACACAACAGTGCTGTGTGTGATACAGTGTGTCCTAAATGCTCAGTGACAGTAAAACAAGCCTTTGTCTGTTCAAATACATGCAGAAATATTGACCTGGTGGAGGAGATCCGTCCTCACAGCCTGTAAAAACGACTTCGCTTTAAGTGTGTTTGTACACGATCGAGCTTCTTATAATCGCTTCTGCCTTCTATTATTCAAACAAATCCACAAAAACACAAGTGGAACAAATGGGATATCATGTAGATTCTCTGGTACAGTATTTCCCCTCATAGGAAATCCCATCGTGGTTGCTATCAAAGCTAAGGCTAATGTTAGCACCTCTACATGTTAGCAAGTCTACACCCACGCAATGAATCAAAATGTTACACAAGAGAAGTGTAAGATGTAGATTCTGCAACTATTAAAGGTCCAATCAGTGCGATGTGTAGAGAGTGAAATGATAAAGTGAGCTTACTCTATGATCAGACATTAAGGAAACATGCTATGTTGAAGTGCTGGCTTCTCTGACAACAATGCAGCAGCCAGTATGTCCTCCTTCTAACTTTAGATTCTGGTCCTGAAGGGTCTGGATTTGTTTGGACCAGAGAAGGTAGGCGGTTTTAAGGCACCCCCACACGGCCGTTTTGGACGCCCCTCGGTTTGCCAGATATGAGAGCAGTTATCAGGTCAAACCAACAGGTGTTGCAGCGATGGAAGCGGGCAAGAGAACTGGTTCAGATAGAAGTGATTGTACCCGACCTAAAAAGCCTCTGCATGTTTCTAATAAGCTCCACGAGCAGAAACGTGCTCAAACTAGGATCAATATTGGAGATGCTTTTGAAAAATGGAGAGAGGTTAGAACGCAGAAAGGTTTACAGACCGATGCAGAGCTGGATAAACACTGAAGCTTCAGTGTCCACCACATGGTGACCTGCGTGAGCATCCACTCAAGAGAGGAGGGGGGGGGGGGACAGCTCTCTACAATGTTTTGAATTTAGACTGCAGTACCCATTTTAAACACTAGGTGTCAGAGTTACATATTGCTCCTTTAAGAGGTTTGTTCCTTTCAACTTTCCGTAGCCAACCCTTCCCTCTTTTGTATCTCTACCCTCTCGTCCAAATATGGTCACTTCTGGCTCCAAGCGAACAAGCTTCATAAGGTAGTTAAAAGAATTATCATAAACGTCACAATAGCAACATCCACTTTCGTAAACCGTTTTCATGTTTCAACCTTTGCAGTGAAAAGCAGCAAGAATGTGTTTGACCTTAAGTATGAAATCAGTTCAATATAAGAAACATTTAAAAAATGCGGCGTAAAATACCAACATTCTTTAAGTTTAATTAAACCAACATTGCATTTCTGCCACAGGTCTTCCTTAGAGCGTCTTGTAGCAGCCAGAAATGTCAGAATTCGTCGCAGGAATAACGAGGAAGCACTCAAACGTAGGTCAACTGGATAAAAAGCTTGACTTTCTGTTTTGTTAAACCTCAGGAATAAAACAGAAAACTATAGAATATTTTTATCTTGAAGTCGAATAATCGACTTGTGACCAGTCTCCGCTCCCTCGTGTTATTTCTGCTCCCCGTCCATCCGTGTCTCTGCCTCCACCCTGAGCTCCTGCCTCTGTGAGCCTGTGTACCTGGCTGCCTGTCGCCCTGCCTGTCACACCGACAATCTACCTATCAATCTGTGAGTGTGTCCGCCTGCGTGTGGAGATAAGGAGCCGTGGGTGTCTGTAGCCCTGACACCAGCTGATTTATGCCGGCCTCTTTCCCTTTAGGGGGCCGATTTGTGAGAAAATCCCCATCGCACCATGCTGACTTTGTTTGTTTGTGTGTGTGTGTGTGTGCGTGTGTGTGCTGTACCTGGATTGTCTGTCAAAACAAAAATGTCAGGGAGCTGTAACTCTTCACCGCCGTATTTTCGACTCCTGAACATCACTCTACCCTGGTTTATTGTTGAATTGGCGTTCTATAATAAAAACCTAAAAGGGATTTACTCTCAGAAAATCCTCCGCCTACCAGCTGAGCGAATCAATATGCAACTAAACACAAACACGGGAGGCACACTGTTCACTAACTCAACTTCAAAGATCGTCTCTGAAAACTAAAGTGAGCATCTGATAGGGAGTTAAGAATTCATGTGTGAAACAGCTGGAAGTCTGTTTCTCATCCTTCTTATTATACATCATTAAATCCATTTAGACAATTCTTGCTAAGATTTTTTGCTATGAATATATTCATTTCATTGTTAAATTTAACACACTGCTTTAAAATCGTAGAGGCAGCCTGCATACAACATTAACATCACATCTGAGCAGAAATCTAAATAAAGCTGCAAACCTCCAGAGTTAAAGGCAGGGTTGGTACTTTCCTCCAGATCCACTTTTTAAGATGTTGGTTGAAATTGTCTTTAGGTCCTGACAGAAATTAATAACTCATGTTCTCTGAAAAAGGAACAAAGAAAATCCGTCATCTGTAGCAGTTGTAAGCCTGTAAAAACTTTGACCAATGTCTGCCACGAGGTACCAATCTGATGAACCAATCACAGCCTCCCTGTCTCCCTGCTCGTTCTCTACCTCTTGCGTGCTCTAGCCCACACTCAAAGCACGTCACTGATGACGGAGTTTATACTGTGAGTTTACTTACTGCTGAATGAGACATGAGACGACGTAGTTTCTACACAATGCAAGCGATGAGCTGAGGTCCGCTGTCCGCTCATGCATGTAAGTGAGGGGCGTGGCTTTTGAGGGAGCACAGAGGGGAGGGGGTGGGTGAGATAGTTTGCCTTCACTGAATTGGCAGTTTGGATCCAGACAGCACCGAACCACGAGCCATTGTTGCTAAATTTGAACACCTTAAAGACGAAGAACTTGTTAAAAGTCTGGGAAAAGAACTGAAATGCTCCAGGAATAAACGACCAATCCCCAAAGGAAATACACTTTTATTGTTGTTGCCGTGTTATTGAAACAGGTGTCGATATCGTTCGATTTTAATTAGAATCTTATCGTTGTTTCAAATTCTGTTACTTTGACAAGCACAGTGTCAAGATATCGTGTAGCGGCGACAAGCAGCAGGAGTCACGAGTAGGGACCGACCAATATGGGATTTTTGGGGCCGATACCGATTTCGATATTGGGGAGAAAAAATATCTCATACGATATATCGGCCGATATCTTTCTTAGATCAATGTCCGATCTGTTGAGATAGAAAGATAAAGATTTGCACATTAATTACGTTGATCCCTCAAATGCAGTTATCAAACACTTGTGGACAAGAAGCTCTCTCAACTGGAGTCACCGCCTGACACTCTGAAGACTCATGATGCTTGTGTTAATCCATATAGCGCCCCCTGCTGGTGACAGAGAACTGCTAGTGTAACAAGATGCAACTCAAATGAAATGTTATTTAACTGGTGAATAAATCTGTAATATCTGCGCATATCAGAGATAAAACTAGCCGATACTGATAGTCACTTGATATGCTAATATCGGCCGACATTATCGGCTGGTTGATTAATCGATCAGGCTCTCGTCACGAGTGCTTTTGATGTGGACTTTTAATTCATCTGTAGCGTGATCAGTGTTAACTCAGTCTTCCTTTGTCTACATAGATCCATCAAGGATCTTCACGTCCATCATGATTAGTATATCCGTAGGAGTTCTGTTTTATACGTATTTATGTCTTTGTGCTGTTTTTATGATGCCTGTATGGACCTCTGTTGCAAACCAACTTGCACCTCAGGGACAAAAAAGATTTTCCAATCCAATCCATGGTTTGAAACCTTTATCGTGTACTAACCAAATCAGTTGATCTCTCACATAAACGCTAATAACTTCAAAGCTTCATGTCGGCTAACGATTGCACTGACAGTGTTCTGCTTCCTGAACCGACCTTACATTCAGGTCAGAGGAAGTTCTCGGTTCACCTGAATCGACCTGACGTAAACTGTGTGTTTCTCAGTCGTTTATCACACAGTGACTGTCGTCTTAGTGAATCAGCTCTCGTTCACCAACAGCTACTCTCAGAAAGCCGAGCACTCAGGCTTGTGGATTGACCGGGATCAAATGTGCTCACAGGAGAGTGAGGAGACGACTCAGGACTGGATGGAGCCGCTGAGGACATTCAGACGCTGCCTTTACTCTGAACGATCCCCGACTGAATCTCCAGTTTATTTTTGTTAGGTTTGTCCTCGTATTTAGCTCGAGCCAGAGACAAAAAAAACAATCCGAGTGAGAATGAAACGTGTCTCTGCTGCTGTTCTGGCTCTGTTACAGCTCTGCTGATAGGACGTATATTCAACACACCCAGCGCCTGTTTGCTGAGATAATTAAATTCTCAAAGGATGCGGGGAGACGCAACACGTAAATTAATTTGAGCTGCAGCAACAGACAGGATTTATGCCGCTTTGGCGCGAGCGTTCACTTCCAGAACAAATAAATGGGATGTTTTTGAAATTAATTACTGTTCCAGTGCGCCATTAAAGAGTATCAGTTATCAGATGACTTTGAAATACACACTTGGCTCTTTTGATGTGTTAATGATGACAAAGTAAATCATCCTCCCTGCCAGAGAGGAGCTGGAGAGACGGAAATTGAATAAGAAGAGCGCTTCAGTGAGTGACAAACAAAAGGAGGAAAAGAGGAATAAATGGCATAAAGGAAGAGTCTACTATCATCCAATAATGTCTGTTAAATAGGAAGGTTATTGTCTTTATAGTTCAGATTGTAAAACATGTCGGTTTTATTCCCTGAGAAGGCTCCAAGTGCAGGTTCAGATCGAGCCCGAGGCTGGCTCTTAAAAATACGACATCACTCACTTCAAATATTGTCTGAATGTAGGCCAGACTCACAGCAGATAGGACCCATTGTGTCTCCGTCTCTCTGCTGCTGTAATGTAGGGCTTTAGGTTTAATAGTCCGGCTGTTAATCCATGTCAAGGAAGGCAGAAAAGGCCCATTTGACACGGCCTAACTTCCCTCTGTAATTAGAAAACCTCATTAAGTTCATTAAGTCAGTCAACGTGTTGGGGGATTTGTTTTACAAGCGCCGCCAACAGACTCGGGCCACCGCTAGCAGAGAGTAGGCGAACAGAGGCGGAACAAGGAGAGAGATTTGTTAAGGATGCTAACATGTTTTTAAATGTTCGGGGAAAGTGACAAAAAAGAGAAATGGTTGTGCTTCAAGTTGCTGCTCTTACGAGGGAGATTATTATCGTGGCACCATTATTTGATGGGGAAGGATGTCGATGTGACACATTTCTGAAGGGTCCTTTGTTTTCTATTTATCAGCAGCCTTGAGGACACAGTGTGGAAGGATGTGAGTGTGTGTGTGTTGTGGGGGGAAGTCTTGTGTCCTCGGAAAGCGACACAGTAACAGATGAGTAGACACCGCAGCCAGAGGCCTTCCTGGGTTTTTTTTCCCGTTTTGGCTCCTGGACCGAATGATTCCAATTTGGGTGTCAGTGAGAGCAGTGATTCATCATTGGCAGGATTACTTAGAGGGCTGAGAGCAGAGGGCCATTCATCTCTGTGTAAAACACAACCCCGGCCACACAGACGCCATGATGCTAACACCACACCACCACCACCACCACCACCACCGCTGCTGCTGTTGCTGAACGTGGCTCTACAAACACAAGCACATCCCCCGACTCCATCAGGTGTGGAGATGTGGATTATCAAAGTCAACAGAGTGTTAAGTTTATTTAGTACACCATGTCGACCAGGGTCAAAGGTTGCACACAGAAGTACAGCTTCAACAAGAGCCAAGATACAGCAACGTGACGCTGTGTTAACGCTTACTATGCAACATTTCTACTGGTGCTATAGATCTAAGGCAGATTTACTAAATAGTGTACAGAAAACAAAGGTCTGGTCTGGTCCAGACTGGTCTATTTAAAATTATAATTTGCACAACTTTTAGAGAAAAAAAACAACATGTTCTTTTCATGAATGTGGCGTGGGCGTCGTCTAAATGTGACGTCAAATTGAGCATGTAGTACGATCTGAAATCATGGTATGTGATTCTGTGTATGCAAGAACATTTTTCAACACCGGAGGTTGCCGCTTGGTTGTGAAGCATCAGATACAAACAGCTACTTAATATGACTTCAGGTGAATTTATTCAGGTCCTGGAAGTTACAACATTTGTCCAGCAGGGGGCAGTATATCAGATCTGTTATGAATGGAAAACACCATAAACTAAGCTAACATGCTTAAGCGATAAAATGTGTGACAGGTATCAGTCTTGTAATCTAACTGTCCACCTCCATCCTGACGTAAAAAAAAGTGCACTGGACTAACATGAATAAACTGGATGTCAAAAACCTTTTGATGTTGAGATAAATTTAGGTACAACTCTTTTAAGAACAGCAAAGATGCTCTAAATGCAGCACATGAGCAAAGCTACGAGCTACAATGTTAAATGCTAAAAATACAGCTCACAGGGACCCCCACCCTCCTCGTGCACTCTCATAAACACCCGTTGGCAGGCTTAAACACCGCTGTGTGC
Source organism: Tautogolabrus adspersus (assembly GCA_020745685.1). Classification (NCBI taxonomy): domain Eukaryota; kingdom Metazoa; phylum Chordata; class Actinopteri; order Labriformes; family Labridae; genus Tautogolabrus; species Tautogolabrus adspersus. The sequence goes on along the minus strand of CM036551.1, from coordinate 25,592,856 downwards.
TGATAAGACACAGACTCCTCCGCCTCCCTGCAGGTGAAAAACAAGCTGGACTCACACCTCGCACACTGTGCTGCATTTACAACACACCTCTGTGGCATCAACATAAATCTGCAGCAGGAGCTCGTCCAGGATCCGATGATTTAAAGCCAGAGTCTGTTCATTTTAAAGGAGCAACAATAGAGGCAAACGTACAGGCACAGGGGGAATAAAAGGGTTAGTTCAGGATGGTAAATGGGACACCTCCAGGTAAAATGGAACACCTCTCCGTGTTGGACTGGCACACTTTTAGTTTGGTCAAGAGCTAGATTAAAAAAAGGAGAACAAAAGGGGAAAAGGACACGCATTTTTATCACCACGCCAAGAGAGGGCGATAGGGCATCCGCCTCCTTTAACTTAGACCAAATCTACAGCTTCACCCTAACCGCATATTTTGTGTGCTATGGTTCCTTTTCTTGGGTCAGGGGTTAGTGGTCACTGGGCCCACGTTTTAAGATGCAGACCTCGACTAGGGTGATGGAAGAAATTTTCCCATAATGCCATGCAAACTGAGGAAGCATAACAAGGTACATTCTACCAGTGCAGGGAAAAGCCCATATCTTAGAAAATAATCATGCAAAAATGTAGAAAATCTGTTGGAATACCTTCTTGAATATGGATATAAAGGGATAGTAGTTGTAAGAGGAACATTGCAACAAGTATATCAGACAAATCAAACAAATATTATTTTCTCACATGAAAACAAATGGAAAAATATGGTATAACCAGTGGTGTCATATTTCCTAGGTTTCCAACCGATACCCCTTAGAGGTCATATATTATTCAAAATCCACTTCCCCATGTTTCTCTAACTCTAATATGTGTCTCTAGTCTGTCTACAAACCCCCCAATGATGAGAAAAGTCCATCCTCTCCGTCTTTTGCCTGCTCCACTTTTCAGAAAATGTGTGCTCAAACAGGCCGTTTGGAGATTTTCCCTTCATGACATCACAAAGGGCAGTAACCCCTCCCCCAGGTGGGTGACACTCCCACAGCTAGGTGTTTGTTCTGCCCTCTGAGTCTGCCTTCTCACCGTAAACAATAGGACATGGAGCGAGAAAGCCCGAGCCACCCAAGCCCTTCCAGAGAGGGGCGTGGTCAGACACAGCTCATTTACATTTAAAGCTACAGACACAGAAACAGCCTGTTCTGAGCAGGGCTGAAATAGAGGGGTTTATAGGCATGATCAAATACAGGATCAGAGTGGATTTAGAACAAGACACTTCACACACATGTTTTGAGGAGCTCTGAGACTTATTTACACTGAAGAGGAGGAGGAGGATATGTGACCTTTAAAGCCTCCGTTCCACAGGAGCACTACCCGGTCACTCTGAAGAAGAGTGCCGATTTAAAGCAAAGATACTTTAACATACAAAAGTTGCAGGGATGTGATTATACCGGAATTTCCCCCAAGTGAAGCCAAAAAAAGTAGTTAATTCCAGCAACGTGTTAAACATTTTTTTGGGAAATGCAGTTGCACACCCCTGAGTCACAAAAGAACGTATCAGTACTCAGATTTCCTGACGTCCTGAGAGCGATTCAGAAATGGTTTGATCCAAACTCCATTTAAGACACGGAAACATTTTAGAGATGGTTTGCTTCTCTTCTTGCAGACAGATGCAACCAAACACACATTATTTTTTACAAATTTGCACCATGAGTAGTCATTTCAGCATCCTTTCCACATTGCTTTTGCAAAAATCTGTTTACTTTGGGTCCATAATGTGTACTTAGACAGATTTCAGCCGACATGTTAGAAACAGTGAAAGTGTCACTCAGTGGAGACAGACAGACATGAGCTCCACAGAAACAGAACACCGGTAGCCAATGTCCACCAGAGAAATCCTGGTACTGATCCGAGCTAACAGGATCATCAAACTGGGACCTGGTCAGCCTCAAGTAAAGTTCATCCAGACATGATTCATGGAGGAGGGGGGAGACTAACGCAGCTGTGAGAGTGACAGCTCTGATTTCATGATGCCAGACATGCCAGTATTTTGATTTCTGGCGTTTCTAGTACATTTTACCAACGTGAGTAATCGACGGCGAGGAGAGAATTTGAATTGATTGTAAATCCTTTTCCTGCCTTTGACTCTCTGCAGGTCCACAAGCATACGACTGTTTTCTCTGACTTCTTTTAGTTCGACTTCGACCACGAAACATCACCACACATCAGACAACAGAGCTGTGTACATGTCATCTGCAGTGTGCTCAGCCTCAGCCTGCACTGTGAACCGTGCACTCCTTAAGCTGTATGACAACTCAGGCAAATGGACTTCAGAGTCATGCCCAGGCATCTGAAATGCCACGACTAAATTATGGGCTATCAGTGAGGAGGCAGAAACACAGAGAGAGACACACAGACGCAGAAAAGACAGATTCCATCTCCAGTCCGCTTATTCTTCTGAGTCGCATCAAAAGAAAAAGTAATTAAGTCGTCTGAGGATGTTATTGGAAACGAGAATTTCTATCAGTGAGGCTGTGGGCTTGTGATGCCTGCAGCTTATCCAGCCTGCATGAATGTGTGTGTGTGTGTGTGCAGCAGAAGATGAGACCTCTGTTGTGCGTTTGTAACAGGCGCAGCCAGCCGCTCCTCATTAACCTTTTGGGAGATAAGCCTGTTTTAAGTCCATGTTTGAACAGCCTGTGTGAAGTATCTCCCACTGATATGTGGCTAGCCAACCACCCAAACCACCCCCCCCTCCCCTCTTCACATTCAATCTTCCTCTCCCCTCACCTCCGCCAGATTACCAGAATTAAATTTCAATTTTAATCACAGGCCCAGAAATCTCCATAAATCTAGCACCTGAGCCACCCTTTAATTACCGAACAAGCATTGTGGGGCGGCGCTCTGCCTCGGCCCGCTAACAAGGTTAAAAGGTGCAAAGTGTGTGTAATGGGAGGCAGAGGAACTCACTGAGCAATTGTTAACAGCGTGTTAGCTTCTCCACTTCTTTGTCTCTCTCTGTGTTCGCTTCCTATTTCCCCAGCTAGTCAAATACACACAGCACCTTGTTAGAGGCGCTAAGCTAGAAGTAATGTAATTTAGCTAAGTGGTGAATGTGGAGGTGCCAGATGTGTGTTCTGCAGCGGTGATGGAGCAGACACACACACACAGACAGGCGGAGCCGTAACATTATGTGCTGCTCGCTGGACTGCTGCACACCATCTGATAATTGGCAGAGTCTGTTTCTGCAGGAAAAACTCTTCTGTTATTGGCAATGTTCAAACCTGCCTACAGGAACTTGAGATTCAGGGAATTAAATGCTAAATGAAAATGTTTTTATTGTATATATATTTATTGTTCACAGAAATGTGAAGCTGCAGTTACATCTTTAATCTCCAGTACATTTAATGAGCTCAATATTATAACCCTTGTTCTTTACGAATACCATCTTAAAGTCTGGGTATGTCATTCTGGAGAAAGAGTTTCAGAGTTTCCCCTACCTTTCATTTGATGTGGCTACCTGACAGCCCAACGTGACCTCCTGCCCCTCCAAAATAAAGGCATTAATATTTTATTTATAGAATTTATAGAATCTAGTATGCACTCATTTTAATTCAGCAGAGCATGAACGTCCAATCGAGAAATGCATTTCCAGAATATCGCTACAGTGTCCAGCTGGTGATTGGGTCGGCAGCCTTCATCCAGCACGTTAATTTGCCTTGAGCTCATCGATTGATGGCGTTGTTTTCAGACCCAGACATGACGCTCTGATGGCAGACTACAAGCCAAACAAAGAGGCACGTCCGTCACAGAGAGAGAATCGACTGCATTACTGCTCTGCGTACGCCGAGTTCTGCATGCTGCACGTTACAAACAGACAACACTCCTTTCTGAAACTTTTCACACCAGTAATCGAGGTTTTGGGTAAATGAAGTCAGACTGTGAGTCTTTCTGTGTCAGGTTACAAAATGTCACTGTGCATTGAAAGATGCACAAAGAAAACAAGAAGTCTCACCTGTGTTAAAAAACACACTCAAACACTAACTCTCACTCAATCTTCATTTGGGACAATATCGTATTCACATATTCAAAGGTTGGGTACGCAACTTTGGAGAAACTACAGAATGATGTAATAGTACTGGGTGTTGTAAGTGAGTGCTGTGCTCATATAATGATGACGTTTCTCGTTTTGTTGGAAGCCTTAAAGATCAGTGGGAGTGGACAGGTGTCCTTGGGAATGGTTAGGACAACTGAGGGCCTCTCACCAGAGAAGAGAGAACTTCTCTGTTGCTAAGCAGCATGTCGTTTGTTGAGTGTTATCTGTATTGTGCTTAAAAACTGAGACTTCTCTCTATTCGGGGAGCTCCTCTCCCATAGCTTCATGTTGTGTGAGATCCTTTGCACTGCTTGAATAAAGAGACGCTGACTTCAAAATCCTCATTGGGAGTGTGATGATACTTCTTCACCCACAAGAGTCAGCTAGATTTTCACTGTAGGGATGAAAGAATCTCTGAAGTTACTTCCTTAAAACTCATGAACAATCATTGCATGCTCAACGGTCCAACAAAGAGTGTTGTCATAAATACTTATCATATCAAACTACACTTATCATGTCACTTTCTCACTATCTGGTTACTGCTGAAGGAAAATGATTGGAAGTATTTATGCAAAGCAAATGAAGTCAATAGATGGTGTACAGTAATTTGAGGGAGTAGGCGGCCATGTTTGTGGTAAAGGGAGATGATCTCCTAACATATTAGCAACATGAACACGTCAGCTAACATCTCTAATACAGCAGTGCTGAATGAAAACCAGCAGATACTGGATCTATTCCCCTATTTCAGCCGGAGTATTTGAGAGCATTTCTACAACAAAGAAAACTTCTTGAATAAACTGCAGCTAGCTTTGAGATGTCACCAGAACACTAACTGCACCAGCGTGCAAACATACCTGAATGTTTGTTACATGTAGAGTCTAGTTCCACTTTCTGAGAAAACATGAATCTGTTAAGAGGTACAGTAAGTATTTGTCCTTAAAAGACACTGAACACTAAGACCTGACGTCCAGATTCACAGTCACTCTGTTTGTTCCTGACTTCAGGATGAACGCGGTGACCGGATTCTGGTCCACCACGTTCTGGTTCCAGCCTATCGGGGGAAGAATCTCTGAGTCTGCGCCGTCACAGAGCGACTGTGAGGAACCACAGAGTCCCACGTCCTCTCCCCGTCTCTTTGTTTCACGACGTGTAAGCCGCAGGCTGTGAATTAAAGCTGCACAATGTAACGCAGACTATAATACCATTATGTGTGAGAGGACGGCTTGTAGGAATTGTGAAACAGGGTTTTGTGACGGGATTTCACGAGTGTGTTAAGCGACTTTAATTAAGCAGTGGTGCATAATAAAGTCGTTCGCTGCGTGAAATTCTAGACAATTAGATAATCATCTGTGAAAAACCCGACACGAAGGACAAAACATGATAACAGCATGATGATACACAAATACAACATCTCCGTTATCATGCACGTCGTTCATTTTGTATCACGTGTCTGCTCCTCAAAATACTACCCCCACCTGTGCATGAAGCAGAAGGTTCATTGTGTTGACTTTAAATGTTTGATTCTTAGAATAAATAAATAAATAAGAAGTGATATGAATCTGTTAGAAAGAGACTCATTTACTCTGGTTTCATGCCGACAGCTGGCCGGCTCACTCTGCACAGCCGCCTTGTTTTGTTTACACATCAGCTTGATTCTGATCACTGGTCTGCTCAACTTTCCAGATGTCTCTCACACACACACACACACACACACACACACACACGTCGGCCATTTTTGAGCGCTGAAACTGCAGTGACGACTCTGCCGTCTGTCTGTCTGTCTGTCTGTCTGTCTGTCTGTCTGTCTGTCTGTCTGTCTGTCTGTCTGTCTGTCTGTCTGTCTGTCTGTCTGTCTGTCTGTCTGTCTGTCTGTCTGTCTGTCTGTCTGTCTGTCTGTCTGTCTGTCTGTCTGTCTGTAAACCCGGACAGTAAAACTGAATAATCAATGAATAATCACCTGCAAGTGTGTGTGTGTGTGTGTGTGTGTGCGCGCGTGTGTTTGTGCGTGTGTGTGTTTGTGCGTGAGTGCGTGTGTGTGTTTGTGCGTGTGTGTGCGTGTGTGTGTGTGTGTGTGTGTGTGTGTGTGTGAGTGTGTGTTATCAGACAGCAGAGGGGGAAGCAGCTGTCCCCCCCCCCCCTCTTGTCAGTGATTTAACATACAGCTAACCTTTTTGCAGATAGTGTTCCTGTTTTCCTCTCCTGCTCTGCACTGATAACATCCCATCACCTGAACGTGTCGCTCTGCGTCGTTACAAACAGTTAATTGGAAATGTGCTCGTGTTTAAGAACCAGAAACAACAAGATGGCGAGGGTGTTCCCACGTGTGGTTAAAGACTTGGAAAGACACAGGTTTGGTTTGAATCATCGGGGGAAATGACAGATTATTTATGTCTTTTCACATGACTTCTTGTTTTCAGTTATTGGAAATTAACGGGAAAACCGGTGTAAAGATTAAAGACGGCAAATCTTAACTTATTCTGATTTTCAAAAGTACGAGTTAATGCTTTGGAACACCAATCTGCAGGACGCCACGGTCAAAAGCGAACTAACTCAGGACGACAGGAAGATTTCAGAGCTCACTGGCTTTTGAAACACTTTTTCTGCATCTAAATTTCAGGCTCAAACCTAAAAACAGAACACGGCATCCGATGTGTCATGGAGGGATATTCAGGCCTATTTGCATCTTTATATTTACTTTGTGTCCAATAATGCCTCCCAGAAACGCCCTGATCTGCTCTGGACATGTGAAGCAACGTTTTCACTCCAACATATGAGGAAAGATAATAAGAAGAATGCACTCATAAGTTAAAGGTTAAAATGCAACTTTCAAAGATGTCCAGCAGATGTTCCACTTTAGCGTCAGTCTCTCAGACCAAAACAAAGCTGTCCCTCAGCGCCGCCTCCCCTCCCTCAGTGTTCGGACTGAGTGCAGCCGTCTGTAGGACTGATCTCCATTCAGACATGCAGCTCAACCTTATTTGTGTTTTAAAACCACACAAGTCTTTTCTCCAGTTTGGAAAGTCGGTTGTTTCTCTTTCAGTCGTACTCTTGTGACGAAACTCCGCCTTTCTGCCTCTACTAAAAGTCTCCCTGAGTGGGCGTGGCCCTCTCTCTTCACCCCCGGTGTTTGCAGAGGTAACGATGGAAGAAGGAGGGTTTCACGTGAAGATAAAACCCTGTTTGACATATGATTGAGCTTCTGAGCGAAACATAAACAAGCTGATGTTCGGTCAGTGTGAACACAGAGCTCAGAACAACAAACCAAGAGGGAGTCTGACTTCATATATTTTTGGGGGGCTTTTTATGCATTTATTTTACAGATAGAACATGGATAGAGTCAGACACTGGGGAGAGAGAGGCTGGTGAGCCACAGGTCAGATTTGAACACAGGCCGCCTGCTGTACAATGAGGGCACACACTAACCGCTAGGCTACCGGCGCTTCTGACTTCTTTCTTTTGGAAAGTCATTACCCATCGAGGATAACTTTGTTATCTATGTTTAAAATGTTGCATATTGCACCTCTAAAGCAGGGCAGTCTGTGTGTTTGTGTTTCAGCTCGAGGTGCAGGTTGTAAAAACAGCATCAACATTCATTCTGTTCACTTTAATGGAGTCTAAACACCTGAATCTTTGGTGTTAACATCTTATTTTCTACACCGTGTAACCTTGTTATACTGGTGTGGTTTCTTGTGTCTGTTTGTTGTGGTGAAGCCTCGTTGAAGATACACGCGTGTCCTGCAGAGGGACTCTCTCTCCTCTCTGCTTCCTATCAGCACTAAATGAATGGTCCACTTAGGATTAATGACTTCCTCACTCTGGACAAATTTGATTGTGTTAAACTAACGACAAATCCTCAGCGAGAAGCGGGGACAACGTTTAAGTTCTGCTGCTTGTTTGAGACCTTTATTGATGGAGCCATACACTCACTCACTCACACACACAGCAGCAGCACACACACACACACACACTAACACACACTCACACACACGCAGCAGCACACACATACACACACTCACACGCACACGCACTCGCACTCACACTCACACACACACAGACACACACACTCACACAGATCACAGCAGCACACACACACACACAGACTCACGCACACGCACACACTCACCTACACACACACACACACACACACACTCACACACAGACACACACAGACACACACACTCACACAGATCACAGCAGCACACACACTCTCACACACACACACACACACACATCACAGCAGCACACACACTCACACACAGACACACACTCACACTCACACACACACACACACACACACACACACACACACACACACACACTCACACACCTTGAAATCAACACCTTCCCTCTGTTTCCCAGTGAGGCAGGGCAGCAAATCGCACGGCTCCCCAGACAATATTATCTCATATGCACAGACAAATTACCTCTTTGTTTTAAGGACATGAGTATTTCTCAAAAAGAAAAAAAAAAACACTCTGGCACATTATGAAAATCCCTCCGTAAATAGGAAAAAGAAAGCACTCAAAGGGACGAGTAAGTGGCCCTTATGGATACTGTTAGCGGTTAGCTCGGGGAAAAGAAATTCTCCTATTAACCTTCTCTCTCTCTCTCTCTCTCTCTCTCTCTCGCTCGCTCGCTCGCTCTGCTCGCTGCAGATCAAATGAAGGTTACGCTGTCCTCTCTCATGGCCTACATCCTGATGCCAGAGCTAATTGCATAATTTGTTTCAGAATTAACAGCTAATAGCAGTCTCTCTTCTCGGCTCATGCCAGCCCCCCTCCCTTACATGTACTCACTCTGTGTTTTTTTATTCTCCCTCTCATCCCATTACGCCTGTATTTGCAGACGCTTCAGACAATACAGAATTTTAAAAAAGAATCATACTGGAGTAAATTACGTTCGCAGCGGCAGCAGAAGAAGAAGAAGGCAGGCTGATGATGAATTACAGGCCAATTCCCCCACTTGGCCCCATGGTTATTGAATCTAATAGCTTTGTTAAAATCTACAGTGGATATTTTTCACTGTATTGACTGTTTGTCAGAGAAGACAAGAAGCATGAATAATGGGAGAACCTGCTCGTACATGAATGCACGACTTCGTCTGTGTAAGAACGTTCTGATCAGCTGAAAGAGACTTTATTTACCAAACTGTAGTGTACAGGTTGTCTGGGCAACGGCTTATTATGGTCCATATTTAGATCTGAGTTAAAGACTGTATGTATGAAGTGTGCATGTCCAGGATGATATCACCCGCTGGTTTATGGACTCTATTTTAGAGACTTGGGCTTGGCATCTTGGCCTCTGCCATCTTTGTTTTTGGACCATATTTGGACATGCATTGAAACCTCAGGCATGTTGTCAATCCAAAGTGGACCCGCCCTGAATCCTCCGCTGCATTCAGGTCCCTTTGACTCTAAATGGGACCTTAATTTACCAAATGAACATCATGCTGACATGAGGAAGACTTGAAACGAGAGATTGAGACCATAAAGTCGTCATGAAAATGTTTACAGACGGAATAAATCCACTGAGAAGTAAGACCCTTTCATCACAGATCTCTACAGAAACCATACTGCTGTAATACCAGTGGAGGCGCCCCCTGCTGGACAGTTCATAGCATGTTAGCATGAAGGTAAAAGGTGCACTATCTTTTTAAACCACAGGCTGTCCATGCTGCTAAAAACTATACGCCTCTCATCTCACCACTTTTCCTAAATCTGTGTCATGTATGTTTTCTGTTTTACCTCTAACCGCCACCACAGGTCATACAGACCACAGCTGAGACATTATTCATTTTGCATGTTTTTCTGCAGCTTCTTTGTAATATTCTATCTTTCTATCCCAACAAAGAGAAACACAGAGACACAGAGAGTGATACACAGACCGACAAACAATGAAGAGAGGATTACCAGAATTTGATATTCATAAATACACATGTAATTAAAAACCTGGTGAAGAAGAAGAACAAAGCCACATGATAAGAGTGAGTTTTAAAAAGAGATTTAAAAGAAGACACTGAGTTTGTCTTTCTGACAGCATGCGATGTGAGCGAGCGTCAGCTACAGGTCTTTTACCGTACTGTTTCATTAAGTCATTCAAGGTGCCACTTGGTTTGCGTATTGAGACATGTTGCCTGGCTAAAAGAGTAGGTGTTTAGAGGTATTTAGAGAGTCGGGACAAAGGACCTTTGTGGATTCAGAAGTCAAAGGACTTGTTTTGCATTAAACAAGCCCACCTCTGTGCATGTGCAGGGAGGCCGGCCTGCAAACAGAGAACTGAGGATGCAAGAAACCGAGAAAAAAAAGGCAGACGAGCTGCTTCGGAGGAGGCCAGTAGAAGTCAGCGCCCCCTCACACCAGGCAATAACCTCCTCTCCTCCCTGTGTAATAACCAGCCTGCATCTGGAAACTAAACCAAACACAAACACAGAGAGAGACAGAGAAAGAGAGAGGCTCTGGATTCAATCAATACTGTGATCCAGCTGCCAATCATCGGCTTTATTAACCTGCAGGTGGAGGTGTGAATCCTTTATCTGTTTATCTGTGCCGGACACTGCAGCTACCACCACGTCTGTCCTCCAGCATGGAGATGAGGAGGACAGAAAGTGAAAGCACACGTTGATTTCAGTCTTTGGTGAAGTTCTGAGCAAAGTATAAAAACAAACGTCTCACCAAGAAGTTGATGAGATCGATGACTGAGAGCGGCGCTCTTATTTCTGCACACTGTGTTCCTTTTATACAAAAACAACAACACACTCCCGTCACCATGCAACCTCTTCACATTTTTTAAAATTAAAGGTCACTTTCACCTCAAACTGTTGACGCCGTGGCAGGTAGTGAATGAGTTTACTCGCCTCCGTCGGTCTTAAAAAAAAAACCTCAACAATGAAACATATTTGATTTTGAAGTCAGAGGGGTCGCCATGGTGAAAATGTTAATATTTTCTCCTAATCACATGACTTGACCCGGGCAGCCAATGATCTGTATCTGGCTCTCGCTCGCTCCTCGTGTACTACAGCTTGCAAACAAAGCCCCAGGCACAAAAATCTTAATTAAGGTCCTTCCCAATGTGCAACCTTCAGAGGACGTCGGCGAAACAAAGAGAGAGGAAAACACATTTTTTCCCTCCTTTTACCATTTAGGAAATAACAGCTTCTCGTTGAAAACTCTTCAACCCGTCGCCTGCATTTGGAATTTGATTGTAACCTCAGGTTGCCTTTTCTATTATGGAGGGAAATAATGTTACAATGCACAGCAGCGGGTTTTAAATTGAAATTTGACAGCTCTACCAAGCGAGGAGCTGAGTAAAAGGAGAGCCAGTCAGCGGCTCTTTCTCCTCTCTCGGCTCTTTATGTGACAAACACGACTGTTGGCGGCGCTTCCCTCCTTATTCAGGTGTGTTTCTTCACCCGATTTATCTCGTATCATGAACATTACAGCAGCTGAGACGTACAGTATGCACTGAATAAAAAGAGCAGCTGCTGTGAATGAGCTCTATATGCATCTTCTATATATAGAGTTGGAGGCAGCAGTGTCTGTGGGGGGGGGGGGGGGGCTGTGAACAACACTGTGACGTCTTTACTCCTGCAGAGGGATACAATAATATGAAAACCTCCTGCTGAATCATTCAACTATAAAAATAATGTTTGTGTAGAAGTTGTAAATCATATGGATGACAGGCAGGGAGAGAAAGTGTTAATCTTTCAGAAGCTGCGTTAAATATTTAATAATTCCCTAAAGTTCACATTTCATGAATCCAAATCTTCACTACTTGAGTGTTTGGAAGTTTGGACTCACGTTGAAGACTTTAGAAATCATCTCGCTGGTTTCATTAGCTGATTTTAAACTTCCACAGTATCACTAAATACTGACCCTCTTAGAGGAAGAATGTGCGCCTCTTTGATCCAGTAGATGTCGCCCTTGTGCTCCAGCATGAAACCAAAACAAACTGCTGTTTGGCCACACCTCCTCCATTCTGAAGCCTCCTCTCTCCTCCAGCGACACACCTCCAACGCCCCTCCCCTTCGCATTTTCACGAAGGAGTTATCAAATGGAACTCACCATAATGAAGCACCGCTGAACGCAAGCGGCGGACAAAATTGTCCTTTGCACGAGCTGCCTGTGTCCTGCATTGTTTTGTTAGCGGGCTGTCTTCCCACAACCACCGGCCGACGCCCAGCCTCCACCATCGGACTGTGTCGTCCCCACGACCACCGCCGTCCTCATTAATGCACGGCCTGCTCTGACCTCGACGTCAGTGGCAAGGAAGTGTGGACAACAGGAACGTGAGGAACACAAAGGAGAAATCCTTCCTGCATCTTCTCCTAAAGCGTCTCCAGATAACATTTGCTATGAAATGACGCTACACAAATAATGATAGATTGATAATGTTAGCACACTTTAGTAGCTTCACGTTGGATATGAATGAACAGGGAATGACCATGACCAAAGCATGTGGTGCGCTGTTGGCGCAGTGGTTCCGACCTGTGGTCCCTTTCCCGCATGTCATTTCTCTCTCTCTCTCTCTCTCTCTCTCTCTCTCTCTCTCTCTCTCTCTCTCTCTCTCTCTCTCTCTCTCTCTCTCTCTCTCTCTCTCTCTCTCTCTCTCTCTCTCTCTCTCTCTCTCTCTCTCTCTCTCTCTCTCTCTCTCTCTCTCTCTCTCTCTCTCTCTCTCTCTCTCTCTCTCTCTCTCTCTCTCTCTCTCTCTCTCTCTCTCTCTCTCCCCCTGATTTCTGACTCTATCCACTGTCCCGTATATTCACCGTAGATAACGTAAAGTCCAGTAACAGTCATGAGGTAGTCACACCTTCTCACAGCTGCACTGGACAACCGTCTGTTTCTCCGGTTTCATCATATTGTAGCCCGTCAATAGTGGGTGTTATGTGTTATGTGCCCCCTGTAAGCCCCCTCCCCACCCCCCCGACACACAGCCGGAGCAATATCAGCAGCAGCAGAGACAGCATGTGACCCAGCTTTACTCATCTCAGCTAAACCCACCTCTGACACACGCTCACAGACACACACAGAGAGACACACAGAGACACACAGAGACACACACACAGGCTGAAAGCAGGGAGCTAATAACGGTCTTACCTGCTTCATCGAGTCAGCAGCAGAGAGAGAGAGAGAGAGAGAGAGAGAAGATAATATGAAAGACAGCATGAAAATAACATTATTAGGCGTGTCATAAAGTCACGAGGAGAATAAATAAACATGTTTAAATTCACCTTGAGGTAATTGCATTCAGTGTGTACATTCATGCTACCATTGAAACCGTTGTTAATCTCATGTCTAATTAACAGCAGCTCATTGACATGCTTTAAGAAGTGTAAACAAAAGAAGACATGCTTGAGATGAACACAGCTGATACAAGGGTTGTGGATTGCATTCTGGTGTGCACATGAAGAGTGTTTACACACCCAACCTGTTTAGTTTGATTCAAACTAACTCGACTCTTTGTAAAGTTACCGCGGTTCGTTTGTGCTGCTGTGAAACAGCAAACAACGGTACAGAGACCGCTTGTGAACGTGGCTCTCTGCTCGCTATCCTTCAGACTCTGGTGTGATGCAAAGAGTCAATGAGCTTAGATTAGCGTTAATCAAATGAGACATAAGTTCATGAGTGAGCTTTTGAGGTTCTGAGCCAAGCTAGCTTTTCCAATATTACAAATGTCTATGCTAAGCTATGCTAAGCTAAGCTAAGCTACTAAACAAGTTGAACATTTTAAACGTACACTATTGAAAAGGGGATCTTTATCCTCGTAACTCTTGAAAACAAAGTAAAAGAGCGTTGTCTTTACCTCCTTCTTCAAAAGAGATTTGACTAAAGTTTCTAAAGCTGTTTTCACATCAGCACTCCTGAACATTTCTAGAGCTTTTCAGGAGGACTGCACCTGAAATCCTCCTGACCTGGTCGTTCACACATGCACCTCACAGCGGGAAACTTTCCCTGTATGGACAGGAGGGGGTGCAGGGGAGCTCCGGAGGCAAGACATGGCGTAAAAAAAACCATGAGGAAGTGTCGGACGAAGCAACAGAGTCCTCTATACGACTCTATAATGGTGGCGTGCAGACAGTCTATGGTCGTGCAGCGATCACAGGGAATAAACGTCACCACCCCCTCCCACTCGCTCGAGGTGAATTCTCCTGATTATATCCTGCTGCGTTCTCACATTAGCTCACTCTGACTTCATGAGGAATAAATACGAGGAGGCTGGAGGAGAAACTATCCGGCTGTTTGCGGTCACACATGCAGCTCACACAGAAAACTTCAGGAGTTTTTCAGGAGTTCTGTGCGAGTGCATTTACCGACCCCCTTACACTCATATGTCTGAGAGCAGCCAGTTACGGTCAGTTTGGTAATGATGATTATAACGACGCACTCATAACGTGCTTGTAAGGACGTTGATGATCCTCAGTGAACGTCATCTCATAAAGACAAAAGGTATAAATGTGTTTGACATCAGGACTCTCATGTCAGCTAATCTGTAAGAGCTCCACAAGACAGAACGACCCCCCCCCCTCAATAAATAAAGTAAACAACATATAGTTTCAAACCTGCCACATACACTTTCCAAAACAAATCATCACCCGCTGTAAGGTGAGCATCAGGAACAGTGAACGAGGAGGAAGGACATTGGAAGCGCCGGCATGCTTATTGGTTTTTTAGAGCGAGTGAAACGGAGAGATTTCAATCCTGATTTCTGACAGTCTATTAGGATTGGCATAGGTTATCATTACCTCGTGTGTCGGCATTCTAATGCATGTTTTCCTTATCGACGTTTAGCACGCTGATAACGCCGGAGAACAGCCAAATGTCATTGTGAGGCTAAAGGCAGGCCTCTATGTGTCTGCAGAACAATGTGGCTGTCTTTGAAATGATCAGCCCTCTCAGATTCTGAGCAGAAACTGGAGAGAAACGGAGGTTACGCTGGAGGTCATGTCACCTATTTACCTTCTGTGTACAAACATGTAACTGTCCAAAGTCTTAGCGTGTAGTAAAAGCAAGCCAGGGAGCATTTACGTGTCAATAAACTACATGAAAAAGTCTTTTATAAATGCTTGACATCCTCTTGAACTGCACCCTAAACCATGTTTCCTGACAGTTCTTATGAGATGGATGGATGTGTGAGCAGCTTTTAAGGAAACAACACTAAAGAAAGCCTGAAGTTTAGAACTCCAACTGTATCTCTCCCGCCTTTTTACACCTGGAATCTGTAAAAAAAAAAAAAAACATTTAAATAACACTAATTCTCAACCTCTCTGGAAACAACAGATACTTTAAAAAATCATGTTTCTACTGTCTTTAGAGCAGGATGAATGTTTGTGTTAACCGTTATTAAATAACATGGAAATGAAAACATCCACTTCTACACAGATTTCCCTGTGGGGACAATAAAGATACCTTTGACCTTTGACCTTTGACCCATCCCTCTTTCAAGGATTTCAGCCTCTGTAGATGGGGCACATGCACTAAACACTAGGATAACTGCGTTCAAAAACTGAAGCTTCTTACGCCGTCTTTTAACAGTTTTCTGTAGCAGCTAGCCGCCTCACTGTCAACAAGCTTCCTCACAGGCGGATCATCGGATGTGATATGATGTGGAGTATCCGAGCAGCAGATGAAGTAGTGTGTGACACAAACTAAAAACAAGTTATAGAATAAAAAACAGTTAATATAAAAATATACAAATCTAATATTAAAATACAACCTTTACAGCGTAGGTTTAGCTCTTCTATCCCGACAGGAGACGTTTTTTATTCTGTCGTATTTAATCCCGCAAAGCGTGACAGACGGGCAGACTTTTGGAAAGTTTCTCTCCCTTCATATTTAGTCCACATGACTTCATTTGTGAATTGGACAAATGTAAATCACTGCGGAGATCTCAGATGTTGTTGTTTTCTCCTTGTGAGCTAATTTGCTCTGCTCACGTAAATCTAATGAGAGGACTCCAAATCTCACGAGATTAGAGACGCTAAACACAATATGCAGGAGTGGAGTCAGTGAACTGGTTCCTAACTTTGACACTGGGTCATCCACCAGACCGCTTCTAAGAACGACCCAGGCCTCCAGGGACCGATCGGACTCGGCTCTTTGACGTTAGGATCGTATCTGTCTATTTTAACACCCCTTAGTCTGAACCGATGTTTCTGCCAAACCATTGATTTATTGTAGAGTGGTGGACCAAGTGGCGGACAGATCGCACCATGCATACAGCCTTGGTTTAAACTCTTTTAGCAGCCTGTATTCTCAGCCTCCTGTCTTCCACATAAACCCGAACTGAACTTTTCTACATCTCAGCATGACATCTCTGCAGAGCCTTCCAGCCCCTCGGCACACAGAGCTACTTATCATTCAACCTCTCTGAGTACGGTATTCAAGGAACACGAGCAAACAGACAGATGGATGAAAAGATAGCCGAGTCAAAGACGATCTAAAGATGTGTACCTACAGATATGCAAATAGAGATTAGAGGGGAGTGGGAAAGAAGAGGGGAGGGACTGACAGAGAGAGAGAGAGAGAGAGAGAGAGGAGCAGGAACACGCCACAAGGCGCTCAGAGATTACACACGCAGAAACACGAGTTTGTGTTTAATGGTGTTGTTGGCAGGATTCTTTGGTTTCTGTCACACTGATGAACTGGATGTGGATCACATCTGAACTACATGAGGTTTAGGATGCTGCAGATTCAGCTGTAGATGTTTTTAAAGTGATACAGAATGAAAACAGCCACGAGAAAACACTACAGTTTATTTGACCTCCTCTTAACCTTCCAAAGTGCACAAACACAACATCGGGTTTGTTCAGTCACGGTTGCCCTGGGTTTCATTGAAATCTCTTGACAAGCTGTAAAAAAAGAATAATTCAGAGGATATTTAATGTAATGTTGGTTAGATCTCGAGCTCGACCGATCATTCAGCCAGCCGATAAAATCAGCCGATATCAGCATAACCAGTGATTATCGGTATCAGCTGATTTTATTGCAGATATTCGCCGATATTACTCGAGTTATTCTCCATTCAAATAGCATTTCATTTGAGTTTCATTGTATTACACTAACAGTTCTCTGTCACCAGTAGAGGGCGCTATATGGATTACAACAAACATCATCACTCTGCAGAGTGTAGAGCGGTGATGCTCAGTTACTTTCCAGCTGAGAGACCATCTTGTCTTCATCATATATCGTTTCCACAAGTGTTTGATAACTGCATTTGTGTTTATCTAAATCTATCTCTACAGATCGAACATAGATCTAAGAAATATATCGGTGGCTATATCGGTGTCGGTCCCAAAAATCTCATATTAGTCGGGCCCTAGGTAGTTCAGATGCGATCGATTTCCTATCTGAAGAAGTCTGTACGCTTCATCAGCTAATTCTATCACAAAACTTCAACTGCTGAGAAATAATTGATTTCTGTTTGTAATGCCAGGATGTACAACTATAAAAGTAACTTGACCTTTTGTTGCGCCTTGAATTCTGATGGGTTTCCCTTTGTCGCTTTTTATTTTAAGATTATTTTTTGGCTTTTCCCGCCTTTATTACAGAGACAGGACAGTGGATAAAGATCGAGAAATCGAGGAGAGAGAGAGAGAGAGCGAGAGAGAGAAAGAGAGAGAGAGAGAGTGGGGAACAAAATGCGGTAAAAGGAGCAACAAGTCGGATTTGAACCAGAGCCTCCTCTGCATCGAGGACTGCAGCCTCTGTACAAGGAGCATGTAAACTAACCACTCGACCACCAGCGATCCTAAAACAGATGTTACGATAACAATTCCCTCCAGATGTTGCAGAGATTTTGTGGAAAGACTTGAGGTCATCATCATATCGCCCTCTGAGCACTACACTAAATCAGTGTTTCCTTGAGTCCTTGACGCCTGAAGATTTCTAGAAATGATGTTTAGTAAAACTGTGTGAGTCATGGTGTCTACAGTATCCTGGTTTGCTCAAATGTTTACTCTCTTCAGATTGATGTCCTATTTCAGGGTCAACATTAAACCACCACTAAATATATTTCATTCTCCAGTAACCCTTTCTTGATCTCTCCTTGCGAGCACATTGTCTGAAGAAGTACCTCCACGTCCTCATGCTGCTCCTCCAGCAGCTGTCTTTGTGGAGTTAGCACTCAGGACCAGAGCCAAACAGCAAGTACCAAACTTACTCAGATGTTGCAGTAAATAAGCGTCTCTTGATTTGATTGACAGCCCGAGTCAGACAGCAACACGGTGCTATAATTACTGATGGTGAGGCTGCATATGCAAAACAAACAGAAGAAATCTACGAGCTGCAGCATTCATCTCGACGCTGAAAACATCCTCAGAGTTGTGCTAACATCATTCAATCACCGAGGTAATTGATGTATTTTCTTCTTTTTTTTTTACATCTACAAGCGAGCTCGGGGGAGGCAGCTTTTGTCAGGTTTCTTTTTTTCCGCCTCGTCACTGTTGCTTTTTTCTCTCACCACCTGCCACATGTTGCTCTGGCAGACAATTGCCTGCAGAGACGAGAGGGAAGAAAAGCATCGAGAGGGAAAGTAAGAGAAACGCAGTGATGAAGGAAAAGCACGGAGAGAGAAACACAAGACGAGTGCAGGCGGAGAAATAAGGAGTTAAAATACATCCAAACAGAGCTGAACACATGAGGCTGAGTGTGTCAGAGTCGTGCTGGCAGCCGTCCATCCACCACAGAGAGGCTGACATGAACACACGTGTCAGCCAATTAAGACTGAGCCGCTGAGGAGAAGCCATTAATCAGCAGCTGACGTCCCAAACACTAAACCATCATTATGTGCGTGTAACTACTGATGTGTATTTACATTATAGACTACAGAAAGGTCAGGGGTGAACTTAACATGTCTGGGTTTAGAAATCAAGGTACACAATGGAATGATTCGTCACATCTGACTTAATGAGGGCCCAAACTGAAGCTCACCTTCACTAAGTATCTTCCTGTATGGATGAAAAGGTCTTCTGTGCCATGTTTACTTCTCGTGGAAATGTTTTTGAGTTCTTACTGAACAAACCAGCCACGATGTGAGTAATGAATACTAATGACTCAATGATTACATCAACCTCTTCAGGTCAGCTACAAATAGCTTCTGGTTCTTAAACAAAGGTTTAAGACGAGCTCAGAATCTGTTGACGCAGTTGCAGCAGTGGCTCACCAGTGGCTCACCAGTGGCTCACCAGTGGCTGCTTAATGAACAAACAGTTTGACATTTTAACAAACAACCTTCATCACTTTTTGGCCAATAGTTTGAAGAAAGGACTGACAGCACTCTGTTGTTTGAGCATTAGCCGTGCAGCTCACGCCAGGAGGACATCGGTTGAGCTAATGATAGAGGCTAAAAAGAGGTGGAAAGAGATAGCTAACACCTCCTAGCTCCAGCTGTACGCTGAGGGCTGAAGAGGAGCTAACACGGCAGGTGGAAGAGTGACCATGTTACCTAAAATAACAGACCTGTCAGCACAACATCCTGCCTCTACTCTGCTTTAGGAAAGCCAACAACAATCCTGACTGTCATGCACGAGCTGCCACAAATAAACCAAAGTATGAACCAGCTAACAAGTCAGGCCAGGTGAGCTCTAATCTCTAAATTCAGATTCCACATAAAAATGCAGACTCTGTACACAGGGGTCTGGATTCTTAGCATTGGAAGGGTTCTGGTTTCTGTTTCTGTAGAACAAGCTGTAATTACCAACTACTGAAATGGTAAATGGACTTGAGCTTGTATATTTCTTTTCTAGTCTTCTGACTCCTCAAAGCTCTTTAACACCGCAGCTCACAGCTACACATTCACACCCTGATGGTAGAGGCTGCTGAGTAAACAGTCCATCAGATGTGACTCATCCATTCATACACATTCATACGCCACCGACGAAGCAGCGGGAGCAACTCGGGGTTAAGCGTCTTGCACAAGGAAACATCGGACATGTCGCTGCAGGAGCTGGGGATCTAACCCCCGACCTTCCGATTGAGACGACCAACTCTACCACTGAGCCACAGCCGCCCAAATTACGTATCAGCAGGATGAGGTATATGCAGAAAAAAACGTTCATGTCAATTAGCTGAGGTGGCACCTATAGCAGACAGCTAGCAGCTCCCACTTTTAACTCAAAGAGGCCACGCCCCTAATCTTACATCACTGAGTTGGTTAATATGGAGCCTCATGGCAGTTGACTCGCTCACGGAGGCAGCCCCGAGTGGCCATAAGAGGTACTGCAGTTTCTGGCACTTTAGTGTTGGTTTAAGTTTCAGTCCACGCGGTCATGGCTTGCTTGCCTTGTTATTCCTTTATAAAACACAGACAGAGGTGTGTCATGTTACCTACTCAAAAGTGTTTTTATTCCTCTAACAGAAGACTGATTAAACCTTCCTGCACTGCGAGGCTGCAGTCAGTGCATCACTCTGATCTTCTGCAGTCATATTTGCACATCATGTTTCGTTGTGACTCTAACTTTGATGCAATGAGTGGATGGGACAACCAGCTGCCACTGCTTGTATACCAAGTATTTATCATCGTATTCACTCTTCAAGTCAAGATCTGATGAGAATATGTTTGCAGAGTCACCATCCCCACAGAACCAGCACCCTGAGCCTCATGATACGAGAGAGCTGACCCATTTGTATGTCACTGAGCGCTCCACAGAAGGAGGAAGGGCCATTCTTCTGCCATCTGCTGCACACAGAGCCACAGTTGCCCACTGGCCCTATTGATTTGAACTGGCTGGAGGTGCAACTGCCGAGCCAGTCGAGGCACAAGGAGGAGCATTCAGGTGGTGCCAGCTCCGACTCTCAGCTCGCTTACACAAGCTCACTTGTACGGACCGGAGAGCCAAAAAAGCAGAAACAAACGAAGGAATAATGAGCTGTTCACACTGCATGATAATTGGTAATACATCTGTTTGTCATTTCGCTGAACTTTCTGCCACCATGAAAAAAACAAAACCCAACTGACTAATTAGAAATAGGTTACAATGTTAAATGTAAATGTGTCATTATTTTTGCGAAGGCGGCGCGTTGGTCGGCGAGGGCGAACGCTTCAGTGATGGGGCCTAATTAAATCTGCGTTTGTCTGCACACAGCCAATGAACCTTGATGTGCATCTCATTAAATAACAGCGATGGATAGACGGATGGATAGATGACTTGGATGGATGGAGACAAACAGAAGACATGGAAGCTCTCGGTGTCGCTGTCAAAACAACCCCAAAGTTACACGCAGACACACAGACACAAACAGCTGGCGACTGACAGAGGTGTCAACCTGCCCAGCGTCCTATCTCTTTATTGGACACTTCATGCGTGACCGTTGTGTTGCTGCTAAGTTTGGAGCACAAACACACAAACAACAGGAGGAAGAAAGTTGTTTCTGTCAGTGAGTCAGAGGCTGGCAGAGCTGAGACGACCACTGCTGTCTGACCGAGGGAGAGATTTCTGGAGAACCTGAACAGACGAGACGTCATTACACGGGCTCAGGTGTCACGACTTGGCAGACAATTTAATTTGATGCATAATTGGGAAAGTATAAGACCTTTTAGCCCTGTTAATACAGCCTGCAGGACAACATTTTAGTACATAACCTTGTTAAATCAAACTCACATCAAATCTGTGGTAGCTTAAGTGTTTACTCTTCAGCGCTCGCTGTCTTTGTGATATTTCTTTGAATAAAAGCAAATATGAAGAACATGGAGTTATCTAAAACACACGTAACGAACGTTACCGATCCTAGCAACAATGAGCGCCGGTGAGAAGCGCTCTGGAGCTGAAGTTCTGGGCCCTGCCAGCGCAAAAGGCGCCGTCTGTTGACACAGACCGTAACTTAGGGACGGCAGTTTTTGCTGTAGGAGATTATTGTTTGCATATTTCTGACTAAACTGTTCTGAAGTTAAACACCATAATATCTGAATGATAACTTCATTCACACCAGCTTTAGGTTGACCAGGTTTTTTTCTATGAAGGATTTGAAGATTGAGGTGGTTCGGGCATCTGATCAGGATGCCTTCTGGGAGTTTTACGGGCACGCCCCACTGGGAGAGACCCAGAGTACGCTGGAGGGATTGTATATCCCGTCTATCATGGGAAAGACTCGGAATCCCCCAGGAAGAGTTGGAAAACATTGCCAGGGAGAGGGAAGTCTGGGTTGACTTTCTGCGCTTGCTCAGGTCAGAGGAAGAAAATGGAAGGATGGATTTGAAGATACCAAGAACTGACATCACAATCAGCATTATGCTTTGTGTGATGATTGCCTAATTTCTGTATTTTTTCATGGTAGACACACGACTTTGTACATGACATAATACTTTAATATGTAATGATTGCCCTACAGAACCTCTAAGCTTATGTTGTAGAGGTATAAAGCATTTGAAGATAATCCAAGAAAGGACTTGAGTGCTGGCACACAGCTTCTCAGAGTTAACTTAGTGCATAGTGTTGAGCCTGTTAGTTTATTTAAGAGTATGGCAGCACAAAGTGTGGCTGCTGACGCCTGCCAGCACTCACACAATGTTGGCAAAGGTGGGCTTTCACAGAATATTTTCAGACTCCTCTTTCTGCACATGATGTGTCTTTAAGGCTAAATATGCACTTAGAGTAGGCGCATGGCAGCCGTTCAGCTGTGACTCAAGAAATAACAACTAATTGGCCGACCGTGACTAAAAACAATTTTTTAATATCTCCTCTTGGAGCGAAACCTCGTTCTAAATCTGCAGATTTGAGTCTCACCCAAAGATAAACAGACCACCCCACAGTTCTCTCCTTCTCTCATTGTTTGTTCTTCTCCTGGCTAGCGTCCTCCTCTTAATATGTTTTTATAGCCTCTCGCCTGAAGCAACACACCATATATACTGTCTCTGAGTGTGCGTGTCCGGTGGATCACATATAGAGTGCGTCTAACCTGTCAGATATGTTTTACTGCTGCTCTTCCTGCTGTGCATGCATGTGCAAAACAGTGTGTGTTAGCATTTGGCTAATATGCTTTAATCGGCTCTCTCAGGTGCACATATGAACACAGCAGTGCTAAAGCTGCAGAGGGACCGTCACCATCAGCAGCACCAATATGCGACCAGTACATCATACAGGAGTGTGTTTTTTAAAGCTCGTCCTGACATTATCTCTGTGTTTGTCTGTAAAAGCATGCATATATGTGTGTGTATCTGTGTGTGTATGACAGAGAGGAGTGTGTCCTGCGGGGGCCCTCTGGAAGACAACAAACACTTCAAAGGATCCCTCCGCGATGCTGAGCATGATATCCGCCCGAAGACACGAGGTTTAAGCGCTGATCCTCCGCTGTTTTCTTTACGATTAGCCAGGCGGCAGAGCAAAATGTCATTTAGTCTAACACCGTTCAGCTGGATTTGCGGGGCCGTTTGTCTTCTTAAATCTACAACAGAGGACTTGGCAAATGAACCCTGAGTCTGATGAATAAAACAACAGGGGGAGGAGGGAGGTGGCAGGAGAAAAAAGCCTCGCTGGGTGTTGAGGAACAGCGTGGTACAGAAGGTAAGGTGATTGGAGCCGACAGCGGCAGCCTGCAGTCGCCTGCGCAGGGAGAAAAAAAGCCTGACCCCCTCGTCTCAGAGGGGCTTTTAGCGTTCCATCAGCGTTTTGTCAGGTGTATTAACACGTAAGGCCTGTGTGGCTTTTACCTCGCTGCCGTGGCGTCGGCAAGGACAAGTTGTTGCCATGTTGCATTTTGCTCCGCTGTGACCGCTTTTAACTGCTGTGACCCAGAACACACACTTGATCATTAGAGTTATTCATCACAGCTCCTGACACTTTATAACCTGCACTATTTGCAAAAGCTGTTTCCAAGGCACAGCCCGAGAGAAACCTCCGACTGCACGTCTCCTGCCCCCGCTTCTCTCACTAGATGAAGATTTGCATTCAAACGTTTAGATCCTTCTCATATAATCTGTTGTTATCACGATGTATGATAATTGAACACAGTTAACAAACAAACAAACATGTTTCAGGAGTTTTATTGAAGCTTTGTTCGGTTGTTATTGTCTACAAACACCAGCTGCTACCTCCAAAACCGTCAGGTCAACCACCACGAGTTAATTACAAGTGGGACATGTGCGTCTTTATTTAGCTTCCTACTCGACTGAACACAGCTGGCAGATCCATCAGTGTTAAACACAGCTGTAACTCATCATTGTACTCACAAGATATTCGTCTTCAGGAGTTATTTTATCAACTGCCCGTTCAAGTAGACGGACGAACTCATGGTTGTGCTTTTCTATCCGTGCGTCATTCTGGATCCATGGATGTTAATGTCT
Organism: Tautogolabrus adspersus; assembly: GCA_020745685.1. NCBI lineage: Eukaryota > Metazoa > Chordata > Actinopteri > Labriformes > Labridae > Tautogolabrus > Tautogolabrus adspersus. Next base: position 25,568,508 of record CM036551.1, on the reverse strand, counting down.
GTCGCTCCAACATTTAGCTTCAGACTGAAATATCTCAAAGGTTACGCTGTAGTTAGTTATCAACCGTGATGTTCTTCGCAGACTTTGAGATGCCGAGATGATTCTTGACTTGATCTTTTGTCTTGTTCTTTAGCTCCAACATGAAGTCATTGTTTTAGGACTTAGTGAAAACTTTGGCTGCTACAATGAGTGTTTACATGGACTTGAGTATCCCTAAGGCCCTACGTCCAACCAGCGTTTTTTTTAACGGGCAGAAAAGTGCTGACTGTGAGCTCGGTAGCGCTTGCATGAAGCGTTTGTGCGCTGAGAAGAAAATCGCTGCACGTCCATCCTGTCTCTATGACAACAGTCTGTTGGCCGATGTATGACCGACAATGCTCAGTTACTTTTTACGTTACGATTTCTATGTTTTATATTTGAGATCGTTTATTTCCCGATCAGACATGGAGCAAAGAGGATGTGGGTACCAAACACGATCTGTAGGAGACAAAACTACGGGGAATATCAAACATTTGAAAAAGAGCACCAGTGACTTCAACACCACCTTTCTGAAAAGTTGAAATATTTTCAACTTGAGCGCTCGGAGCACCCGCACAAAAACTGTGGAGCGCTCCTAAAAAGATGCTGGCCGCTCTCCAGGCGTCTGCTGCTGCGAACGCTCTCTACGTTTTGAAAACTATTGAAAAAAGATGCTGGCGCTCAGAAAATAAATGCTATGTGGACACGGGGCCTTATCCTGGTTCTGATCATTCAGGATCTGGTGTTTACATGCACACAGAGAAACCTGGTTCTTCATATCCTTGTGTCCATGATCGATACTCGTATCCCAGTTATTGCAGTGATTATTACTGCATCTGATTTATGCAGGCGTCTGTTTATTTCTTATAACACAAACTGAGACCACTGTGGCTTATTGTGGCCTTAGCACTATTAAATGACAACATGGCGTTGCAGAAATCGCGTGTCCACCTCATTTCCAGCAAGAGAGAAGAGAGCGACGGCAGTAAACATGTGCTCACCTCTTGTCTTTCAGAGCTCTCCAGGTAGCAGAATGAAGTTTCTCACATCAGGAAAAGATGTTTACATGCACAAACATAAAAAAGGGACATTTAAAAATAAACCAGATCAACCTCGGGATACTCAAGTCCATGTGGACACACTCAATGAAAGATTCTCATGAACTTTGGTACAAATATCTGTGATTTTTAGAGGAGCAATCCTTCTTCAGCTTTAATCAGAGTATGTTAAGTCACGTTCTTTTGCACCAGTGATTAGCACAATTGGTATTGACCCCATGACCTGCAGGATCTGTTTCAATCCTTGGTATTACACTTTTGGTCTTTAGTTGGTTTTTCCAGGAGAAACCAAAGCACGCCTCATTACTCAGAAGTGTTTGCTTCTCTGGATAGTGTAGGAGTCTCCAGTCTCTACTGAATTAACTGGTACAAAGACAACCAACAAAGAAAGCAGAGATGGTTTCAGATCATGAACAACTTTAAAGTCATTCAAGCCGTCGCTTAAGGTTTCACATTCTCCTCAGATGTGTAACCATGTGACCACACCTCATCATCAAACAGAACCCTGAGTCCACGTGGAGCGCAAAGGATTGGAACACAATCCACCGTCACACAATCCTGGAACCTATCACGGGCATCTTACGACCCCTGAGCTTGAATTCATGTCTCTATTAATAAGAACTGTACAGATATAATCCAACTTACTTCTGATGGTGTCATTAGTAGCTCGTAAATAAGCTTCAGTGCAGGCTCTGCTTGGTTTCATACCACTAATACTAACAAGCTTTAACTAACAAACCCCACCGGCTTGAAGACCAATCAGACGTCCTACTTTCAGCTCACTCGGTGGAGAAAAGTCAAAACCTCCAGAATATTACAACTCTATCTCACTCAGACATGGAGGTCATTAGTCCAGGGAGACTCTTTGGCCCGCTGACATTTGGAGCAGCCCAGTCAGTCATTCCTCACTAATGAATACGTTAGTGTGTGTCCAGCGACAGCTCGTGTAATTTCTCCCTCCTTTTATCACGAGGATGCAGGCCGACCCAGCCGTGGCATACGTTCAACACTCTGCAGGGAGAGACAAACACGCTCTGCCAACAAGATGGAGTGTTTATGTATTTCCCACCTCGCAGTTAATATTCACAAACCTCTGCCCACTGGCGCCGTGTGTGTGTGTGTGTGTGTGTGCTGTAGCACGATATCCTATCTCGCCGGTATTGATGACAATTCAGCGGGCCCTCCTGACCCGCTGGTTCTAATCACCATCATAGCCCACCCACTCGCTATCACTGCCTCCTCCAGAACAGAGCGCCGGTAGCTGCGTCACCAACGGGCTCATTAACTCGCCGTGTCAGAGGAAGTCTGTTTTACGGTGGAGGTAGGTTGGTGGACATTAATTAGTCCAACACTCGTCCATGTGCATTATTCAATTGTGTAGGAGGAATTTTGGCCGAGAGGCGCCAGAAAGAAAAATGTGATTGCTTCAGTCGTCGCCTCCATAAGAAGTGATTTGTAGCTAATCATCATTTACATATCGCGTTTGAAAGCTCCTCGCTTTGAGTCCAGTTTCTGACTTACTGTATCAACACTTTGGTTTCTTTTTGTTCTAAGATCATCAAGGTAAATACAACGTTTTGTTCCAGTGAGTCAGAGGATGATCAACACTAGAAGAGAGGCGAGACTTTGTGAAGGAGCACGTCCAAGCTCTAATGGATCATTAGAGGAAACTTTTGGCCGATAAAAACATCTTGGACGGCTTGTCGATGTCATGAAGTGCACCAGCGAGGTTTCAGAAGCAGCTCTGAGGCCGGCTGCCAGCAGAGATGGAGCGCTGGCACATTCAGGCTAAACAAGAATACTTAAAAGACCAGATCAGAACACACGATTAGGCATGTGGCAGAGATTCAAACGTTAACTCAACAAGTCAGTGAGTAAGAAAAAGAAGAAGAAGATATTCCTCCTCAGAGTCAGCCGTCTTTTCAGAGAGGGTTTGAAATTCTCTGGTGTACATCACATGTTAATTAGGGCTGTCAGCATAAACGCGTTCATCATGATGCAATTAAGCTCAGAAATTAATGCAGTCATCTTTTTTTTTCAAATCCCATTCATGGTGTGCTTTTGTGTCCCTTTTGGCGCACCGTAGATAAGTCACCGCAGGTTCTCCCTGTAGTCACAGGTCACCTACTGCGTACTCCTATCAAACGTAGTACGCAGTATGTACTGCATACTGCAAACTACGCTCAGCAGTAGTCTGTAGTCTGACCTCCAGTCGGTGGTTATTCTGCAGTACACCGGGCTAAGCTGGTTTCTAGTCTTGTAATGAGGAAGTAAACAACAGCCCAGCTGACGACAAACGCTGCTACAGCGTAGCGTCCACTTGCAGTCTGAAAAAAGCTGACGAGAGATTCATTTAGATTTTCATGATTTAGAGAATCAACAAAGATAACTGGTGGTTTCTTTGTGTGGTTTGGTCTGATTGGGATTATTTCCTCTGTCATATACATCTCTGACCTGCCGCTTTGCATTGTGGGAAACAGTACACGAGGGAGACTGGTCTGATGCAGACTGTAGATTTTTCCTGAGTCAGAATATATTTTTGCTGTACTGTAGCTCTCACATTTGTTCTGCATCTGGTTGAGATATGTTTGCAGTTGTGAAGAGAGTTGTTAATGTGGTTATACATTTTTTGTGGTCTGTGTTTCTTTTCTGTCTCTTTTTAACTTTGCATCTTCGTGACGATGGTTTTCATGGCGTTGTAATCATAATGCATGTATTTAAAGTGGGTTCAGGTGTCTTGGTTGTCGTTATTTCTTCTGGAAGTGAACAGGTACAGATGTCAGACCAGTAAGGAATGTAACGTACGCCCAAGCAGATCTCTGAACAACAGTCAGATTCTCCATCACTTATAATAAACATGGCTGCAGATCATAGTTATGAAGAGTCATCAGTACAAGTGAAAGCACACAGTTAAAGAAGTATGCAGTGATTTCTTCACTGAAGCTTAAGTGCAGTTTGATGGTTAGTCTAACTCCGACATTAGTCCTGCGACAACCATCTGCCAAACCAGAATGAGGGAGAAGTGGAAGGCAATCATGGCTACATTTTATTAACAACTCCATTTAAATGGCTTAGTGGCAGCAGCAATCTGCAGAGGGCACCTTCAGCAATCAACAGCGCCCGAGCCCAGCTGCCATGTGAGGTGCACTATGGGTAACGGGGAGAGCTGAACAATGAGATTAATCCCACAGGATGAGAGAAAAAGACGAATTTTTCACAGAAACTCCTCCTCTCTCTTCTTCCCTGCACACAGGTCTGTTTGAATAAGTGCTTCATTTAATAATAATTGATTGAGGAGAATTTTGAGCGGCGGAGTGAGGTGCTACGACGGTGACACACTCCCTCTTCTTCCTCTCTCTCTCTCTCTCCTCCACGCCCGCTTCGCCTCCTCTCTCCAGAAATGTATTTTGTGCTTGAGTGAATTAGGTGATCATTTTTTATCTTACATGCCGCGCTGGCTTCTGGAGTTTCTAGCTCCAAGGAAATTGGAAGGGAAGAAGAAGTCGAACATTTATCGCATGCCGAGGTTAATCTCCTGAAATGGTGGGATTTGGTCAGAGAGGAAGTAGAAAATCCGCGCTTTGCCTCTGTTATTTTTTCTCTCCCTGCCTCCCTCTCTCCCTCTCTCTGTCCTTCCACTCTTCCTCGTGCTGGAAGTAAAATCCTTCGAGCTGAACGCTGCTGACAAGACGGAGTAGCAATGCATAAATTAAGGCAGTGACTGTACTCATCACTCAGTGTCTGATGTGCTGATAATGCCGTGTGATCATCTTTCATCGCTGTTGTTAATGCCTCAGACGCCGCCACCTGCACTGTTTTGTTTGTCTGTGTGCGATGTTTACTACGACGTGAGAGCAGGCCGCTAACGAGTGATGCTAATTGCTCAACTACAGGCGAGAAAAAAAGAAAGTGGTAGACAAACATGAAGCTGGTTGCAGCTGTCTTTGCATAAACACTAGAAATTAAGAGTGGTCAGTGTGCAGAGGATTTCTCTATGAATACTAAATCAGTAACAGACTATGTTTACATCTAGAAGTTCAAACCTGAGACGTTTAAGGCGACTCAGAGTCAGTTTTCTGAATGCCACACCAGGTCAAGTATTCACCTTTGACCTGAGGGAAGTCGAACGTGACATTTCTCTCTCCATAGTGTTTAGTATGTGACAAACAATCTCTTTGAAAGTCCACTGACTGTTAAGGAGTTTCATTCAATCAGAAGAAAAATCAACAATGGAGCGGTTTTGTTAAAGCAGAGGTTTGTTATATGTGCAGTGTTTGATGCTGTAACGTTAGCTGATTTAGCTTTATGAGCTAGCCTGCTGTTAGCTAAATATTTCCATTTCCCTCACAGCAACCAACTTTTTCCTGGTTAACTAAAGCTAACCGTTGCTGTGCTAACACCTTAGCAGATGTCCAACGTTGAGCGAGGACACGGAGACACCAGCCCTCCAATGAGACGCCACTGTGCTGCAGGGAGCGCTCCTATTGGATGTTGACAATGTTCACGTATTTATACTTTACCAATAGCCGTAGCCAGTGTTCTTAAAACCTATCAAACATATTTAATTTTTAAAAGAGGAGAAAAAGAAACCAAGAATGGAGATGATGGCGGCCACGACTCCAACAAAACTCAGAACTTTAATCGTTATCAGAAACGTTTTTCAGACGGGTTTCTCTATTCATAAGGTCGGCTTTCAGGTAACCTTTTGGTGTCCACCTGGCGTTTTTTTTCTGTGCAGGAAAGCGCTAGCTGTTCACTCGGAAATGCTTGCATGAAGCAATGGTGCGCTGAGAAGAAAAGCGCTGCACGTCCGTCCTGTCTCTATGACAACAGTCCGTTGACAACGGCCGCTATATGACCGACACGGCTCCGTTACTTTGTTACTGTAAGGTTCTTATTTGAGACCTCTTTTACCCCAGCAGACACGGAGCGAGGAGGACGTGGGTAACAGAAACGATCCGTAGCTGGCAAAAATACGAGGAATATTAGACATTTGGAAAAGGCCGCTGGTGACGTCAACAGTGACTTTCTGAAAATCTGAAAGATTTTCAACTCAAAGTGCTTGGAGCGGCCACAAAAAAAAAAGGCAGAGCAGCCGATAAAGAGATGCTGAGCGCTGCACTTTTTCTTTGTGCGGCCGCCTGCTACTACAGACGCTCTCTCCTCATTGAAATTGATTGAAAAAAGTTGCTAGGTGGACACGGGGCGTTAGGTGAACTTCACGTTATCGTTTCAGAATCTCCACTGAACAACTCACAAATCATTTCAACAAACTAGAACCTCCTGTTCACAGCTTTCTTCCTAATATAACTGAAAAGGTTTTTAATATTTGTCCAGATGAATTGATGGCGTGCGCTTGATGAAAGCACGTTGATGTCTGTTCTCTGGCTGTAAGTTAAAGAGTTTTTAAGCCTGCAGGTTTTAAACAATCTGTGAAATGTCTCGCAGCGATTTCAGGATGTCTGTCAGAATCTGCTGCTTTCTAAAGTCATTGTTCAGTGTTTTTAAGGCACTTCCATCATTACTGTGCTGTGTTGTTTTTTTAAACAAAGAAGCAGAGAGAGAGAGGCCTTTTACTGTAAACACATGTTTGACAAGCCGGCTGCAGCTGAAGAGCCAGACGCCGGAGATTAAGTGGCTCTGGGAGCGAGATTTATACCTGCACTTTATGGCATTTGCAAATGAGTGCCTCAGTAGTGGCAGAGTAATTCCATCCTGTCATATTTGTCTTTAGAGATTGTAAAAAATTGCAGCGGCGGAGGAAGAAACTCTTCTCGGCCATTTTCCTGCTTTCTTCTCGTCTTTTTGCTCGCTTGTTTTCTTCACTTCGAGGCCGTGCAGATACGTCGCTGATGGCGAGATTGCGGTGGACATCCATTTACAGTGTGAGGCAGGTGACAGGAAGACATGTTTCATTCTGCCTCCTGCCTCCACCTCTCTCTGTTATCCTCACCCCCTCTTCCCACCCCCACTCTCACCCCTCCCCTCCGTCACTGCTCTCCTCCTCTCCTCTCCTCTCCTTCCTTCCTTTCCTCCTTCTCTTTGACTTTCTCACTTTCTCTCCCCTCTCACTATGCCTGTCAGCATAACTCAGCCGTCAGCTCAGGGGACAGGACAGGGGTAATTGGGGTAGATGTGTGTGTGTGTGTGTGTGTGTGTGTGTGTGTGTGTGTGTGTGTGTGTGTGTGTGTGTGAGGCTGTTTCACTGCAGACATAACGCCGTTCTCTTTTCCACTACCTGCTAATGAGGTGTGACTTGTGGAGAGTTGGAAAGACGATCATACCTACCGTCACACACACACACACACCTCCCAGTGACCCTCTCTTTCCTCTTCTTTCTCAGTCAATAGAAGCTGCAGACCCATCAGTCACACGGACACAGACTGAGGCCTGACCCGAGCTCAGCGTGCAGACTGTCAACACATCGCACACGGCTGCAGAGGCCAGAGCTAACACACCGCTTACACACGGCTAACACACACTCACACACAGTCTCCCTGGGTCATTTCTACAGTGTCACTTCTGGGGTTGTGCCCCATATCTACTTTTGTATTAAAGAAAACTAAGTTCTAAACCTTGACGACCACCTATCAGACACTGTTGTGTTTAAATGAAGCGACTGTGACGTCTTGTAAACTGATGATTTCTCTCTTTGTTAGGATATTTATGAACCAGACGTTCTACACACAGTCTGACCTGCTCTCACCCTCACAGTCCTGATCATCTCCATCTTGCCGCCTGTCAGCCTCTTTAACAAAGCGCTCTCTCGTTGTGGTTGCTTGTAGCTCTGCAGCGAGGCCGGCGGTCTCATCGCTCAGCTACAGAAGTGCCTGTGTACAATATCTCCTCTCATTAAGTCAGCTGTAATGCGTCCCTCAGGCGGGAGTCACACGTAATGTGAAGCCGTCTCATTAGCGCTGTCACGTCACTTTCATTTAGCAGCTATCCGACAGCATTACGCGCCTCTCTGAGCGATCTGCCCTCCCGGCCTAGTTCACCATGTCCAATGACTTATTCCTGCTTAGCTCTTCACATTTCCTTAACTTTCACTCATTACAGCTGTATTATAAAAACATATTCCGCCCGCAGCGCTGCCAATTTAATCTTCTGTTAAACGTGTGAGGTAATCTAATAGACCTCATTAGCAGGAAACAGGCCTGATGAAGACGAGGAGAGTAACGAGAGGACGACTAACCGGCACGCTTTGGCCCTGAATGAAATTACTCATCAGTGACCAGCTCATTACTCACTGGTGACATGGCATCCACAGACAATCCCAGCACAGATTATGGGAATATTTCTGTCTCTTTGACTTCAACTACCAAGCTGAAATTACAGGATACTGTGATGTTGTTGCTGCTGGAAGCCGTGGAAACAGACATAAAGGTTTCTCATTCTCACATCTACCTGCTTCCTGTTTGCATGAAATACAGGACTTAAAGAGAGCAGTGAAATCCACTCATTTCAGCACCATGGACAGAGAACACTCTTCTATATATCATTGTTGTTTGTTAAAACCTCAGTCCCACAACGCAGTAGCTTTAAAGAAAGGAAGAATGTGCGACATGTTCCACAAAAATAAATCAGAAATCCAGTCTCTCCTGTGTAAAAGTCTCTCTGAGTCATGACTGTCTACAATGAGTGAGAAGCTCGAGTCCCGCTGGCTGTGTTGTTGTCAGAGCCGTGTTTACATGGATGGGACGGCCGGCTCCTCCCCTTGTGTATAAAAGCTGTTTTAGTCAAGGACTAGAGAGAAGAAGAAGAACATACTCACTGATTATTTGGATGTCAGGTAAGTGTTTTTAGATCACGCTCATTCTGTGTCAGTTTATGTGCAATGTGAAGCTACGAGCTAACAAAAGAGCGCTAACATTAGCATGCTAACACAACAATGCAGGACACAGGAAATTACAGCTCGAGCCGAGGACAGTTTTGTCCCTCACTTGTGCTTTATGGTGTTTAATTATGGTGCGCTGTATTTGATAACTCCTACATGTGAACGTGAGTGAAGGGGGTTGGAGGTGTGTCCCTGGAGGAGAGCGGAGGCTTCAGTACGAAGGAGGCGTGGCCAAACAGCAGCTTGTTTTGGTTTCATGCTGCGACATCTACTGGATCAAAAAGTCGCACATTCTTCCTTTAAGCATAGAGTAAAAATCAAAGACAAATATGGCACAATGTTTACATATTGCTCCTTTAAGACACCACATGTAATGGTGCGGGAGCTCCCATGATTATTAGGTCAATGCATGGAAATATTACGTTGGGCTCAAAAATCCCTTTAGACATTTGTAATAATACACCGTGCATGTTGAGATATTATTGTCACATAATACAGCTGTCGTTAATTAATTTACACATCCATTCTTAGCTAAAGAGGTTTACAGTTACAGAATATTACAGCAGTTTGTGCAAATTGGTTTCAATTTCCTTCAGAAAATGAATTAAAACAATGTGTCTATGGAGCCAAAGTGATTAGGAGAGGGAAACTGCACCCTCATAATCCAGAACAACCCCCCGGCATGAATGGTAATACGAGCGTTTTCTGCACGGCTATTCATTCTGACATTTAACAGCTCATTCAGACAGTCTTTATGTCTTTATGCTTCAAATACAAAAGCAGAAAAAAAGGATTTAAAGGAAGCGTCCGTTTGTTCAGACGTTCAGTCAGAGAGAGAGAGAGAGAGATGAGAAGAGAAAGGTCCCCGAGCAGCAAGTTGGAAGCGTTCATTCGAATCAAAGAGGAAATCTGAGATGAAAACGGTCACCTGCTTATTGATTTGTCCTCGTCAATGAGACAAACTGAGGGGAAAACCCAGAGGGTGATCGTTACTGCTGAACACGTCAGAGAGGCAGTGAGAGAGCGAGGGAGGCGGTGTGTGGACGAAAGGAGAGAGGAGGAAACAACAGAACAAGCACAAAGAAACCACTGACTGCTTACATCAGCCCAAATCATTCCAGAATTTATTTTAGCCTCTTTCAATATTTATTCATCCTTTGCTGCATGCATGAGCTCCCCATTCCCTCTCCATCACATTTCCACTTAAAGGCAGGGTTGGTCATTTTCCAACCATCAAAATCATGCTAGCTTTTAGAAAAATTACCAACCCTGCCTTTAAGTTTTCCAGCTATCACGACCAAATGTAGGCAAAAAACGCTCAAAACAAATATTTTTTAACAACCTTCAAGTTCAGTTTCTGTGTAATTGTACGGATATAATCAGTTATCCGAATCACAGAATATACATTAATAGTTAAACGTGATTCACTCTCTTTAGTCATTCCTCTCTCAACTCTAGTCTGCATCATCTGCAAAATATAAAGTCAAATAATCACCGTTTATAGTGAGTCACTTCTGAGAAATGCTGCCCAACAGATAGAAAACGCACTCAACATATTATCTAAATGAGCCAAATGAAGCAGACGTCTCTGAAGCACAGCCCAGAGAAGCTGGAAAGGGTTTCACTGATCATACTCGCCTCTCTGTGGTGGAGGCCAGGGTGGAGCTGAAGGAGACGAGGGGAGGAGGGACCATGTTGTTCCATGTTTGAGTAACTTAAACGCACAATATGTAGATCCCGCCACCAGGGGGCTCTCAATCAAAACAATAACCAAAAGATGCTGACGAGGCTGGCGGGGAATCTTGAGAGTTTTCTCTACTTTTTTTCTTTTTCTTTGTTGGGCTCCTTGCATTTATTGTATTTGACAGGACAGTGGATAGAGTCAGAAAACAGGGACATAGAGAGTGGGGAACGACATGCGGGGAAGGAGCCACAGGTTGGATTCAAACCAAGGCTGCCCGCTTGGAGGGCTGCAGCCTCCGCACGCAACCACTAGGCTACAGGTTTCTCTGTCAGATGTTTTTTTGTGTCACTTTTATTGTATTATTACAACATAGGAAGAGTCCAAAGAGAAAGCTTACAATTCCCCACTTAAACATTTTCATACAGTTCCTAATTGACCCTTTGTCAAGCCCCGCCCTCCTTTGATACCGTTTCTAGCTTAGACAAAATCTCTTCCAGCCAGGCTCCAAAAAAATACTCCCAGATTACGATGTGGAAATTTTTAACCCCTCTCGCAGACACCCCGAGCGCCTTTTGACCAGGTTTAGTAAATTAAGGTCACAATTTCACGGCAACGCACTCAAAAGATTACGCCCAGGCGTAAGCTAGTTTGTCGTACGTGAAGTAGCCCAGCAACGGTTGCTATGAGAGGCAGCTGACCACCAATCAGACAGCCAACAAAGGGTCAACTGCACCCCAAAGTAGGAAGGTAACCCTCTGAACAGTTTAATGTTACATTTAGGTGCTTGTTTGTGTGATCACCTCACTCTAAAACAAACCATCGTAGGTTAATTTGTAATATTTGGAGCTCGAGCCTCTTGGACTCGTCCCAAACACATTACATGCAACTCTCTAAACACCAGTGTTGATTGACAACGAGCCAGAGGCAACGGCAGGCTGAGTGTGATACTGCTGACTTCACAAACCAAACGTTTAAGGTTACAAGCCGGGCCGGGCGCGCTTTCTGCTACCTTTGTCCTTTCAGCTCTCCCCCTCTTCCTCTTTCAATCCAACCTTCCTCATTCGATCCCTCTTCTCTCCCCCTAGTCCAAAAACAAATTAAAGGCGTCTCCAGTAATGGTGGAAACATGAGCCTGTGGCGGTGCTCTATTAGCTGAGCTGTTTATTTGTTAACACACTGGATTAATGTGCTGTACTCGGTATGGGAGGCCACCTGCTCGGGCGGAGGACAGATTCTCAGGCTCCCCGGCCCGCTCACTAATCTGCCTCCAAGGATGATTGCAGGTTTCTGTGGCATGATAAGACGTCTCACCCTTTCTCCTCCCTCTATCTCTCTCTCCCTCCCTCTCTTCAGGAACATCTCTGAATGGTTAATATCATCACTTGAGGGATTCTTGACCCCCGAGGAAGCCTTGACTCCTGGACCAGCCGACCCAGCAGCATGATAATGAAACAGATGCGTTAGCTGAGACTTTGTCCTCAACACATACGAAGCCACAGAACATCCAAAGCTAGATACAGCAGGACTGTGTTTTTGCAATCAGAGAAGAAGAGGTGCAGAGAAGCTATTTATTACTGACAACATTTTAAAGCAAATAAAAACTCAAAGCACTTTGTAAAATGCTGCTTTCTGCAGGGTGACGTTTTCGTCAGCCGTGTTGAATTGAAGACGAAACAAATATTGATTTCCTGCAGTTTTTCAATACATTGATTACTTTTGAATGAGTTGAAATGAACACTACACAGTTCTGTGCATGACCTGACTGACTGTGAAGAATAACTGGTTTGATTCACAGGACTCACATCCTCTGCAGAAAGATGAGACACATTTAATTGTCTGTCTGAACAGCAAGAACTCAGTCTGGGTTTGTGTTACACTGAACCTGCACAGCTGCAGGGAGCTAACGCAGGGTTTAAATCACTCGCTGGTGTCCACGGCAACCTTGTGAAAATGTAGTTTGCGTTTATCTACAGTATCAAGCAGCGCGGTAACAGAGTGAGGCCTGGATGGTGGGGGGCCCTGAGGGTTCACAGTCTGCAGGAGGTGCTGATGGGCAGAGGTGTGGGCCCCTTTGCAACACACACACACAAACAGCGGCGGTGTCACGCTCCGTCAGGAACCCCGGGGCAGCGCTGCTTGTAGCGTGTCAGGGAAGAGAAATGATCTGTGAATCCTGAGGGAGCAGTCGACTAATGTGCACCGAGCTCCGCGTCCCTGTTCAACCTGGATGAGTGACAGAGAAGGTTCCCTCCTCTTTTCCTTCCTCGACTCTCTCTTTGTCCAGAGATGTGCTGTTTGTATCCTGAGTTCAAAACATTACTGCCACTGAAAGTCACTTTGGTGTTTCAGCATCTTCAAACTGTGAGTGCCAATCACAGCTTAGCAACCGTAACCAGGCACAGCCGCCGGTCACACTCCAGATTTAAACACGTATTGATGTGCATGAGGCTCTATCATGCATGGTGAGAGAAAATATCAATGTACTTAAGTCATGTGACATTATAGCTATTGATTCTCTTAAAGACTTGATTCATTTTATATTTAAAGTACACGCAAAGATTTACTTGGTTTCTCTTGTGTTGTGTTTAAACCACAGACTCTATAAAACATGGACGGAGTCTCAACGACGTCACCCATTGATGTCTGAAGAGTTGTTTTGAAGCCAAAAACGATGAGATTCCATATTGTAAATGTTGACTCCTAATAACTCCAGGTTAATGTAGAAACAGACGAAGAGGTGGAGCTCAGACAGGCTGACTGGAAAACAGCTACATTGTGCCTGCCTGTCAGTCATATAAGCCACGCCCCTAATTATGCATAACTCTTAACCTTAAAAAATCCAACCAGCGTTCAGTTTTTACCCAAAAAACAAATGAGCTTTAGATCATGAACCAGGCTGTGAACAAGTTTTCCTCTGCTGTAATAATGGACATCTTGATAAGGGACCTAACGGGGATGTCTTGGTTTTTGTAGACGGCCTCAAGTGGACACTCGAGGAACTGCAGGTTTTCTTCTATTTGCTGCTTGTTTTAAACCCCCGACCTGGATGAAGCCGTGTGGCAACAAAAACTGAAGTAGGAGGAGGTAACATATAGTTAGCATAGATACAAAGCTAATCAATATGACAAAGACCGCAGGATGAAACAGGCAGACCAAAGAATAACACGTCACATGATTTGTAAAATCTTAACCACGATGCACATAGAGTACGTTGTTAGAACAGTATGCTTGAAAATACGCTGACATACTGAATATCTCAGGAGCTTAGAGGACAGTGTCTTTGTTTATGAGAGGAATGGATTAAACTGCGGTGTGGGAGTAGTCAGAGAGAATCACTCCCATGATTCCCCGCCAGCCCTGACGTCTTCTTTTTGTTATTGTTTTGATTGAGAGCCCCCTGGCAGCAGAGTTTACCTACTGTGTGTTTAATGTAGCATCACTTCTGAAGCTCATCAGAAAGAGGATGACCTTATTTAACATTTTAAATCAATAGTGAGTGAGTCCTTTGGTCCGTTTAAAAAAGAGCCCTCAGCATTAATATTCCCAGAGAAAATTGCAGGGAGGCGTCAAAAATGGGACTTCTCGGGGCGCCGGATAGACTAGCAGTTATGTCAAGCGCCCAATGTAAGGAGGCTAGTCCTCGTAGCAGCGGCCCTCAGTTTGAATCCGACCTCTGCCCTTTGCTGCATGTCATCCCCCCTCTCTCTCCTCCTAACATTTGTCTTAAATTAAGCCTCAGTCTTTTAACACTTTGACGTGTTCATGATTGTTTTTGCTAACACTAGCTACGTAAAGATACACTAGACATAGTTATAATTTCAGCCAAGCGTATCAACAGTTACATCTGTTAACCTTTAGTGAGGTCATGGATGGATTCATTTTTTAAAGAATTGCATCATAAATCTGCTAACTTTACGAACCAAACAAAGACACGAGAGACGTAACTTAGTCGCTCCACAAGAAAAGAGAAGAAGAAGAAGAAGATAGAGTCGATCATCCTGCAATGAGACAAACGCTGAAACGAAGCTTTTTAAAAGCCTGAATAATAACTGAGGAGAAATAGAGACACTGAAGCAGGGCGAGAGCATCAGAGAGAGAGAGAGAGAGCGAGGAGACGCACACAGGCGCCGCCACTCGCCGTGCAGTCAGCTGACGGAGCGCAGCGCCTGAGGCTACAGCCGTCATAAAAGCAGTAATAGAGTGAACACACATTTTCATTAGCTATTGATTCATTTCCAATTCTACATTAATTTTCGGGGGGCCATCACCGCACAGTGGCCTTTCTCCTCCCCGGGCTACGTTCACCAGCTCCGCCTGACACAACCGTGGTAATTACTGCGCTCCCGCCCCGCAAGCTGTTCACACACTCACACGGCAGTAAAAACTGAATGAGTGTTCTGCAGATGAAAAGAGGAGAGGGGAGGAACAACACTGACTGTAAGAGGAATCAAAGACAGCGAGGATATCACCTACAGGCGAGCCGTTTGACAAAACAGAATTACAACGACTTGAACAATCCTCATTTTAGTCCTAATTGTCAAAGTGTTCAGAGCTGTGTGTGTGCGTGTGTGTGCGTGTGTGTGTGCGTGTGTGTGTGTCTGTGTGCTGCAGCTGTACACAAACTTCTCCTCTGAAAGTGACGTCTAATAACAGGCTGCAGAGACTGAGACAACGATGATTCAAGCAACACCAACCTCGAGGATAAAGCCTGAGTCAGAAAGCACAAGATAACTGTGCATTATACACACACACAGAACACGTGTGTGTGTGTATAATGCACAGTGTGCGTGTGTGTGTGTGTGTGTGTGTGTGTGTGTGTGTGTGAAGTGTGAGCAGCTGACAAACACACAGGGATGCAGATGATGTATGACAACACACAGCCGACCTGAGGTTCGCACTGCGGGGAGGTTCATGTGCACACAGATCTTTAAGCCTGTTAGTGAGAGGTCAGTGACTGAGTGTCAGACATGATGAAACACACCCACTCTGTGTGTGTACATTCACGCACACACTAACTCATCAACAAACACACTTAGGAGGGAAAAAGCTGAGGTCTTACCTGATGTAGATAACAACCAGGAGGACATGAAAAAGAGAAAGAAAGAGTCATTAGCATTGTCAGTGATTAAAACATGTACTAAACGCTGCATGACGTGTGGAGCAGACCCATGGACTCATGTTTGCAAATTGATATTAAACAACAAATGAAGAAGAAGAAGCAGACACAATAAGAACACACGAAGAAGAGGAGTGATACATGTCAGAAACATGACAGGGCGGAGCAAGAAGACCCGCCTGCTTCTTTAAAAGAGTTAAGTGGGGAAACTTCGGGTTCACAGGGGTGACAGCGGTATGTCATCGGACACAAGTTGAACATTTTAATGTATGGTGCATTCATGTGGTGTCAGAAACATCGGAAAAACGAGTTTCCGAGTTGTAAAGTGCACATGAACGCCTGCTCAAGTCGGAGCAACAACTCGGAAACTCTGGAGAAAATTAGGAGCCCGACTTGCCTCCTTAATCGTCATCACATGGGGGGCAAAATGTTTATGTTGAGATACTTTCTTATTAATTCACGTATTGCACAATAACTCTTCGCTGAACTATAACTTGTAACAGAGACATTCACACTTTTTTTTTTGCTGTTACAACATTCTGACTTTCCAAACTTAAATTACGTGAACACACTGAAGTCGTAAGTACGACTTCCCAACTCAGAAACTTGGACCATCCGTTATGCAATAAGACAAAAGGTGTCCAACTTATGCCCGCCGTTAAAAAGCCTTTACAAGTGAGAGCAGAGAGGGTGGAAGATATGACCGGAGATAACACATTTTGAAGGCTCTGTGCACATACAGTATGCAGTAGTGATGCACAGTTTACTGAAATGTACTTTTTTGGTACAATTGATCCAAAACGCTTCCTCTTTGGAGGTCAAATGTTGCTCTGGTGTAAATGACAGAGAGAATTAATCATTATTATCCATTAGACAGCCGAGCAGAGTCAGACTGTCAATGGTCATTAGACCTGCCCGGTCATCCATTCATGTTTATACTGCGCGAGTCTCAGCCACGACAGAGAAGCATCGCCTCTGCCTCAACATGTCCACTATCGACAACAACCACAGCGAATACATTCATAGGCAACTCATTTAGACATCGATTTTTGTATCATTGTTTACGTAACATTTAGGCTAAAGGTTGTAAATAAACAAAATGTGACCAACCCCTGTGGACCCTTTAAAGTCTAAATGTTGGTATCATGACGACTCTAACCTGCAGTAGTCGAGGAAAGTAAGCAGGAAAGTCTAACACTTTTATTTGCAGAGATGAGGATGAAATGCTCCCAGAAGTTAGAAGATTGAGGACGCGATGGTGTTTCATTGGCCGCTGCCACGATGTCATGTTATGTTTTGTTCACCTGTCACCTCACAGTCGTTGTTTTCTTACACAAACTCTCAGCAGAGATAGTAAAGATGTGAGATGGCTCACTCTTCAGCAACTCAGCACCACAAAACGATGTTATGTGCGAGCACAGCGTGAACAACTCGTGCAAAGACGTAACCAACGTCTGCAGCTCATCCTGTCCGCGCCTACGATACTCATCACAGAGCATCCACTCTGGTGATGTTCAGGTGAAGGTGAGCAGTACCTGGTTCTCTGAGTCTTAAAGAGCCTCTCAACAATGTGCTTAATTTGCAATAACGGTATCTTTGCCCTCTTCAGAGCTTGAGCATGTTTCTGTACAAACTGTAATTCACTTAATATCACAGCAGAGCGTTTAAATCATCTCAAAGGTCGTCCAGCTGAAAGAAATCACTTTCTTTTCCTCCTGTTCTCGTCGTGTTGCCTCTTTAAAAGAAAAACAAAGTACCGAGCGGACTGAAAACCTCACATATATAGAGGGAGACATATGTTTAGTAAGTGAGGAACATTACTATTCTGCCATAACCTGCACAGGAGAGCTGCACTGTTCATTGCACAGGAGGCGACCCGGCAGTGTGGAGGGGGAAAAATGAACTCCAGCAGGTTCATCTATCACGGCGACGGCCTGCTTTGCTCCACGAAAGATGAAAAAAGAGAGAAACAAATGGCAAAGCAAATCAATTACACGAAAAAGAATCATGTCACCTGTCAAATATACACTTCGTTCTGTGGCGCTCGGGTTTTTTTCTCCTTCTACCAACGGCGCACATTTTGAAATTGAATTTTGAAAACCTTATACATTATTAACACCCTTCATGCTTCATCAATTTACAGAGGTACACTCTCTCTCTCTCTCTCTCTCGCTCGCTCCTGCTCTCTTCTGTTTCAATGAGACAAAAATCTAATAAACACGCTGTTTGTTCGTGGCACCTTTGCAGTTTTTAATCCGAGCTGACGCCTCGTAAGAAATTCAACAAGGAGCTCCTTCAAACTCAGAAGAGAAACAGAACAAGAGGAGGAGGCAGCGAGGAATGAAAAGGTTCCCATCTGAGTGAGTCAAAGAAGAACCCCGTGATGTGGGCTTAAGAGGCTGGACAGACAGCTTTACTGTGGCTAACTGGGAACAAAAAACACACATGAAGAGTTCATATCCGCTCAGATTAACGGTACTTAGAAGAAGGGTGAAATAACGACAGCGTTGTCAAGGAAACAAGTGCCACTGCGACACCTTAATCTGGAGAAATATAATTGGAAAAAGAGCGATAAACATCTCTCTCTATCTGAGTGTGTGATGTACTGAACGGTATTCGAAAGGAAGCCGCCTGAGCACTCATTACTGCAGTCATTGTAAGAATAACACTAATGAATACATACGAGAGATGTCCTCTGGGGCCAAGAGAAGGAACTGTGATGTAGAAACAGCTTCTCACAGGATAAACTAATGCTTCAAAAGGCTTATGGTGCATTCATGTGCTGCATATGAATGTGACGAGCAGCAGTGGAAGCAGCACTTGTACGGAGAGCGACTCCACAAAACAAATATTGCATCTCACGAGTGCACAGGTGCACGCCACACACGCCGCCTCCCGCTCTCCGTTTGAATCCACAACACGAGTGAGTCACACCGTAGGACACGGTATCATTACCGACTCCACGGATGAAAAAAAGAAGTCATAAAGAACTCCGAGCAAAACGACATGCAAATAAGGAAGAACTCCAGAAATCTTTGCCATCTCTCACCAATTATCTTGTTAATTACAAGCCATTGTGAAGGGCTCCCACAGTCGACGGGCTCCCTGATTATACACTGCATTTGTCCCCACTTTGAGGAGCCTAATCAGTAATTACTACCTGCAGCTGCAGCTCAGTACAGACCAGCTCGGCCATCTTTGGACAGCAGCAGGCACTGGGCAATTTCAGAGATTCTGGGCCTGTCAGTGTGCTCCACTTTGAGTTCCCTCAGTAGGAGTGTGCTGCAGGAAAAGTCAGGTCTGCTACCAGTTCACTGAGCGGCCAAAACAATCATCAAACAGTCACTGTCTGACTTTCACACCTTCCTTTAGTGGTGCTCTGAGTAACATCTTACTCACTGCTGTCCTGATTATATTAACTGTTCCGTAACAATAAGAACTAACAGCCTCTACATGTCTTTCAATGCGGTTTGAATCAGAAAAAACAAGGAAACCTTTGGCGCCCATTGATTTAGGGCGCAGCCACACTACGCTATTCGTACCGTGCCCAAGCACCTTTGACCCCTAAAGTCCAGTTTTGACTGGTGTGAGTGCTCGGTTCACTTCCTCGGCCCTGTGTGCTCCGGTTCGGTCCAGTTGCTCATGCACGAGTAGAAACACAAGCACGGGAACACACGATCGTTCCTCGCCTCCAATTATCGAGAAATCCCAGAGTGTTCTGGCTGTAAATGACTAAAATAAGCCCCGGAGTTGGTAGAGTTGCAGACATATTCTCTGCGTTGTTGACCGGGTTGACCGCCCAAACTTGGCAAACGGACTCTAGTTCATTTTCACCAAACCAAACCGGTTAGATGTGCAAACACTCTTAGTGTGTTTCAGGTTATTTTATCACCATTTAACTTGAAGAAATGAAGTTTTCTCTGTAAATCCTCAAACGACAATGTTTGACCTGCTAAGCTAATCTGCCCTGGTTTAAGTGTTGCCTCTGTGCTCGGCTGATTATCACTTAAGAATAACATAGCACCTTAAAAAAAAAGGGTTTGCAAAGTGCTTTGGCATTCAAACAAAAACATACAAATAAAATACAAGAAACCAAAGACAAAAATCACCAGGACAACATAATTAACCCAACATCATTAAAAGCAAAGCAACAGCAGAGACAGCAGACTTTCTGTCGGGAGGTCGGGAGGCCCAGATGTGGCCTGGATCGTCGTTCACTGTGACACACTACAGAGGATAAAATGATCCATTTTCAGAGCCGACGGGTCCCGAAACCTTACTTCTCCCGTATCGGGCTATAATCATGTTTATGACATGCAGTCTGACCTCGACATAGTCCATCCCATCAGAGATGCACGGAGGGATGTGAGGAAACGAAGCAAAGGAGAGAGGGAACGAGGAAATATGATAAAGAGACACGGTACGTTCTTTCCTCTGAAGCGTCACGTGAAGCTGCGTTCGTTTGATGACGGAGTCAGCTGATCACTGCTGGACGTATAGCTTATGATCTCGAGAGCTGAGATAACACGACTTAAGGAGTGATGTTTGATAAAGGGACAGAAATACACAGAAAACAAATTACCTCATCAAATAGCTGCTGCAACCCAGGCACACATCATACACTGTTTTAATGACTTAAAACGGCGGTAAATCGTGCTCTCATTGTGCTTTGCAGGAACGCCACCCTTTGCTTCTGCAGCACAAAAAGCCATGAGCGATGTAATGCGTGTTCCCTCCGGGCCAGAACGCTGGGGGAGCCCCTCAGGCTGCATTTAGCTGCCATATTCATGCCTACACCTCGACGGCAAACTACAATCTGCCTGTGATTACTCACTGTTTCACACACCTGCTCTCCTCCCACCACGAGCGAGGTGCCATATCTGGAGTCACTCTGAATAGAATTCAAAATTACAACATAACACCTTCCTGGAACTAGAATTCTACAGAACTCGCGTTTCACACCTGATGGTTTGTAAGAAAGTGTTTCAGGTCGAGGGACTAGAACGAGGGATAAATGAGGTGCAGATACTAGACGATGAATCCTATCTTGACTTTAACCATGTCCCCTCAACTTAAACACGTCTCTGAGGGGGGAAACCAGCAGCTTTTTCTCCCCCATTTTACTCCTGGCTTTAGGGGTCAAGACCTGCACTGCTCCACCCCCCTGCACCTCCAGAGGAAGACTCTAATGCTGGAAACCAATGCATATCAATGGGGCAGCTATTAAAGCAGAGGTAGAAGAGAGGATCACCTTCGATATCAAAGGTGGGTGGAGGGCAGGATGGCTTCTATTTGGCTGCCATCAAGGTTGGGGAAGGTGGAGGAGGGCATTAGCTGTGATGACTGGGACCAGATGGCTCCACTTCTGTGACTTATGGGGGAACGAGTCAGCTCTTTGTCCTGCTCATCATCTCTGAGCTAAGGATGCGATGAATACAGATTCAAATGGAACGATTATAGTCTGAGGACGCATCAGTGTCAGTGTGTTGTCCATTTATTTATCAAAACCAGATCACAAAAGTGTGTAGCAGCTCTCTGCCTGTGTGGCAGTAATATGTTGACGGTGCAAAAGGAGAAATGTAACTCATTTATAAAGTGATGAAGGTGCAGCAATTTCAAGGTGTTTGTCTGTTTGTTTGTGCAAGTTTTGCAGATTATATATCCGTAAGTTTGAGATTCTTAACCCATTAAGACCTGATGAGACGCAGACGTGTTTCTACCTTTAAGACCTGATGAGACGTTACGTTGCATAAGGCCATGAACATGAGTGCAAAGGACATTTTAATTTACAGTTAAAGCCAATAGGTTTAAGCTTTCAAATGTTTTATTTTTAAGGTCTCTATCTGATAGAGAGACAAAGATTTTAGTCAACTTTGAAATTCTGTGCAGTTTTTCTGAAAACCCTCAGGTTCTGGGAGGTTGATTTCAAACGTTACTTAGCTTTTAGAGGACGTTTTTTTAAGCATCCTTAGGTCTAAATGGGTTAAAGCCTGGCTCAGACTGCAGGTTAATCAGATGATTTGAGGTCTGAGTTCAAAATGTCATACTTGAGCAAATATAACGTTATCCCCATCAAACTAATGCAAGAGGTGTCGCTACTTTGACCGCTCTTCTGTATCTTTGCTTATCAAACATATTTGTTTGCATTCAGCAGTTTGCATGATGTGCCATCAGTAGTGCATCCATCCATCCATCCAGCGTTTTCAAGTTCAGGGTCGTGGGGGGCTGGAGCCCATCACAGCTGTCACTGGGTGAGAGGCGGGGTTACACCCTGGACTGATCACCAGCCAATCACAGCGCTGACATATAGAGACAGACAACCAGCAACACTCACATTTACACCTACGGACAATTTAGAGTCACCAGTTAACCTAACGAGCATGTCTTTGGACTGTGGGAGGAAGCCGGAGTACCCGGAGAGAACCCACGCATGCACGGGGAGAACATGCAAACTCCACACAGAGAGGCTCCTGACAGTCGGGGATTCAAACAAGGAACCTCCTCAATGTGAGGCGCTGCACTAACCAATGCACCAACAATTGTATGAAAATAACTCATCATTTATCATTCCACAGAAATGACTTTGATTTACAATACTTAACACTTGTGTGTTAAATACATCACAAACATCAGTATCAACGCACTCAGGGTTTATTTATGAGCTGGACTTGGTATTGGTGTTTCATGATGCAGTGACATGCTAATGAAAGCCAAGGCGTCTCATCACAGCAGTAAACCGGAGATATTCAGAGCTCCTCAGAGGACAGTAAACACACTAAATATCCTTACAGTGGAGTTGGTTCAGAGGCAGTCGAGCGTTACACTGCCTGTGTGTGCGTTGTTGTTGTTGTATATATGGCCATGAATAAGTGTGTGGTGTGGGCACTCATGTGGCGAGTCAAACAGGCAACAACCCAGCGACCTTCAGAGGTCAGGGCTCCACCGTCAGACTATTAATCAAAGCGGCGTCTCGCTCCTCTGCGCTGTGAAGACAGAGCGGCAGAGCTCAGCGTGTTCGCTCTAATGTCTGAGTGTCAGGTTAGACATCCAGCACTCAGGCTCTCTGCCCACATGTCGGCTCCTTCACAGAACAAATCCCCAAACAGGTCATGAAAGCACACATCAGCTGCTGAGGAGCCTATTATTAACCTGGATGTAGTGCTAATCAGTGGACTGGATACTGTGTCAGAATAAAAAGCAGGTGTAAATGCAGCCAGAAAGATAAAGTCTTTCTGCACGTTTAAACTGGTGCAGCAGATATTTAAAATAACTCCACGATAACAAATCTAAAAGGGGGGAAGCTCCCCATTTACCTGCCATGCTAAAGTTCACTGCAGACTTGAGTACATTTCCAGTGCATCACATTTCTGTTGTTTCTCAAGCACGTGTGTTGTCCAATCAAGTGTGAATAAACTCTAAGTTTGGTTAAGATTTAAAACGTGAGCGGCTGAATGATGACTAAGGAGCTTACTCACGTCCTGCTGCTAGAGGGACTGAGAAAGGTTTTTACTTTCACTTTAACTCTTTCTACAGCTTTAGAGATGCAGGATTTTATTTGTTTTTGTTCACATTATCACAACATACATCTAGGAGCCTTTAGGAGCAGGGAGGTTAAAGGTCACATATTCTGTAAAATCCTCTTCCTCTAACTCTAATATGTGTCTCTAGTCTGTCTACAAACCCTCCAATGATGAGAAAAATCCATCCTCTCCTTCTTTTGCCTGCTCCACTTTTCAGAAAATATGTGCTCAAACAGGCCGTTTGGCGATTTTCCCTTCATGACATCACAAAGGGCAGTAACCCCTCCCCCAGGTGGGTGACACTCCCACAGCTAGGTGTTCTGGTCTCTGAGTCTGCCTTCTCACCGTAAACAATAGGACATGGAGCGAGAAAACCCGAGCCACCCAAGCCCTTCCAGAGAGGGGCGTGGTCAGACACAGCTCATTTACATTTAAAGCTACAGACACAGAAACAGCCTGTTCTGAGCAGGGCTGAAATAGAGGGGTTTATAGGCATGATCAAATACAGGATCAGAGTGGATTTAGAACAAGACACTTCACACGCATGTTTTGAGGAGCTCTGAGACTTATTTACACTGAAGAGGAGGAGGATATGTGACCTTTAACATTCATCTGTCTCTGAACCCATCGGCCAAGTTCTCACAACAATGTACGCCTCTGGGATGGATGGGGAACTTTTGGGGCTTCCGGTGTATCCAGTGGATACCGATAAAGAACATTAGCCCAAAACCTCCTTTAACATTTGTTGTTTAGTTTATAGAATGGATTTAGTGTTGAGAAACAGCGACTAAGAGCGGACTGTTAGCTGCAGTTACATGCAGAAATTCATCTCAAGTTTATGGATTAAATCATTGTTGGATGACTGCAGGTGCTTCTAGGATTCTGCATCTTTTGTTCTCTACACATACTTCTTGCATACTGCTACTCGTTCTACGATTAGAAGTCAAAACATCCGAGTCCCCTGTATCCACAGATTCTACATTTGCATGTGGAATATTTCAGATTCTGCATAAAGAGATTAAGAATGTAAGAACTGAGAGGTAATCTCTATTAAAAGATGGTCAGATATGTGCAGAAAACATTCAGTAGGAAACATGTTCATACATTTAGAGTCAGCTAAGTTGTATTTGAATCAAACATTGATGAAAAGTTTTTAATGAAGAGTAAATATGATCTGAGGTGAGGTGTAATCATAATACTGAACATTTTGCAGAATACATTAAATTGCAACATTATCCCAGTGTGAATAAGAGAAAATAAAGAAGTGAAATCTAAGGTGGGCCACATCTGTAAATGCTGCACAGTATGTTTGGAAAAGGTAGAGAATCTGTCTTTAGCGTGTGACAGTGTGGGAGGACGGGAAGCATGAGAAGAAGAAGGGATGAAGTAATGGAAGACAGAGGGATAAATGAAGGGGAATGATGAAGGGGAGGGGGCCCTGGTGGGTGCACAGGTAGAGGAAACAGGAGGGGGATGGGGAGTAAAGGAGCGTGCCAGGAGGAGAGGACTGGAGTGGGAGATGGAGGGATGGATGGATGGATGGATGGAGGTGGAGAGGAGGGAGAATGCTTCAGTGGCTCCACTTGACAGCTGAGTGAGAGGGGAAGCGGAGTGGCTACTCTGTGTAATTTGTTAGGGGGTTCATGATGCATGCAGGCATGATACTACAGCGCGCCAGGAGAACACAGCAGAGAGAGAGAGGGAGAGAGAGAGGGAGAGAGAGAGGGAGAGAGGGGAGTGTTTGACAGATCCAGCTGCATCAAGAGAAAGATCAGGTGTAGGAATAAAGAAGGAGAACACATCCTGCAGCCTCTGTGGGCCGGGTGAGAGCGACTATCTCCCTCACAAAGCAGAGGATGTTTAGCATAACAGTCTGCAGCCTGCACACCTTTGAAATCATTGTCTCCTGTTATCTCGACAGCTCCTCCTGCAGCAGGTGCATCTCCTCTTATGTACGAGCCGCTCTGGATGCAACACAGACACAATTTGCCCGTTCTTGTCTGAGACGCTGAATAAAGCGACACAAATCTGAGCATCAGCCCGCTAATAATGAAGCCATGTTGATGTGGGACCCAGTTTGTGTATCTGTGTGCGTGTGTTTGTGTGCGTCAAAGTGTGTGTTGGTGGCTTGTTGACGTGGGACTGATCCAGGATGCCATGGCAGCTGTCTGCTATAATTACCTGGGAGCCCGATCACACACACGCACACACACACACACACACACACACACACAGATCTCTCCTGATTACCTCATAAGGCGAGGTTTGTCTGATTAGCTTCTGTATTTACACCAAAGACTTGTTATTAATGAACATGTGTTCGACGTTTCGCTCCACTATACTTTGTTTCTGTGAGAACATTTGGAAAGCAATCTTTGACGACGTTAGAGGAGCATCACTGATTAGACGCCACACTGAAAACACGAGGCCTGTTTTGATTGGAAAAACTGTTTGCTGCATGTTTATGATTTTGAATTTAAAAATGAGGCTTTATGACTGTTTGTTGTGCAGGAAATGGAAACTGAAACAGACAGACACCTTGGAGGAGCGACCGACATTAGCAAATCGATATCTGGAGGGCATGTCTACGAGACTGAACGGCTCCATCAACCAGTCGTCTGACACACAAACACTGAACACAACACACACCTTTTCTCGCCAAACATTAGCATAATGAAATGTTCTGTTATTTACCCGTCATCACACTCTGCAGGACGTGGAAATGAAGAGCTCGTTAGCTGTGTGCATCTCTAAATTGATCATCAGGTGTGCAATACAGAGACGGAAACGCGACAATGACGACGCCATCTCTGTTGTGCGCCAACCTTCTTCTGTTTTCCAATATGATAGGGCCATTTTCTGACTTTATTGATAGGACAGTAACAAGGGCGGTAGCCTCTGCACATGTTGCACATAATCTAACCACAAAGCTAAATTGGCACCCCAATGCCAATCTTTTTTTACCTCACTTAAAGGGGAACTGTTGTATTTTCTTTACTCTCTTCACCTATAATAGAGTCTAAATAGATAGAAAACAAGTTGAGGAATTGCTCCAGAAGATTACTTCAGCCTGCACACAGGAAATGAGCTGAAACGGTGGTAGTATAAGTCTCGGCAGCAAACATGTCAGACGAAACAACGTCCACTGACAGGTTCAGATTATTATTGAAGGTGTTTTGCAAAAAACAGGTCTATGTCTGAATCCTGTCTGTCATATAATCAAGAGTGAGACGCTAATTTGAAACCACTAAAAGCATTTACGTCGCTCTCTTCAAGCCACCAGACGTCATTGACTAAAACACCAATTCTCACCCGACGAGCACGGGAGTTGTTGTTCTACCTACCGTCAACCTTGATTGGTTAGATTTCTGTGGAGCTTACACAAAAGAAATTGTGCTGTACCAAATGAAACCCCTAAATACCCTAAAGTCTGTCTCAATCCAGGCCGTGGTAGACCAGCAGCTCCTGTGTTCTGCAGGTAAAATCACTGACTTTGTCACTGGAGTCTGGCGGCTTCAAAGAGAGTGATGTAACAGCTGTTAAAAAGCTGATCTCTCTCTCTCTCTCTCTCTCTCTCACACAAAAAGGTCTATCTGTGAAGGCATGCCTTCAATAATGTGGTCAGATAGAATAACAATCTGAGTCAGTCAGTGACAAAAACAACAATGTTTGGTGGACCTACTTTGACTACAAGCGATAACATACAAATGGCGAGGGGATGACAAGGAGCCATGGGAGTAGGGTAAATGTGGAGCAGCAGAGGAGGTGCAATAGAGCAAAGAGGGAGGGGGCCGGGTCGAGCAGAGAGAAGAGTACACTCAGCAGAGTGTTAGTTTCTGAGTGTGAGGGATTGTGGGAGGTGGAGTTGGTGGGCTGCTTCGTTTCTCTCCAGTCAAGCCTGTCCAAGTTACCTGGGGATCCTTTTCCCCATTTATCAGGGCGTCAGAGGTGGAATGCAAATGGCGGCCTCGGCTGTCTCAGATAGTCTGAGCAGCTCAGAGACCTCGAGGGCGGCCACTTAATGAGCTCACTTTACAGCGTTAATATGACAGAGAAAGACGACGGCCGTGTGATTAGATACAACCTGGCTCATATGTGCCGGCTAACGAGGAGGAGGAGGAGGAGGAGGAGGAGGAGGAGGAGGAGGAGGAGGAGGAGGACGAGGACGAGGAGGAGGGGCAGCGTTTAGTGGGAGCACAGATAAAAAATAACACACTGAGAATTTAAACCTTTGAAATGTGAAAATATTTGATAGGACTTAGGCAGTATATCAGCGCTGTGATTTAAACTCTTGTTTTTTAAATTATGCGATCTTATGCTTCTTAACTGATGTTGAGCACATGAGCGGCGTTTCAACTTTAAGGCCTAACGCAGTCAACCTGTTCACTCTCTCATTGGCTCTCAGCCTCTCATCATCACCACACCAGACCTTTAGAGCTGGGTCATGACAGGAGGTTTAAGGCCCGCCTCTTTGCATATTTCTTTTCTGACTGGATGTCAGGTGGAGTCAGCATTTTCAATATGAAGAGGCACCACCATCTTTTTGCCTCATGGGCGCCGTTAAAGAGACAACGTCCCCGTTTTGTTTAGCAATAAAGGAAAATCTCTCTGAAAGGTGCTGGGTGATTACAAGCAGCAGAAGTCAAAGCACAAAACAACACATTTCTACTTTTTATAGACTTGAGGTCATTTGTTGCAAAGACAGTCAGAGGATTTCCTTGTCACTGAAATGCAGAAGGTCAATAAATTGGGGTTGAATGAATACTCTGATTCCCTCACTCTTGCACTGGGTTGCTCACAAAGTGGACTCGGGGAATAGTCTGTGGGTACAGAGACAGAGAGTTAACACCGGGCTTTGTCTCTGTGGGCCCGCCTTCACAAGGAGAGGAGGATTTCTCTCCCTCTAATCCTCCCGTTTACAAGAGCCGCCACTTTCCTGGGCCATTGTGGACGCTCGTCTCCCTCCATTTACTCCCTGCATGGCACTCATTCCAGCTAGTTTAACGCCGCCTGGGTTCCAGGGGGAAGGATTAGGACGTGACGAGCGGCGGCTAGTGTGGAAACAACATTGACTATGGAGCCCCGTGTCGCTCGTCTCTCCTCCCTGAAGGGCACACTTGTGGACTCTGTGAAATTCTCCACATGGATTTATGCTGATTATCTGTGCAGGCGTGCATTCTTAAACCAATCAGGAGGTTTGAGCTGCAGCGGGAGGGGAGCAGAGGAGCTGTTTCTACATTCAGAGGACTCGTTTAAGTCTATTTACTCCTATTAGTTAGGCTTGTTTTTACACATCCTGAGACTTTTAAGGAAGATTTGGGTAATTAATCTTGTCTTGTTTGTCTGGTAACACTTGAGTCTTCAGTAAGAGAAGAGACAAACACAAACTGCTGTTATCCTCTGAGTGTCTGTGGCCACAGGTTAACTCTTCAGCTCTGCACGAAGCCCTGTTGTAGGCATGTTGATGGTAGGAAGCTTTCTTGTGGAATGACTTTACTTAGTATAAACATACTAAGTAAAGTGAAAAGGGAAAGAACATGTCAGACACTTTGGGAATCTGTTTTTTTGTGTTTGCTTGGAGCTGACTGCATCTTTACATGCAGCATAAATGTTAATTATAGAGCTAAAGCATGTGGCAGGTTAGCTTAACTTAAGACTGGGCTTGGGGGTAAACAGCTAGCATAGCTTTATGCTTGTGTAAAATGTCAGATTGTAGTTTTAGGGGGGTAATGTGCTCAAAACTTAACTCACTTTTAAATCCCAGCCGTTTTCTCACATGCACTCCTGATCATTTTAGAGAATTTTACGAGGACTGCCCCTAAAATCCTCCTGATCTGGTTGTTCACACATGCACCTCCCAGCAGGAGACTATCCCTGTCAGACAGGAGGGGGGGCGGGGGGTCTCCTGAGGTAAGACGTGACATTAAAATAACCGATGAGGAAGTGGCGTACGAAGCAACAGAGTCCTCTATTTGACGCTATAATGAGAATATCTGTCTTTCTATCAATGCTACGTGTAGTTGAACAGAATCACAATCTGAACTAAAGAGTGGAGAAGAACATACTGGAGAACAGGAAACAGAATGCAGCAGGTTCATTAGAGCACGGAGATCGTAGAGGTGGCGTGCAGACATTCTAAGGTTGTGTAGCGATCACAGGGAATAAACGTCACCACCCCCTCCCACTCGCTGGAGATTTTTTACGTCTTTTTGCTGAACTAAGCTGATTATATTGTGACAGGGGCTTCATGTTAGAGCTGCAGGATTTGGAGAATAAATACAATTGCAATTAGTTTCACAAAAAATGTAATTAAATTCATTTGATAATTTTTCAGGGTCTGTATGCAATGAATTAATTTGTGGAGAATTAGATGCTGCAGCACACAGTCCTTAGATAACGTTCTGTTACTTTAAGTTATGTATTTTGCATTCATTGGATAGGAAAGTGGAAGAGAAACAGGAAATGTTTGGAGGAGAGAGTCGTGGGATGACATGCAGCAAAGAGCCGAGGTAAGACTTGAGTCCACGGCCGCTGCGGCGAGGACTACAGCCTCTGTACATGAGACACATGACATAACCGCTAGGCTATCAGGTGCCCTGGTTCTGTTTTTAACGTCACATATTTTAAATGTATCAAAGAACAGCTGCTGCAGATTTGACTCTGCGATAAGCTTTATTGCAATTTTTTCATTGCACTCTGCAGCTCTTCTTCACATTTCACAAAGACATACGAGTGTTTCAGTGATTCTAACATTCCCCGATATGTCAAACGATTCTTTAGATAATGGACCCATGAGTCTAAAGAGTTTTTAAAGAAGCTTTGTTTTGTTTTCACCGTCAGCTGATGAACCAGTGAACTGTTTAACAATCCTTACAGTGATGGAACCTCACCACTGATGTTTGGATGAAATATTAAATATAACGAGCTGCCTCAGAATCCACAGACTAACGTTATCCTCCCTGAATTCTCACCGCTCTTCAGCCATATGGTGGGAGAGAGTCGTGTTGAGATAATGGTGATGAAATGAGAGTTTAACGGGGAAATCTCCTCCTCCGGCACTCGCTGATGGGCAGCAAAGTGAGTCAGTGGATTACCCGATTTCACAGAGCTCACAGCGGAGGGCACGGCTAATGGCACGTCACTTATTGAAATGGAGCGGCGTAGGTTAACCCCACACGTGGGCCAACATCTTTTCATTTAGTTTGCACGGCTAACCAAAAAGGCGATTACCGCGGGGAGCCGAGCCATTAAAATGCTGACCTTTTCCCTTTGTGAGGACGCCTGAGCGTGCGAGTGTGTGTTTGCAGAATGCTATAATAACTTGAGTTTATTCAGTTAGCATGAGTGTTTGCAGGGTGCCGAGGTAAAGGGCAATATGTCAGTTTAGGGAATGAGAACACGAGTATGCACAGGAACCCCCTCTCAATCCTTTTTATGATATCAACTTTATGAGAAGAAAGGACACGTGTAGACTGACCTTTGTTTCCAGTTTAGTCATTATTACTTTTTCTACAACGCTCGGACTTCATTAAGGTGATCAAAGCACAATAAAAACCCAATAAGAAGCAAAGGAACAGGATGTAGTTCATCTGCAGCCTGAAATAATTTAGATAAATCACCGCCCAGCAGCCTTATTGCTTATTTTTCGGACACGCCATTAGTGATTTGTGGAGAGCTTTGTCCTCCTCTTTTCAAAATGAATTGGTCAGAGGTACAGCCAGTGTCCTTTTGTGAATAAATCACTCAGAAATGTCCTAATTAAGTCTCCTCTTCGGTGAGCGAGGGAAGACGGGGAGAGAGGGAAAAATCCAATTCCTTCAGAAAAAAGCGGAACAATGGCGGAGAAGGCCGGGCCTCGCCTGACAAAAGGAGAATTCACAACAGCTGAGGCGCGAAGGCATTCTTTTTGACTTCCTATTATGTTTGCACCTTGGAGATGTTGGGATCTGATTCTCCTGCACGCCGTTCTGTTCCAATCTCCGTCCATTCACTCGCACATCAGTCCATTATCATTAAATACGTGTTTGATTTCCTCACAATGCACACAGAGGGAGAGAGAGAGAAAACCCATTACATAAATGGCCTACGAGTGAATGACAACAATAAACATATTTGCGCTGGGAGCAATGAGCAATGTTTATAGCGATAAATGATGAGAGGTCGAGATGCACCGCGAGAATCTACGACTGAAGGAGAGACGAGGAGGACGGCCAATGAGCGAGCGGTAGAACAGGTCATGAAGAAGACAAAAAATTAAACAGTTCAGTGACACGAAATGATGTTCAGAGAACTTTTCAATGATTTCAGTAAAATAAATATAAAGGAGGGAATATTTCAGGACAGATAGAGTTCTGTTAACGTATTTATGAGGGACTAAAAAGATAGACGTAACTTTTCAGAACAGGTTTAATTTTCTGTTTTTTCCCGTCCGTACAAAACATTGATGTGGTTGTTCGACTATTCAGAGTGTGTCCCTCCCTCAAACATACGGCCTTAATGTTCTTCTTTTTAATGTGGGTTCCAATAAAGCTAGCAGCGTACCAAACTGGACCACTGACATCCTGAAAGCAGCGATAGGGATAATTCTAATCATTTCATCAATTCATCAACCTATGAAACTTCATTTTTGCTTGTACTTTAAGGTTTTTGTGCTAACACTAATATGTGTCTCTAGTCTGTCTACAAACCCCCCAATTTTGGGAAAAGTCCATCCTCTCCGTCTTCTGCCTGCTCCACTTTTCAGAAAATGTGTGCTCAAACAGGCCGTTTGGAGATTTTCCCTTCATGACATCACAAAGGGCAGTAACCCCTCCCCCAGGTGGGTGACAGTCCCACAGCTAGGTGTTTGTTCTGCCCTCTGAGTCTGCCTTCTCACTGTAAACAATAGGGCATGGAGCGAGAAAGCCCGAGCCACCCAAGCCCTTCCAGAGAGGGGCGTGGTCAGACACAGCTCATTTACATTTAAAGCTACAGACACAGAAACAGCCTGTTCTGAGCAGGGCTGAAATAGAGGGGTTTATAGGCATGATCAAATACAGGATCAGAGTGGATTTAGAACAAGAAACTTCACACACATGTTTTGAGGAGCTCTGAGACTTATTTACACTGAAGAGGAGGAGAAGATGTGACCTTTAAATGTTTTAGGTGCAAAAAACAAGTTAAGATGCCTTCAGGTTACACTTCCCATGTTGCTCAAAACACCAGCTGCCCATTAAACCCACACATGGAGGTGCATTATGGGAGAACAGATCGACTTCTCCAGATTAGGAGGTATCGTCTGTCTGATACTGTGGACCTCTGAGACCTGTGTGTGTGTTTGTGTGTGAAAGAAAATAACGCACAAATGGAGGAGAAAGTGGAGTGAAAATATAAAAAATGTGAAATGTGCGAATTACAGCGACCACACATCATGCTGACATGGCTCAGGATCAAGAGGGGAGCTCATCATCGCCCCGCACTGTGAGATAACTGTGAAGAAAAGCCAGGGCACTATGGGTAATGCTGCTGATTAATAGCATTGAGCAGACATTAAGGCGCTATGATTATCTCTCCCCGCACTGCGCTTCTCTCTCCCGCTATGCTAATTATTGTGGTGTCGCTCTGAGGGCTGCTGCTGCTTCTTCTTCTCTTTTTTCTAACAGCTCTCTCCACATGTTTTTCTCTCTCTGCATCTGATATCATTTGTTATCAAATCATCAAAACCTGCTTTTAGCGGCTCAATCACTGACGATTAAGTGAAGCAACCGCTGATGACTGACAAGACAGAACAAGATGAAGATATTTGAAGGCAGAAATCTTTGTTTTAACCGTTTCCTGCAAACAGATCTGGAGTCATTTCTGTTAATTGAACTATTTGAATAATAAATATGAGGATTAATGGACTTAAAGATGTGGGAGGAGCGTTAAGAGAGCGCTCTCAGCTCCAAATTAAATCAAATAAATATCGATTATCCTTGAATGTGTAACAAACCTGCAGGACTCTGGCATCTAACGACCAACAGAGACAAGTAATACTTGATGCTACTTCTCTTGGGTGATGAGCAGAAGTGTGAGAAATGCGTCCTGTAACCACGACTAACAGCATCAGAGGCGTGACAGCTGGATTAAACGTGCAGCAGCAGCATGAAGGACGACCTGTGAAGGTTGGAATGGACACACACAAGACATTTCTCCTCTACATCTGAGGTTCAGTCCGTTTACCTCAAGCAACAAGACGTTTTTAAAACAGATGTAAAGTTCATTATTTGTCCACTAGTCTCTGAGTTCATTGTGTTTGACTTCTATAAGTTAACAGGATATCTTAGGGATCGACTCATAGGAGAGAAAAAGTTAAGATCCATGACATTTGGTGCTCGTATGAATATCAGCATAAGTGCATCACATGAGGGAAATGATGTAAATAAAGACACAAGCTTTACTGAAAAGTTGAAGTTGGTCGTGTTATATCTGCAGGACTACCATCCCTGAAAACACGAGCTCTTTTCATGATGCAAAAAAAGCATGAAGGCCTTTTAAGTCACAAAGGGTTAAATGACTACGGTATGGGTAGGGTCCGATCACACAGAGATTCGTCGCTGGAAAAGCGTCCCAGTAAAACCATTGTTTCTCTCTGATACAGCACGCTTGTTGGGCGCTCTGCTCTGCTGTAGTACGACGCGTTCGTCTAGCGTTTTTGGGCGCGCATAAAAGTTAAAACATTTTCAACTTATCAGCCTAAGACGTGGAGTCCCAGCGCTCGTCAATGTCAATACAGGCCGAAACAGCAAATCAAATCAAGTAGAAGGCTTTACCTCCGCTTTTCTAAATATTTTATCCGCCTCATTGTCCAGGAGCAAAGCAACGGCGAGAGCTCTACGTTTGCTCAAATCCATTTTTCCCCACTTATTTTATTTGGTCACCTGTGTGCACACGCAGCCCAGCTCCCAGCTGTTTTGGCTAACATTTGGAACACTTTGTGATTCTGGTTAGAAAAGCAGCAAAAAGCATCTTTACTGTTACTCTTCTTTTACTGTATTACCAACAGAACAAACAACCCATCACTAAATCTTTTCATCAGATCATTAAATACCCTGAATCATATCTCAAACATGTGCAGATGAAAAACACAAACTTTGGAAAAGTGACTGAATTGTCAAAAAAGGGAAGTGGTGTGCAGAAATAGACAAATACAGTGTGTGTGTGTGCGTGCGTGCGTGCGTGCGTGCGTGTGTGTGTAAGCATGTTTAAATTGGACAGCAGGCTTTGCAGATCCCCACACTGTGATAACAAACCTCGTCCTCGTGTCTCAAACACACTCTCACACGTTGTGACGGTTCAAAATGAGAAAACACTGAACGACACCAAAACAATTTCAGCTAAAACAGAAACAGATTTTAGATTTAAAGCTGCAGATGTGATGAGTGTCAGGACGTGTGCACAGTGCCACAACCCTATTGTCTTCTCCTGAGCGTGCATGTGACATCGCTGCTGTCAGAGCGAGAGACAACGTTTTATATTCCACCAGAGGCGAGCCCCATCCGAGCTGCAGCCAAAACGACGAGAAACAAGCTCAGGCGACAAGCTAGCACACCCTCTGGTTGTTTCCATCACACTTTAAGGCTCAGGCTGCTCCCTCCCAGGGCCTCTTCTTCTTCTCTGCTTGGAAATAAAGACGAGGAAGGCGGTGAGTGTGCAGAGGTGTTGCTGGGAGCGCTGGCGAGGATTTCTGGCTGGCCCAGTACTACGGTTCTGATCTGACCCTGAGGGAGCAGCAGCTAAAGGCGGGAGGTATTGGGGGAGCTGACACTTAACAGGGACAGGGCAGACAGGGAAGGTCACAAGGTCCCCCCGGATGTGTGTGTGTGCGAGTGTGTGCTTTTGTCGTGAGTGAAGCAAAGCGAGGAAGAGCTAGCCGAGCGACATGTAGCCAAAGGAGCGAGTGTGGGATTTTTCTGTGTGATATGTGAAGCATGTTCTGTTTTTGCATGGTCTCCGGGGTCAGTGTGTGTATGTGTGTGTGAGTGTGTGTGTGTGTGTGTGTGTGTGTATGTGTGTGTGAGTGTGTGCGTGCGTGCGTGCGTGCGTGCATGCGTGCGTGTGTGTGTGTGTGTGTGTGTGAGGAGGTAATAGAAGCTGACAATAGCGAGGTGCGTCCCTGGTCTATGAGTGGACTGACAAGGACATGTGACAGCCTCCCGTCCAGCTGAGCTGTCAGCAGCACTCAGAGAGGAGATGCTCTGATGACAGCAGACAGCGGACAAACACCACACACACGCACACTCCACCTTTTTATATCTACAGCCTCCCATCAGAACACACAAAGTGATAATCTGTTATCTATGAAGACAAAACGCCCGTTTGCCTCCGCCTGTCACTCCTTTCTGTGGCACTTTTAAAGCTTTCAGTATGCTGTCGCTCAGGTAGAAGCTTCCAGAGACACTCAGGAGGAGACGTGTTTAAACATCCCTGCAGCAGTTACAGTTATTGTTTAGCATAAAAAGAAGGATGACAGGATGAGCGGCAAAAACCAGCCGTCACAGAAACCAACAGACTTACTCCAAATGAAAACATACAATAATATCAGCTTCTGATTGATCAACAACCAGAAACTAAATCTGACGATCGTCACACTCAGGACAGAAATATGAAACGAGCAGTAACATTTTTCAAGAGTGCATATTACCAAACTTAAAGTTATTAAGTCAATCTGCTGTTCTCTGTGTTTCACGTGCTTTAGTAAAAGAGTTCTTACCTGATGAAGATCAAATCCAGAGATGCATAAGGAGAGAAAGAGAAACAGGAAAGGAGACTTATTAGTTGTTATAACTTCAGAATTAAAAAGAGCAAACAATCAGAGGTAAACCCGCCCACAGTCGACGTACAGCCAGGATGTCATTACTGCACGCTCATCAACTGATATCACATCTGATCCTCTTTGTGTTACTCCTCAAGATTCATTTGTGCTCCTCACGACCTCGCCATATGAGAGAAATATGCTGTGTGATTACAGGGCATTAGCTTTCACTCAGTTTAGAACTTGATCATCTACACTTGGCAGAGTTAACTTCAGGATCATAGTTGCTTCTACTTCTGTAGGAAAGCTCATTGGCAGAAACCTCTGAGACAAAACTTCCGTGAATCTATTACCAGCCAATCACAGCATAGTATGGTGGGAATCTGAGGTTCTTAAAAGGGCACGAGGGATCTGGGTTTTTTGGCCAGATACCGATATCGTGATTTGGGAGAGAATAAAATCCAATGCCGATATATCGGGTCTCAGATCTATGTTCGATCTGTAGAGATAGATAGATGTAGATTTATAACAAAGACAAGATGGTCACTCGACTGGAAAGTAACTGAGCATGTACGAGCATCACCGCTCGACACTCTGCAGTGATGATGCTTGTTGTAATCCATATAGCGCCCTCTGCTGGTGACAGAGAACTGCTAATGTACTTCAAAGATACTCAAAAGAAATGATGTTTGACTGGAGAATAAATCGAGTAATATCACGCATATCTGCAATAAAATCAGATACCGATAGTCACTGGATACGCTAATATCAGCTGATTAATCGGTGAAAAACTCAACATTTGAGCAAACACATTTTGTAGTATAAACACTGAGTGTCTGAACGCTTCTTATGAACAGGAAAAGGATTTGTCATCGACTGTTTGGACTGTTTTGTTCTCTTGCAAATTGGCAATGACTTCACCCGGACAACACCAACACTTGAAGGCACCTCTGCATTTATCTTTTCAGACACCTGTGTTTCTTTGACAGCCTGTGCAAAAAAAATCAGGCATTTGTCAGAAAGCAGACTGAGGTAATATTTGTTCACAGGGCCCCTAAGCTTCGACTGGAAGTCACTTAAGCTTCAACCGAATCTGCACATAGGTGGTCAGCTGGAATCCTCCGACAGGGACGATAGAAACAACAGTCCTACTAGTTTTCATATCATCAACAGCAAATGTAAACAGGGTCTATAGCGTCACCTCAGAGGACAAACAACAGCAGCAGCCCTATTTTTGACAGACCCTTTTTTATATCAGTCTACCTTTACTGCCTTCAGCATCCTCCTCGTCTACCTCTCTGTGTCACTGGAGGCAGGAGAGCCCAGAGCATCCCCCCCCCCCCCCACTCCCATGCAGTAATGTATATGTGTATTTGTGTGTGCAAGTGTGTCGCTGGGTCTATCTGTGTACTGCGAGGTCAATACACACCCTGTCAGTCAGTAATTGTTCCAGAGGGAGGCGTGGCAAGTCGCCATAATGCAGCGTGACATCTCACAACACTTTTAGGCAGCCAAATGCTCGGAGGGAGGAGAGGGAGCGACAAATGTTCAAACCTACGACTGCAGAGCTGATCCTTATGTTTCGACTTGAGTCTTTCTTTCAGGGAGGATACTGGAGCTGTTCAGTCCAGAAGCTAAAACCCTCAATCACAGAATTTAAGATGTTAAGGTAGCAAGTATTTAACGGTCTCCTGTGTCTGCATGCAGCAGGAATCTGTTATTTCATATCTAAAGCTCACCCCTCCTTGTCCCAGGAGGAAAAAAAACATTAGCTGCCACTTTGTTTTGATTGCATTTTTTTCTGATGGGATTCTTAACGAAAGAGAAGCCAGTCGGGGTTTTGTTTCAGCTGATTTCAGGCGCTCAGCGGGGAGTCTGCAGCTGAGGGAGAATATCTGATGGCACACACAGATGTACAAGACCAGAGACACACACACACACACACGTTCATACACATAGTACGTACTGTATGTAGAAATGTGACCACGCACACACACACACACCCGTGGTAATAAAAGCTGTAATCAGGGCCGGAATAACAGAGCAGTGTGTGCGCTCTCTCAGAGATTCAGGGTTAATTTTGCCACTGCCACTTGAAAGTCAGCAGGTTGCTGCGCTAATTAATGGAGCATGACTGCTGTCCTCAGGCAAATACTCTCCTGCACAAACACACACACACAGAGACACACACACACACACAGAGACACACACACACACACACAGAGACACACACACACACAGAGACACATGGGCACACCAGAAAGCAGACACGATCACTTTACACGTACACACACACACACACACACACACACACACACACACACACACAAAGGAGCACAAACGAAATCACTCTCAAAAACAAGCACAGGCAAATTTGATAACTTTTCAGTCAGTGTGTGCGTGTGTGTGTGTGTATATATGTGTGTGTGTGTGTGATAATCAAGTGACACACAGCTGCACACTTAATCAGACCAGCCTCGATTGTAACACCCACAACAAGCACACACACGAACACAGCAAACAGACCAAATGTGCAGATTAAGAACTGATTCTTTAATATGTCATATTTTACATCTGTATGTGTTTATATTGAATATTTATCCTCTTTAAATGGAATTAAAGAATTATATAAGGTTGCACTTAAATAACCGGAGGGACAAAAAACATGATTTTTTGCTTTTTGATTAACTTGCTTTCAAACTTCTTCCAGCTTTCTACTTAAATCATGTTTCAATAACTTTAGCAGCTCTGATTTCAGCTTGTGTGTTGGATGTGTACTCCTGTAGTCCTCGTATTGTTGATGTCATCGTGGAGGAAGTTGGTGCTGCTGTTTAGTGTGTCGTTGTGTAGTTCTTAAAGTGTAGTTTAGCTTTTTAATGTTTTAATATCATATTGTGAGTTTCACTGTTCTTCATGCTGTTGTGTGATGGTTATGTTTTGTTGTGTAGCTGTTTTTAGGGACTACAGATGTAAATTAGCTCAAAGCTAACCGTGGTACAGCTGCTGCAAGTGGCCGTACACTGCTCCTGGCAAAATAAACTAATAAAACAAAATAAATTACTAAAAACATTAGACTATTTAAAAATGCATGCAGTCTGGTCGCCATGTTGGATCTGTTGTCTCTACTTGAAGGTCCAATCAGTGAGATGTGTAGTGAGTGAAATGATAAAGTGAGCTTACTCTATGATCAGACATTAAGGAAACATGCTATGTTGAAGTGCTGGCTTCTCTGACAACAATGCAGCAGCCAGTATGTCCTCCTTCTAACTTTAGATTCTGGTCCTGAATGGTCTGGATTTGTTTGGACCAGAGAAGGTAGGCGGTTTTAAGGCACCCCCACACGGCCGTTTTGGACGCCCCTCGGTTTGCCAGATATGAGAGCAGTTATCAGGTCAAACCAACAGGTGTTGCAGCGATGGAAGCGGGCAAGAGAACTGGTTCAGATAGAAGTGATTGTACCCGACCTAAAAAGCCTCTGCATGTTTCTAATAAGCTCCACGAGCAGAAACGTGCTCAAACTAGGATCAATATTGGAGATGCTTTTGAAAAATGGAGAGAGGTTAGAACGCAGAAAGGTTTACAGACCGATGCAGAGCTGGATAAACACTGAAGCTTCAGAGTCCACCACATGGTGACCTGCGTGAGCATCCACTCTAGAGAGGAGGGGGGGAGACAGCTCTCCACAATGTTTTGAATTTGGACTGCAGTACCCATTTTAAACACTAGGTGTCAGAATGACATGTTGCTCCTTTATCTTTGGATAAATCTAGGGACAACGGGGTGAAGCTGAGGCGGGCCTTAAGCCTCCTGGCGAACAGCTGTCC
The DNA here is from genome assembly GCA_020745685.1 of Tautogolabrus adspersus. Taxonomy (NCBI): domain Eukaryota; kingdom Metazoa; phylum Chordata; class Actinopteri; order Labriformes; family Labridae; genus Tautogolabrus; species Tautogolabrus adspersus. Next base: position 25,528,679 of record CM036551.1, on the reverse strand, counting down.
TTCTGTGTGTAACTCCAGGCCGCTAATTTTGCAAAACTCAAATCCTTCATATGATCAAATTAGATTAGATCTAATGTGGATTTCTTGGCTTCTGCAGACAGTCTCAAGTGGACACTCGAGGAACTGCAGTCTTTTTGGACTCCCTTCACTGGAGGTTGTCACTTGGGGCAGTCAAGTGAAACTTACAGGCGGCTTATTCACCATGAATCAACTTAAGAGGAGCAAAATTTGCATCAATTTGTTAACCCCTTCTTACTGCAGGGTCTGCAATTTTTTCGTCCTGGTTCCTGCAGCAGACCTCGGAGTGTGAGCATCTTTAGTTAGGAGTCACTGTCGTGGGCAGAATGTGTCGGCACGATCCCTGAACCAAGTCACCTCTTTTCATCTGAGAGACACTCGTGATAATAAGGCCACTGACTTAATTCAAACACACTCAGCGCCACATGTAGGAGGACAAGTGTGTGTGTGTGTGTGTATATGTGTGTGTGTGTGTGTGTGTGTGTGTGTGTGTGTGTGTGTGTGTGTGTGTGTGTGTGTGTGTGTTTAGAGGCAGGGAGGGGGTGGGGGTCAATGTCAGCGGCTGGTATCCTTGTGCAGTGATGAGCGGGCGTGCTGCTGACACAACCATGATTATACAGGACAAGCTTGACCTGGAACAACACAACACAACAAAACACACACACACACACACACACACACACACACACACACAGGGCTGTTTCACTGCAAGGGGTATCAAAGGGGACAAATAGCAGGTTGGGAAATATACCAAGGCCAGATGGGACAAAGCAGCACATACACCTGTTCAGAGTAACACAACCTGTCGCAGACTACAGCCTGCGGCGCCCGACATGAATCGCACGCTTGTTTTCATCATGACGAGCGCACACACACACTGTCATTATGAATCACTGGAAATGACCGTTAAACAGGGCAGTGTGTGACGCTCGCTAACACAACATCAGATGTTTTATCGGTGTTGATTATTGAAGGAAACGCAGCTCGTGTGTGTAAAATCCGGCTCGCTTCATTCTGCATCTGCTGAAACGAAGACGAATTCATCTCTGAAAACAGTTTCTCTGCTCCTTTCTGGAAACCTCTGGGGGGAGGGTGGGCGAGGGCGGGGGGCTTTCCCTCCAGCTAAGTGACTATCTGACGCCAACCCAGTTTCCAAACGACTATAATTCTGCTTTAAAGCTGAATCCTGACCCAGAATCATATTTCATTATCAGCGACGCCGAGAGACAATGAATCGGAGACTCCGAAAAATTACTTATAAAAGCCATCAGTGGTCTGACAAGGGTAGTAAATCTCGTCCTGCACTCAGGTGTGACTGCATTGTGCGAATCAGGTGTTAAATTTGGAATTAGCTGCTTGCTTGCTAACAACACATACATCACACTAATGCAGTTCTGTCACTGCCGCGCTCGCCCTTAATCAGGGCGCATCTGTGTTCTGATGAGGCGCCGCGGCTCTCTATGATGATAACACACACACGAACACAAACACACACACACACACACACACACACACACACACACACAGAAACAAAGGAAGTCCCCAGAAAGCAGATGTTTGCATTGGACTGTGTCTGTGGGTTTTAAATGTGTCGGGTAGAGCAGAGTGACACACAGGTTCTGTTTGTTGTCATGACGATCTTTTTGGTGGGATGTTTACAGGAGTTCAGGTGCCGCAGTCGTTTACTTGCACAGTGCTGCTGACAGTTCAAGGCACACGAGATACTTAGTTATTCTGTTAATCAGAAGAAATGTGACGATACTGAATGATAGAACAGAGGTCACATAAAACGGATCATGGATGGTGAACAGGTCGTGGTAACAGAATGGAAATCTGACCCGGTGATGCAGGACCTCCACAGCGTTAAGTTTATCAGACTTCTTTCTGCAGGCTGAAATGATTACTGTGAGTCGTCCAGTCTGAAATCAGAGCCGTGTCCTTAACAACGGTCTGGTGATAGCTGTGGCCACAGAGAAATAACAGACACATTCTAAGTGAGTGAAAATCCTCCTCCTCGTTTTAAAGTTTCTGTAAAAATTGCCTTCAACTCCTAATGGCACGCTACGGAGATAGATCGTGGCGCCATTGACTAGAGTGGCAGTGAACGGTGGCGTAGTGCGAAGCGCTGATGGACCGCAGCCGCACGGAGTATGTGGAAATTGGGGTTAAGAATGGAATACCCCCCGGCCCCAATGGCCCGGATCGTTAGAAACAAACCGAACTGACCAAAAAATAAATTTTAAAGATTTTCCAGTAAAAATGAAGTCATAAAGTTTGAATCCTGACAAAACCTGGAACAACTTTCTCTGCAGCAGCACAGGAACAAACATCCTTCTTCTTCGTCTCCCCTGATCGTACACAATTTGTACATTCAAGACTTTATCGCTCAGAAAAATTCACCTCATTGCTTTGGATTTCCCAAAGCAACTTAAAACACAAACCTTTTTTCTCCTTCATCAGGGCTTTGGCTGTTTGAAGAGGTGTTAAATCAGGTTTTTTATCACAAGCACCTCCCAAACGACGACTTCTATCGATGTTTGGTACTTGACTTTTCTCTGAAGGGCTGCTCTGTGATTCATGTGAGGCTTGAAAAAATAAAATCATCTTTTATGTTGTTGCTGCGGGCGGTGTGACACAGAATTTATTCTGACTAAAGCTTGTTGCTTCTTGAACACTTCATATTTATACGCTGCATCTGCTGCAGTAATGCTGTGACCCATGTTCTGTTCAAAGGGAATCTTTTCTGCTAATCGAAACATGGAGAGGTGTGCAAGTCCATCAGAGAGTGTCTCCTGTTCACAGATACAAACATGTCTGAACAAAGACACACACACACACACTGTGTTAGTGAGGCAGCCTCCTCTCTGCGTCAGACTGTTCGCTCTGACCTCTTTCTCTCTCTCACAGGGTGGAAACAACAGGACCACGAGTCACACAGACAGAAATAGAAACGACCGGTGTCAAAGTTTAAAGACGTTTTCTCCTCCTCTGCTTCACTTCCACAACATTGATTCAGGAAACAATCTGTTGTGACACTAAACAAGAACCCCAGGCCTCATATTAGTTTAAACATGGCTGTCAATCTAAAGCACAACGTGATAGCATTCGACCAATTCCTGGCTAACTTCACTGTTAAAGTTGACCTATTCTGCTGGTCTCCATTTTCAAACTCTCATATAGTGTTACAATGCTGGATGCCCAAACTAAACGTGGGAAAAGTTTCAGATTATGAGGATAATGTGTGTTGGAGTAATCCCTGGATGAGTCTGCAGAGGGCGCTAAACTTCTTGTTCTGTAAATCACGCCATAGTTCCCCAATATGAAACCAAGAATTTCACCAGACGGCTTCAAGCCTCTACGTAAGCCGCTGAAACCTCTTACATAGACTCTCTTCTCCCAACACTGGAGAGGAGCCCTCCCCTGGCAGCCCTGCAGCGTTCTGTTCCCCTGGAAGGCTTCCAGAGAGCTGGCCAATCAGAAGACAGTGGGCACGTGGGGAGGGCGGGCCTTAAAGAGACAGCAGCTGAAGCGTTTCATGCAGAGGCTGAAATGAGGGATTTTACTGACGTCAGTATCAGATCAATCATGCAAAGCTGCTCTGTAGGTTTCACAGACTGACAACATGAAAGGTGCAGGAGAGGAGAATATGGGAGCTAGTTAGCTTTGCTAGCTAGAAGTAGTGTAACTAGGACTTTACACCTTTCCTGTTGTATCACAGCAGTGCAGAACAGAAGTGTTAGTTAGGGGATCTGTTGAATGCACCTGCACCGAGTAAAAATACTCAAGCAAGTCGTTGAAGCCTCGTTGAGAAACATCATTTTCCGTTAAAAAGGGAGTCAATCACAGATATTTAGCAATCGATGGTTTAGAATTGATTGTTCCCAAACCAATTGTGAGTCAAGGGATGAACATCCGGCCTCACCTGGGTCATTTTCGGGAAACTTTACATTAATGTGTGAAAAACAGAAGAATTGGGATGACCTTTTCGTGGTTCACACAGCTTTAAAGTATTTGTCAGTGTTATTAAATAATCCTCTTTAATCAGGAATGTTTGTTCTTTTTATCGCCATGAACCAAAGTGTCGTCCTCCACAAAGGGGGAGCTGAACATTCAAAGCGTCAGTCTGGTTGTCACAGTTTCTCCGCGCTTTGATCGGCGTTGGTGTCAGACATGAGAATCACTCTTTAAGGTGCCGGTGGAGGTGAGTACGACTAACGAGCAGGAACAATGTCTCCGCTCAGAAATCTAAAGAACCTGCTAACGATAAATCCTGTGAATATGCAAAAAGCTGAGACAAGATGGTTGGTTTACACAGAAGCTAGCTCGAAGGAGTCTACAAACACAACGTTCACTGACAGCAGATAAAGGGAGCAGAGTGAAGGCTTTCTTTTTCCTTTTCATGCAGAGATGCTGATAAAACATACCAGCCTAGAGCCAATGCATTCTTCTTTTTATGCCCTAACAGCATATAATGTCCATGAGTCAGAGCGACCTTCAGATAACAAACTGTGTGCTCTCAGGAGTAAAAAGGTAAGTAGGTCATCTGTGCAGAACAGACCTCTATTCAAATGTTAAATCACCTTGCAAAATGGACGAGCCGTTTCTGCACGTCCTGCTGGATTGATGGCAGCAATAATACCTGCCGGTTCAAAATGAGCCACGCTAACTCGACTCTCTGACCCAGAATCTGCAGCCGGGATGAGACACCAGGAAATCACACACAACCAGAAACATCATGCATGAGAGCAGCCAGGAATTTCCTCTGTTATATAAAAATATCTGCATGCAAAGACGCCAAATTGTCATGTAAATGTGATAAGTTGATCCAGGCAGACACACTGACTCACATCAGTGCACTGCTGGAGCTGGAGCTCATTATTGACCCAATTCTTCAACAAGTAATTCAATGTCATGTTCCTGGCAGGGGAATACAGCTCAGTCTGCTCGTAACAATACTCAGACTAAGTAATGATGTTCACTGTGCAAACTAACAAAGCCTTCAGCTCGACAGACTGCTTAAGACGAGACGGCGTGGTTATGTAGAGCTCAGCCATGCAATGTGATCTAAGAACACAGTGACACGACGGAGACGGGAGGGCAGCGAGGTCGGCATCAGTGGTTAATTTCAGAGCAAGACGAAAAGATCGAAAGCAGACTGTTTGTATTTTCACAGTATGGTTCATCTTTGTCAGTATCTTTGGTGCTATATGTTGATGTTTTACAGTCTTTGAGATAATGAGCCACTGAAAGGGAAATTGGAGTATTTCGAAATGAAGGTCCCTTTTTTACATAAATCAGGATTTAAAGGCAGGGTTGGTAATTTTCCTGAAACTAGCATGATTGTGAAAGTAGCATTCCCTCAGTGCTCCGTCTACACCCCCTCCCCTCTGTGCTCCCTCTGAAGCCACGCCCCTTACTTACATGCACGAGGGCCATTGCTTCAGAAGCGGACCTCAGCTCATCGCTTGCATTGTGTAGAAACTACGTCGTCTTGTGTCTCATTCAGCGGTAAGTAAACACTCCGTGTTCAAACTCCGTCATCAGTGACGCGCTTTGAGTGTGAGCTAGAGCACGCAAGAGGTAGAGAACGAGCAGAGAGACAGGGAGGCCTGTGATTGGTTCATCAGATTGGTACCTCTTGGCAGACATTGGTCGAAGTTTTTACAGACTTACAACTGCTACAGATGACGGATTTTCTTTGTTCCTTTTTCAGAGCACATGAGTTATTAATTTCTGTCAGGACCTAAAGACAATTTCAACCAGAATCTTAAAAAGTGAATCTGGAGGAAATGACCAACCCTGCCTTTAAGGAGTAATATGAAAAACTCTTAAAATGTGTGCAATAGATTGCTTTTGCCAGCCGTTCATGAAAAGTTCTCGTTTTTTCAACAGACAGGCTCAGATTGTTATTCTAACTGTCAAATAACAAACATAAGTCCTTGTCACACATGAGCACTGCCCCTGAAACCCTCCTGTCCTGGATGTTCACACATGCAGCTCACAGCAGGAGACTATCCCTGTGGGACAGGAGGGTGGCGGGGTGTCTCCTGAGGAAACGCGTGACGTAAAAAGAACGATGCAGAAGTGACTGAAGAAGCAACAGAGATGGGGGCCATGTTGTAAAATATGAATCCAACTAACTTTCGATGAATCTAGAATATCTCGGTTGCTGAAAAACGCCATCTAGCCTGTAAAGAAAACTCACCCTCCTTACGAATAGAGAAATTACCAAATGAGGATTCCTTTGTTTTTGGAGACAGCCTCGAGTGGCCACTCGAGGAACTGCAGTTTTCTCACTTCTGCAGTGGCTTCATTTTTTAGTTCCCGAAGTTGCTGCTTAGGTTGCAGAGATAAAGTATGATGTAGCCACCATTTTCACAGTTATCTGCTGTTGCAGTAATCACGTTTAAGCTCTGTGTTGAACCTCTGATGCTAAATGTGTTTAATCTCAAAGTTCAAACGACATCTCGGTGCTTCCTTGTTTGCTAACTGAATCTGCCTTAGTGAGGTCAGAGATCACATCAGAAACAACCGAGTGCATCTCATGCACAGAGGCAGACGAAGTGATGACGGTCGGGCGTTTTTGGTGCGAGGCAGGAGGCCGCTTTGTCACCAGAATGCTTTGACGAGTATTCGCACCATCGGAGCGCCAGTCTGCGGGCGCAGGGGAAGACAAATTACCAGAGGAATGACTGGAGAGAAGGCGAGCTGGCGTTCCCAGCCTCCTCCAGATGGACATAATTAAACCATTAGCCGGCGAGTGGGGGCTGATGACTCCATCAGGACCCATTTTGGGCTTAAATAAACGGTGGAAAATAAAGCTGCGTTAAAAATTGCAGCCCGCTTGTTCACGCGCTGTTTACCAGCAGTGTGTTGGAAACCAGAGGGAGAAAGGAAGGGGAGGACAGATTTTCATATTCATCTGTTGTTGTCTTGCTTTTTTTTCTGCTTATTTTTCTTTTTTACCAGATGACAGGAGGATTTTTTATCTTCTGGGGTCAACCTTTAAAAGTGTCTTGCAGGAAATCCTAAACGAGGGTGATGATTTAAGATGAAACATCCGGGGATGAGGTCTGAAGAGGCTTTCTCTCTGCCTCCAGCGTCTACTTTATCTCTCTTCACCCCGGCTGTCCCATATATCCAGGCACAGAAAGGCTGGTGGTGTGAATCAGGCCGGCCATCACTCACTCTCTCCGAGACTCTCAGAGACTCTGCGACTCCCGACACAAGTGCTGCGGCAAGCAATCATGGCCACAATGGCTCCACATTTACTCCCTCTATCTGCTGCATTTAGTGGATGTTTGAGCGATAAGACATCGATCTCTGGCAGGTGGTTTTTCTCCAACCAAAGAACACAATTCTACGAGGAAGGCAGAGGTGAGATCCTCTCCTACAATGACTGCAAGGAGAGTCAGTTTGTTGAAGCTGAATGGTTGCACTCTCAGGTCTGACATCAGGAGCATCATTCACACACTTCACCTTGACAGAGAAAAATAAACGGGAAGTAGCGAACATTTAGAGAACCTGACCCCAGGTTTGCCTCAGCCACGAGGATTTATCACCATATTTATCACCCTGAAAGGATGAAATAATGGCTCATCGTAAATTTTTACAGATCAAAGCGAATGTTAGATAACTCAGAGGAGCTGTTTGTTGTGAGGTGGAGAGCTGTACTGTCAGACTGCTAGAAAAGCCTTTGAAATAGTGTAAAAGCTTGTAAGGTATCACGTTTAAGAGTCACACTGAGCTTTCAAATCAATCTGAGTTAAAATACGAGTCCCTTACTATACACCTAGTTTAAAAAAACAACATAAGAAGCACTCATTGTAAGGCTCTCTGGAGTCGTCTAAAATATAATGCAGAGAGCTGCAGGGATGGCGGGGTTTTGCTGGCCACCCCAGAAGTCATCGACAAAAAATCTCTGGGTTTTATTTCTGGGTTTTAGGATTATTACTAAAAAACAAGCTCAGTAAAAATGCTAATGCTAGGCTATAAATGAACTACACCATGGTCGACTTTCACCGGGTGAATGGCGGACCAGTAGATGAGTTTCCATGTTGGACATTGTGACGTTTAAAGCAACAATATGTTCCTTTTTTATCTTAAAGTAGTTCTTTCAAAGTCGATCAAATAGTACAAAAACCTGACAGAAGAATCTCCCATGTCCACAGATCGCCTCTGGTCGTCTGCTTATAGCACTTTGGAAGTTTCGCAGTGGGCCGCGGTTCTCTCAAGACGCGTGTACGGCTTTACCGCACTAGCCAGTTAACTCGTCTCTGTACTGTTTGATACAAAGGCTGAGGATGAAGCTAAGAAGGCAAAAAGACAGAGAGAGAGCGAGCGAGAAGCAGAGTGTACATCCCTGCAGATATTATGCAGAACAGATTGAGACGTAACGTTAGCCTGTATCGTTAGCGGTGTCATCGTTGTCTCATGTTTAGCAGCTTAACCGGCTGCAGAAATTCGTCTTACCCGAGTTATGTCTCAGGTTTGCATTCACAAAAGTAAATCCACCTTACGCCAAAAGTTGTCTCTACATGAGCTTTAGTGTACACGCTTTGCGCAAAAATCCAGTAATAGTACTGCACCCTGTCAGTCGACATGGTTCTTCGCTCCTCTGCTTGTCAACAGAAGCACGTTGTCTGGGGGGGGGGGCATAACAGCTCTGAGTGTAGTGTAGTTGCACTCAGAGACCTTTGGTGGGCGCCAAGGTGCACCAAACCGATTTCCTACATATTGTTGCATCAATGTTACGGACAAACTCTGTAGTCCTCTTAAGACAGGTGTTAGCTAACGCCATTATTTAAGAGGTAAAAAAGCTTCAAAAGTCATGAGTGGGAACTTCCCTGATGAATTTTATGTCATAGAAAAAACCTTCAAATCTATTAAGCATGTGATTCCCGAAGATCTATCTTCATGCATCTGACCAAAAACTGGTTCAAAAGTCCCAAACAAGACAGGAAGTGCTAAAACGCTCATTTCCAGGTTGTAGGACTCTTTACTGCTGCGCTCTATTCTTACTTTTCAGGTTAAAGTTTCCAGCTGCCACACAAAAAGAAGCTAAGTCGATGTAAATGTTTTTCTAAATGATGGATGAAACCAGTATGGTCACTCTAAAATTGATCCAGGCAACAGTTCTCTCGAGTTTGTGGGGGGGGGGGGTCTGTTTACCTGCACCCTAAATCACAAAAGCACAGTCCCTTCCTCTCTTGCACCACCAGGTAATACAGGAGCAGCTGCTGCAGAGTCTTTCTGTCCTTCTACTTCAGTTTTTTCTCTCTCGGTACATCACAGCGTCTCCTGTGTTCCTCCCTTTCTTCTCACTGACAATGAAATACAGTGACACCAATCTGGGGGTCCCTCGACACCAAAACACAGCTGTGCGGCTGTCCCACTTTCCTGCCATCCAACCTGCCTGCCAACACTTCTTCCATTTAGTTCTAGCAACAGCTCCACTTTCCCAAACGTTCCCCTTCACTCCTCTCCTCCTCCCTCTCTCTTTATCCTCTCCTCTTCCGTCAGTCACTTTACCGGAGGATGGCAGCGTCAAAGATAAGGGCCAAACAAAAAGTCAACATCCCCGTGAACATCTGTTCTGTATCGCGGCTCGCTCACTCGCTCTGTTGCTCCATTTTACGTTTGATTTCCCTGTCAGCATCAGGGGAACGCCACTCGGAGATGCGAGCGTATGGCGTGCTACGAGGCTTCCAGAGCGCCCTTGTTGGATTAAAAATACAGCATATGTTTCAGACAGCGCGTTGTGATGTTACAAAGAGAAGACATGCTCTCTGTTTAGGAAGTGAAGCTCACGCCTGACATGAACAGAACAGAAAGGTGTTTACTGGTGTAACAGCTTTCTTAGATAAACTGGGGGGGGCGAGGAAGAGTCACGTCTTTACACACAGAGCATGACCGTACTCTGCTTTGAATTTAGATACAAACACTGATTCATTCTTTAGTCTCACCAGAGGGGTGAGAGGTTGGCATCAACACAAAAAAAACATCCTTGGGATATGGATTAAAGGAGATTCTTGTTATTTTAATCCTTGGCTCAGCTCCTTCCTAAATGACGAACAGGTACAAACACTTTTGGAAGGACTCCAGCAGATTGCTTCAGAACGCAGAGACACAGGCTGTAATGGCTGCGACATAATCCTTAATGGATCAAATGTTTCCACTAAAAGCTGTTGTTTTGGTCCCTGACAGGCTCAGCTTGTTATTCTGAGAGAGATGGACCTTTAAAGGTAAAGATGATTTTATTTAACCAGCAGCAGCAGCTACATCGCTCACTTTGAAGCATGAATGAAAGATAAAGTAATTTAATCTTTAAAAACACTGAAGAAGAACATCTCCCTCTCTCTAAAACTAAGGCTGCTACCTGAAGGTCAACTACAAGACTCACCTGTGGATAAAGATCCTGAGATGACGCCATTTGTATCTCTGCATGTCTATTAGCTTTACCCGGCACATTACAGGAGAAGCTGCATGGCAGGCCGTAAACCTTCACTGGTAGTCGGAGTATCTGTAGAGATACTGCTGTCCTCAACATCCTCAGTTTGGTGAGTTTGAGCTTCTGCCCAAACTCAGCTTTTTTTTATAACTCAGGCCATCGATCGACTGAACTCCAGCGATGACCCTGATGAGTTTGATTTGGTTGAAATGATGGTTTTATGGATGTTTGTTTACATTCTCAGTCTCCTGTTGTTACCTGATGAACTCTAGTCTTTATGTTTCTAATGTTGTTCACGCTGTTTCTATTGTCTTAGAGTCGTCGTCTCCCAACCAGAAGGTCGGGGGTTCTATCCCCAGCTCCTGCAGCAACATGTCCGATGTGTCCTTGGGCAAGACACTGAACCCCATTGATACACCGCTGACTACTAATGGTCTCTTTACACAGCAGCCTCTACCATCAGTGTGTGAATGTGTAGGTGTGACCTGTGGTGTAAAAGCACTTTGAGTAGTCAGAAGACTAGAAAAGAACTAAACAAGCTCAAGTCCATTCACCATTTGTCTGAGTCGATGTTCCTGTGTTTCTATTAGTTTCTAGTTTTCATCAGGCTGCAAAACTAATGTACAGTGCACATAAGCCAAAGAAAGAAACCAAACTTTAGGTCTTAAGGCTTCACTTTCTTTAACAGCATCTCCTCCTCCACCTCCTCCAGAGGGAGGTCAGACACCTGCAGCAGCTACAAAACAGCAGCCCCAGCCCTGGTTCAGATTCAGTGTCTTGTTCAAGGACGCCTGCCAGCACAGAGGGGAGCTTCTCTGCTCTCAAACCAGAGCAGCCAGAAAGCCCACAAATGTCCCACAAAGCCGAGCCGTTGTCTGGATAATCCCACCTGCCTTTCAAGCAGTTAGCCATCCATGTCAGCAAGCGTGTACCCTGCAGCACCGCCGGGTACCTGGGTGTGCTGCTTCGTCTCCAGGGCTGCTGTGAAGGAGCGTGAAAAGAGTCCGGAGAGGGTCCGCAGGGACGGGGGAGGAAAGTGGAGCAGAGCTGGAATGCACATGGAGGATAATGGATGGAAAATGGAGGTGATTCCCAGGAAACTGTGTGTTCATGTGAAGGAGAAAGTGATACAGAGGACAGGAAACAGGTAAATGGCAGTTTGTGTGTGTGTGACAGTCGGGACAGCTGTCAGGAGCGGTGTCCCCCAAACCAGAGGTCAGCGGCAGGTATCACGCCTGAAGGTAAACGCAGAAAAAACACCTGCGAAAGATCCGGAGCGGTGAGGGGAGAGAGGATGATTGAGCAGAGGGAGAGAGGAGGGGTTAAGCACCGGGGTGAAGAGCTCTCTGAGTTTAGAGAGCGACAGTTTGATGGATGAAGACGAGGGCCGGAGGAGAGGAACTGAAGGGAAGAGTGGCGCTACGTTTCATCGACTAAGCGTACAGCGAGTGGGAAAGGCCAAGGGAGACTTTTTTATGTTATTTCTCGAGATGTTCACAAACATTTGTATCCTTCCTGGTTCTGATTCAATTATTGAACTTGCCGATCTGCTTCCAATAAAAGAGTAGACACATTAATAACCCTCTACACCAGAAAAGTGCCAAAGAGCGCCCAGGAGCTCGCCTCATTGTGAAAGGGAAAATATTAAATGGACTTGAGCTTGTGTATTTCTTCTCTAGTCTTCTGACTACTCAAAGAGCTTTCACATCGCATGTCACACCTACACATTCACACACTGATGGTAGAGGCAGCTTGCAAGTAAACATGAATGGAGGTGACGTTTCAAACATTTCATGTCCCGTGTTTGATGGGGAGGGCTGCGATCTCGGTAACGACGGCGCGTTTATCGGCATTTAAACTGGTATATCGGTCACACAGGTAAAGGAGGACGCAGCCAACTTTTTAGATGAAAAAATAGGTATTAATAGTGCGTCATATGCACCAGATTTAACAGTAGAACTGTGCCGTATCTTGTGATGTCAGGTCGTGTTGTAACGCATCGTATCGTACTGTATATAACCGTACCAGGTCTAGAAAATCCTACCGGCGATGTAGATGGTTATTCAACAGCTGTTATGTTACTTTGTCTGCTAGCACCATGCACCAGCCTACTTTAGAGGAAACTGTTATTGTCGCATAGAAGATCTGATTCCAGCCGATATGAGTGCATGCTTTTGGGCTAAATAATCAGTACATGAACTTGCATACTCAATGAAATCCATCCAGCGTTTAAGGTGGAATTAGACACATTTCTCTGAACGGTATTGTTATTGGAATAAGTCTATTTGTTTTGAGTTTTCAAGGTGGCCCTGAATGTGTCCCACCTTTTCAATGTCCATGCAAACAACACTCAGAGAGAGAGAGAGAGAGAGAGAGAGAGGAAGCAGCCTGTGTACCTCTCAGGGTCCATTGAGTGCAATTACAGAGAACAATAGAGGCAGCATGGTGCTAGCTGACTGTGCTAAACACTGCTGCTCTCTGACACACGAGGAGGCCGACTGCCTGAGCCGAATCAAGACAATCATCCACCACCAGCTCCTTTTGTTCCTGTCTGTTGTCTCTCTGCGTACGAGTCGGAGCTGCAGCCAGGAAACGAGGAGGATGGAGGGATTATGTTTGGCTGATTTGAGGCCAATTGCTGGTTTCGTCGGAGCGTCAGATGACAGAGGGGGAGGATGTCAGAGAGATGTGAGTGTCAGTGATTATTAGAGGGTTGGGGTGGTGGAGCTTCTTTGTGCTGGGTCTCAGTGTGAACATGACAGACACTCTCTCTGCCTGGCTGGTGTTTCAGCTTCAGAGTGGGAGTAGTGGGTCTGTGGCGATGCCTGTGGTCCTCTGTGAAAGTCTGCTGCTGCTGCTGTTGTGACAGAGTGTCATAATTAACACTCAGAAACAACTGTAGCTGCTGAACTTGCTGCTCACTCAGCTCAGCACACAGAGCTGCTGTTCTCCTCTGTTATGTTTTTGTGTTTCAGGTTTGATGCAGCTTGTTAGAGCGTCCAGGATGTGTCAGCAATCTGTGTGGACACATTCATGGTTAGGCTCAGTCTCTTTCACTTTAGAGCAGCTTTCCCTGACTTTTTAAATTATGAATCTTAAAGATGGAGTCAGCAGCTTTTTCCTACAAAATAAATTACAGACTTATCCTAAAGTAAAGCTGCTCCATCGTCCCTTCTGGGCCTCCTTACATGGTGGTGACTGTGTCTGCAGAGACCCTGTCCTCTGACTGGATTTTACTGTTCTGGATGACTCGGGACGTTTCTGGGCGGGGAGCTGGTGTGTTTCCTCCAGCCAATGACAGCGCAGCAGGTGAGTTTAGGAGTGCATACAAATCAGCGGTTCGACCCCGTTCTGAATATGACGTAGCGTCAAAGAAGAGAAAATATAACCACAGGGAGGTGAAACACCACACGGATAAAGCTTGTTCTAAAACGAGGGTGAACCTTGTGTTGGCTTTTACCCGTGGACATGGAGCTGGTCTGCTTCCTGTTGGACAGGCAGGTGACAAACACTGGTGGTTAGCTTGTGCTAGCGTGCGTTAGCTTGCAGTGTAGCAACAAGCGGTAAACGTACCAGCTGTCTACTGATGTTATTCTAAATCTTTTTGCACCTAAGTCACTGAAATCCAGAAATGTGGAAGCTTTTAAATACTGGAAGCTCCTTTGAAGGTTTGTTGCTATTTTTCTTCTAATTAGCCGTCAGAATCGAAAAGAACTATATTTACAGAGAGGGAGAAAGATATAAATCTTTAAAGCAAGTTTTCAGGTCTAAGTGTTTTGAGGTAAAACCTGACCACAGTCTCTCTTTAACTTCTCATTAAACAACACGCTGATGTGTTTCTCCCATTGTTACAGTGATTACAGCTCAATAAGCCCGTGAAGGGAGCGTAGATGAGATAATATCACATCATCACTATGTGAAAACTATCATGATCACTGTGATGATGGTAATAAAGATGCATATTAGTGCATAACGACTTGAAGGAGGGGGGGGTGACAGCGAAGCAACGCCGGCTCCCATTCTCTCAACTTCAATTAAATGACTTGTGACAGCGCGTTGTGAGGGCATATCTGCTGCTCCACTTGACTCCCGTCATTAGGGCGTGTTGGTGCCAGGCTACACCCGTTTTATACGAGTATTTTTAGCAGAAATAACCAGCTGGTGAACATAAGACGGCTGTGAAAAACCAAGGGGGGCATCAAGTGGAGTCTGAGGCTCCAGGATGAAGACTTTGCTGTGCTCACTCTGGGGGGGCGGGGATTCAGATGATGTTGTATATTTGATAACTCAGCAATGGGATATAAGTGTGTGTGTTAGCAGGTACACGTGTGTGTGTGTGTGTTAGCAGGTACACGTGTGTGTGTTTGTCTGTGTTAGCAGGTACACGTGTGTGTGTGTGTTAGCAGGTGTTTGTGTGTGTGTAAGCAGGTACACTTGTGTTTGTGTGTTAGCAGGTACGTGTGTGTGTGTGTGTGTGTGTGTGTGTGTTAGCAGGTACGCGTGCGTGTGCTAGCAGGTGCACGTGCGTGTGTTAGCAGGTGCGCGTGCGTGTGTTAGCAGGTGCGCGCGTGTGTGTAAGCAGGTGCGCGTGTGTGTTAGCAGGTACGCGCGTGTGTGTTAGCAGGTACGCGCGTGTGTGTGTGTGTTAGCAGGTGCGCGCGAGAGTGTGTGTTTGCAGGTAAGAGTGTGTGTGTGTGTGTGTTAGCAGGTACGCGTGTGTGTTTGTTAGCAGGTACGGACGTGTGTGTTAGCAAGAGCGAGCGAGAGTGTGTGTTTGCAGGTACGCGTGTGTCTGACACACACGTGTGATCCGCCTTCTGCCTGAGACACCTCCTCAGTCTGTGGATGAGCTTAACAAAGAGGTAAGAAAAGTACAACATGTCAAAGTAACTGCCTGCTAAGTCTCCTGCCAATTAAAAAAAGTCCTAATTATAACGTGTGTGCGCCTCAAACAGCCACTCAGGTGTGACGCCCGGCTGTCAGGTGTAAACAAGGCTCACAGTCGCACAGGAAGGAGGAATCAATCGACATCTGTTCATTTATCTCAGGCAGGAGACCAAATTGAAAAATGGATTGCTCGACTTGCAGGATCTGCATTGTGATCAAGGAGCGATGCGTCTCAGCACCTGCTCAGGGCGATAATGGGCCTCGCTGCATTTTGGCCAATAAGGATCAGATTAACATCTTGGCGAGAGAGTCGCTCGAAAACAAGCAGGTGTGAGGAGGACTTCAGTCTGGACGCTTCTCTGACGAGGAGCAGGGACGACTTTGACACGTGAATACTTAAGAATCACATTGAACTCAGATGTAGTTCAGTCCATGTGTCCGGATGAATTTATAACGTGCATCAAAACGTTTCACACCTGTTTGGATGCTTTAAGGAAAGATATTCATGTTCATTTAGACACTACAGCCCACTGATCTCTGTTTGCATTCTCTTTATAGATATTGTTGCCTGTTTGACTTGTTTAATATGAAGTGTTGCAGGTCTGCTCTCACTGAATCCGCCCCTCTCTGCTTTATTCATACTAAATCCTTTTTCCCTTCTTCATTACATGCTGCAGCTGGAACACTCTCCCCTCTGGGATCATTAAAGTTTCATGTTGTTTGATCTTATCTGAACAGGTGATGTTGGCTCAGTAAAGTGTCTCGCGTTCAGAAGGTAAATTGTTGCTCACAGCGGAGCGGCGGTCTTCATTAATGAAAGAGACAATGACTGTATCCAGCGTGACTCAGGCTGCTTCTCGACTGTAGCCTCACTAATGATAATGCTTTCTGCCGTGTGAACAAAGAGTCGATCAGTGAGCCCTCTGACTCGTTACATAACACAGAGTCACAGCCTGCAGGTCGACAACATAATCTGTTTATGTGTTTGCTGCATTCACAATATTACTGTAAAGCACTTTGTAACAACACTTCATATGTCGGTTCTTTTATTTCACTTCAAAGAAGAACAAACTGGACGAGGCTGTTAAACGAGGCAGCAAGATAACTGGGAAGAAATGCTGCACATTTTCTTCCCAGACAGACCGGTACACCCTGAATTTAGCCAACAAGATTACAGCGGACCCTCTGCAGTATGAACTCTTGACTTCAGGGCGCAGGTACAGCAGGACCAGGACGAGGACTTAAAAAAGGTGTCACATCCCCTCTACGGGCAGTAAAGGTTTAGCTCATTCATTCACTCGAGGATGATTCACTTTGCCAGGTATTCTTCTTTGAGGATTTATGACTCCTGAATACGACGACTTGATGTCATCGTCATGAATCATTGGTTATAAACAATAGGACAGAAGTGAGCACTGATTTAATTTGATTCATGTTTGCACACCCTGCAGATAAAGCATCCTCTTAACTCTCTGAACTCTGAAGCGGAGCAACAATTAGCAGAGGTTTTCTCGCTGCATATTTAATACCTGTTTGTTTTTAATGCATCAAACAACACGTTACGTCTTCTGAGAGAAATCAACAACGTCATGACACGAAATAAAGAAGTTTACGTTTCCTTTGCAAGAAGCAGAGCGCTCCAGATATCAGTATCCATGTTGTAACCCTTTAGACAAAGAACAATTGACTCGTTTCATCGAGTTAACCCGTCACTGAGTTAGAGCAAACATCTGTGTAAAATAGTTGAGGGCAAATTGAAGTCAAAGAAAGTCAGTATTTCTGCAGCCTTATCGTCCTCCACGTGTCACTGCAGTAACTTTCACAGTACTCTGTGTACCGTGTATAAATATACTGTAAACTCTGGAAGTGATCCTGACCCTGACTCCGCTCCCTGTGGCTCTCTCAGTTTGTTCAGACCGGCCCCGGTGCTGAGCGTCCACGCAGAGTAAACAAGGCTCAGCTCGCCTCTCTGTGTGGGCAGTTTGTCATCGCTGTGACTTCAGGGCTATCTAAATATGAGCGAGCCGCCGCGTTCATCATCACATTCATCCTCAGCGGGGTGAGAGATGGACGACCCGGCAGTCCACCAGGTCATGAGTTATCACCCAGCGGGGGCCGCCGGTTCACACAGAGGTCGAAGGAACATTTGTCTTCAGGCAAGTATGCCTGTCTGTTTAAAACACACACACACACCGAACACACACACACACACACCATCTCCCACTCACAGCCACAATCGCTCACTTGAGGTCTGCTCCCTGCGTTCATTATTTAACTGGATTCTGACCAGGTTTTAGTCTCTGTGTCCTGTTGTGCAGAGTTCAAACACTTCTGGTCCTTTTTCATTAACGCTGTCGTAAATATACTCCGAGTTCTCTCATCCTAATGCCACTTAAAACCTCAATACAGAGCATGGCCGTAACTATGAGGACACCGAGGTCTGGACCGCGGTCATTTTTTTTAAAAACAAGACAGCAAAAATTGTTACCAAACAATGTAGGATCGCAAGATGGCTTTTACTTTGAAAATACTTAAACAGACACGCAACGGAGTCACAGCCCATCCTACACTGCCTCTGTGTTTCTTGCTACGCGCACCCACCGTCTAGTTGTGAAAAAAACCCCTCTGCAGGTGAACAGAGAGAGAGAGAGTGAGAGCGAGAAAGGAAGCGCGCTGTGTCCGCTGTTAAGACTAGTTGAATGCATCTGTTTCAGTGTATGTTATTCTTCTTCAAATGCCGTTCTTTTGTTTGCCTCTCTCTCTCTCTCTCTCTCTCTCTCTCTCTCTCTCTCTCTCTCTCTCTCTCTCTCTCTCTCTCTCTCTCTCTCTCTCTCTCTCTCTCTCTCTCTCTCTCTCTCTCTCTCTCTCTCTCTCTCTCTCTCTCTCTCTCTCTCTCTCTCTCTCTCTCTCTCTCTCTCTCTCTCTCTCTCTCTCTCTCTCTCTCTCTCTCTCTCTCTCTCTCTCTCTCTCTCTCTCTCTCTCTGCTGACCCCTCTTAAAACAAAAACAACCACCCAGGGAAACGATATAGGCCTAATAAGATCACTGTATGACCATGTGTCACAGAAAATCACAATCTGGATCATGTTTACAGTTTCATATTGTTGGCCATTCGTACAAGAGCATAAACAAAACTAAATAATGTCATACTAAATATATACCAGTGCAGAAACAACCGTCCACATGTTTATAAAAGTATTCAATCAATGACTTCATTATTGACACAAACAGGACAAAAAGACTCGAGAAGAATCATAAAGTTCTGCAGAAAAGACACAAACTGTAGAATAAAAATGAATGTAAGCTGCTTAAAACAGACCCCCCCCCCCCCCCAGACCCCCGTTACCATGGAGATGGCTACTAAACAGCAAATCGGGCCATTTAAATGTTAATGCCGTGGATGCTCTGTCCGGATCATCAGCCATGGTTCGGGGCCACACATGAGATCATTCACTTTACAAACAGGAAGTCGTGTGTGAGTGTGTGTTGGTTGGGTGTTTAGCTTGGGTTGCATTTGAAGGTATCAGTTGGGTATGCCCCGTAATGATTTCAATATGATTCATTAAAAGACCTCAGTATTTTCTAAACCCTGATACAGAGGATGTGTTCAATGATTCTTTATGGGGACATTCAGAGATTTTTGAGCTGACCTCGCCCCGTCCAAACCAAACACTCACCTGCACTGTAAAATGTACAAAATGTGATTTTGTTTAGATTCTTTATCTTTCTTTAAGAAATGTGGCTTGAAAGAGGGCACTAGCCTTCAACGCCAACACTCAGGGGCAGGGCCAGGGGGGGCTGGCAAACCTAGAAATCTGATTGGCCATCCTAAAATATTGAAGAGAGACAGAAAAGTCAGCACGCTAAATGTCCTTCAAAGTTTGTTTTATTCGCTCTGTTGATTCTTGTTTACTGATTTTACTTGGAGAAGGTGTTGTCTGTTTAACTTCAGCGCTATTACTGAAACTAAAAGGCGCCTGAAGTCCACCATCGCTCGCTGTCCATGCTTGTGATGTCTGCCTGAGTTATCTGAAGTCTCCTTCGTCGGCCATGTTGGCGTTTTCATCCTCAGCTGTGTCAGGAAGAGTAAACTCTCCTGGAACAGGTGCCAAGAAGATAATAGCACCCGCAGCTCAGACAGGTCACCACGATGACCTGAGGGCAACTTTTCTATTGTTGTGTCTTTGAGATTGTGTGTGTGCGTACGTGCGAGCATGGGTGCGTGCGTGCGTCAGATGTTTCTCCCTCCATGCCTGATTTCTCTTCCACAGGAGTCTTCACACGTTCACGGGCGCGCTCTCCTCTCCTTATCCAGCTGATGGTCCTTTCAAATTAAAATGAAGCTCCATCACACTAATAGCGGGAGCGGAGAACAAAGCGTCGGCTCTCTGCAGTCAGCAGGAATAGCAGGAGGATTATCACCGCTATCGTCAGGGCTATTACCATTAAACTCAGTCACCACTGTGCTGCAGAGCGACGGCCACACTCACTTTACTGCAGACTCAGATCTGCTGCGCTGCATACAGAGCAACAGATGAGCCCTTTGTTTTCTTTTATTGACTATGACGCTTACATAACTGTGTGTATTTTACAAAAAGGCTGACCCTGATTAAATATGCTTGACTCTGTTTTACACACTTGCAGGATGTCCTGTGCTGAAAAACAAAACCCTGTAGGGACCGTTGTGTCCATTTCAGAGTCTTCAGTTAGCGCAGGTTGAATAAAAACAAGAAGTGGACGGACAAAATGTCAGTACAGTGTAACATCGTCATCCTGACTTGTATGATATAATCACTGAATGGTGCTAATTAGGGTTGTCAAAATGTTCGATGCTTTGTCACCTTTAGATACCACATGTTTTAAAACAGTAACTTCTCTGTTATTTGAATAGTTGAGAGCACTGAAAAGAACCAGGAGGCGACACTGACCGTCCAAATTAACAAGCAAACAAGATCCACACATCCTCACCCTCTCATTTTCTATGTTGAATTAGCTTTATGTATGCTACGTGAATTATATTTGTTGTTTAGTAGCTAGTAGCTTTAGCTGTGTTGGGTCACGTGTACGTTTGTGTATATTTAAGATGGCGACTCACAAACAGAGCTTCTGTTTACTATTCTTCTTGTTGGATCCAGCACACATTTAGGGATGTGCATGACTTTTTGGGATTCAACATTTCGCTACCAAAACTTTGCCAACGTATTTGTACAATTTAGACAGTGTGCAGGAGTTTGTAATTTCTGGTCATTAAAAAGAAAAGTTCTTCCAAATATCGGCTGCAGAGGACTTTAATTTTGTTGCTGTGATATCGAAACAGGCACTAATACCCGGGTTTTCTATCTTAGATTAAATTCTGTATTAGTACAACCCTGGCTTGTGTCCTTGTCTATCACTTTCCAGATACTCCGTGTGCGCTGCGGTCCGTACTATGATAGCGTTCGCTGCCACTCTAGTCATGATTGTGTTTCCCCAGCGAGCTCTGTGCTCCGTCTACGGAGCGTGTCAGCAGCGCCACTACGCTCTGCTCGGTTTCAAATACTCTGCGGGTCTGTTTTCGACGGAGTACGCTGCAGGCAGGAGTCAAACTTGACAGAATAGAACGACCCAGACAGGAAGTGAGACAAGGAAACACACAAAGTGTCCGGTCAGTTTCAAAATAAAACACAACATACAGACTTGCGATCTTATTTTTCATCACTTTATCAACATGACGTCAACACAGGCGCCGAATGAACAACAAATCATCCTCAGGAAGACAAAGCAACATGTTGTGTGGCTGCTCTCACGTTCCAGAAACAGAGCCAGGGGGGCAGGGCGCACGCCGTCCGACGGAGCAAAACTGTGGTGCTGACTTAACAGTGTTTTCATGACTATAACAATAAAAGTGGTTTAAACACTTAAGTGGCATCTGAGACTGATAACTTGTCTGTAGCGTGCAGCAGTGGAAACCTTTCTCGACCTCCAGGTGGGCGGTTCCAATAATGTGAGACGTAGGTGATAGCGATGACTTGCTAAACGGTTTATCGGGGCACGCCGTGCAAAGAAGTGCGGATGAAGACGAAGTTGATCCATTTCAGAAATGTTTTATAATGGTGTATGAGGTTAGAGCAACACCTCCACGACATCAGAGAAAAGGTAACGAGGATGAACTTCATCTGACGTCTCAAATAGAAACCCTCCAAACCTGCATGTTTGTAG
Source organism: Tautogolabrus adspersus (assembly GCA_020745685.1). Classification (NCBI taxonomy): domain Eukaryota; kingdom Metazoa; phylum Chordata; class Actinopteri; order Labriformes; family Labridae; genus Tautogolabrus; species Tautogolabrus adspersus. Next base: position 25,507,127 of record CM036551.1, on the reverse strand, counting down.
ACATCGCTGCTGTTCATACAACGTCCGTTAAGAACTTAAAGATCTGATTTCATTCGTTTAAAGACGAGCAGATACTTGACTAAGAAGCTTATTTGGTGTTTCCATCATCAAGGAAACAAGCGAAGGTGAACAACGCAGAGTCAGGTCATCGTTATTAGAGGAATCCCTCTTTAGGTGACTACATTTGGAGAGGTTGTTATGTAGATTCATCTGTGCCATCCTCTTAACCCAGAGACATCCTCTCTCTCTTTGTCCTTTACAAGGAAACGTTAGCAGCCTGAGGTCCTGTGCACCCTTCACCCTTCAACGACAGCTCCAGCCCAAAGCACCACAGAGAGGGAGAGGAGGGGGAGGGGGAGGAGGGGGAGGATGTCGGGGATAAAATTCTCCATCATGCCAGAGCCCATCCAAGCAGACCAGTGCCAAAGCACCATGTGTGTACAAACAATTCAACTGAATCCAACTCTATGTATACTCAGGCCTTATCTGGGCAAAGCCAAACACACCCTGAGCTATCAGAGGCAATGGATGAATGATTGGGACTCTCAGTTTTTCGGCGAATGCAAACACATCTATTACGCTCCAGCACTCCAAGCTGTACAAATCAAAATCAGGCAGCAAGGAGGAAAAATAAACACCACGCCGTGTGACTGTTAAGAAACTTGGAAAACAGGACTCCACATATCGCACGGATCAGCCCGAAGGTATAAAAACTCCAGCTCGCCCATCGCCGCTCGACTCCGAGAGCAGACGGAGTTAATGCAGGCAAAGATTTATTTAAAAAAAAATACCTTTTAAAGGATTTGCAAGATAAGCCTGTCAGTGTCTCCTCGAAGGAGCCCCTAAAGGACGCGAGAATCGATGGATGAGAGAGGATTTAGTGCGGGGCGAAGAGGAGGGGAAACTGTTATTTAATGCGGCGTGTGAGCAGAATGAGGAAGCAGGCAGGACGCTCACACGTGTGTGCAGCTCATCATCATCAATGCACTAATCTGCCATTAAGCGCTTTCATCAGCCGCATGGATCTAATGTGCGCCGGATGAAATGTTTATTTACTACGAATCATCAGCGTCCATCAGATGTATTTACATAATGCAGAGGACGACGGGGAGAGCTCTTGACCCCTCGTGCAGGCTGAGGGTTAGATATCAGTGTCAGTGTAGAGAGAGGTAATGGATCATTCTTACTACGGATTACACTACGCTGTGATCCTGTGGGGTTATATGACATCACTCTGGTAATTTACAAATAGATAAAGGTACAAGTGACCGAGCTAGCCTCCAAAGAAAACTAATTAAAGCACCAATCAACAGTCACAGGGCGATCCTAACCCGTCCATCTCTGGGTTAATCCACACAGCAATGTGTCGTACGAAGAGAAATTGGAAAGGATGCACCGATGCATCGGTTCAACATCGTAACCGTCCGATATCGGCCCTGCTGACAGACATCGGCAAATGGCGTGGCATGAACTGATGTCAGCAGCCAATGTTTATCTTTTGTACCAAATCAATTTAATGCTGACATCTGGTACACCTAACCCCTGATTCAGAGAAGAGGTGTTTTTATCATGCAGAGGAAGTCACCTATTGAACAAACTCGGACTTGTTGTCATCGTCAAACACCAAAAGAAGTCGTGAAACAAACCTCAGTACTGGACTCGGTAATCAAATTACAAATTGTTATTTCAAACATCGACATCGGCCCTGATTTTCCCAACAGGTGCATCTCCAGAAACTGTCTTAGTGTAAAGAACTAAGACGACTTCTTCCTTATTTCAGCTCATCAAACACCAAACACAGAAAAACAGAATCTAAAATAAGTCATAAACTGAAGTTGATTTTCTGTCACAGAAGCAGAAAACAGGATTCTGATGATACCAGAGTTTTAAACCTGAACAGAAGTGAGCGACAGCAAAGTAAAGATACATGCAACAGTAGCAAAATCAGGTTACTTAAGTTAGGGATGAGGGCTTATCCCGGAGTATGACGTTTACATGCACAAATACTGGATACTTAAAAGTAAAACTGGCATGTAAACACACTGAATATTGATCACTTTTTTGATATTGCAGCAACAAAACCAGAAGTCCGAGGCAGCCACTAAGGGGTAAATCCTTATTTTCCAATCAAAAAAAGTTGGAAGCAAACTCCTGCACGCTGTCTAAATTGTTTTAAACCTTTCGCGCAAAGAAAAAAGAAATGATGTTTTTTTTAAGCTTCATCATTAAATGAACAGAGATCGTATCGTCTTGAAAAGACGCGGTATCAAAAGGTAGTGAGGTATAAAAAAAGTGTGACGTTAGCTGAAAATATTAGCATGCACAGCTAATAAACAAATCACCTGACTTACAGTAAAACCACAACTACAGCGCACATATTTAAACATTCACAGCTGGTACTTTGTTAGTTTCGTATTTCTCCCAGTTTGGCAGCTGGGCATTCGACCAAATCAAAGCGTATGACTCATGTTAGTATCTCTTTGTTATTGGACTTCAGGACTGCGTCATGCTCACATAAAATGTAGTTCTCTTTCTTAAAATGTTTAGTTCAGCCTCAAACTTGCTGCTAGGTATCAAAGCTAACAAAACAGAACACTGTTAAAGTTGCACATTAACATTGGGAAGCCTTTTGGTCCTGAAACTTTGTTTTTGAGCAGCTTAGACGTGTGCACGCTCATTAAAAACTAAAAAAGACCCAACATTGGATGCCTTGGACATTTACTTTTGTGTGCCGTGGTATTAAAACAGGTAAGTTATTGATTTCATTAGTGTCATATCAAAGTTCAGAGACAAACCCAGACTGCTCAGTATTGGAGTAATAACACAAAGTGCAATAATTCAATTCAATTAAAAAATGCATACTGGCTATGACTCATTTCTCCATGTTTTACATCTCGTCTCTCCTGAAACAATCGGAGGAACATGTTTTTGCGGCTAACATGGAACACATGACTGTGAGAGCGGCTGACGTCTTTCTGAAGCTTCTTCTGATCGCATCAAAGCTTTGTTAAAGCTGGAACGTAAAACACACACCTCCATCAAACATGTGCAATGTGCACAAGCTGAGTGGGAAAGCTCTGATCGTGCACATGAACTATTATTTAATATGTATAAGTTCAGCTTCTGACACTGTGTGTATTGCACATGCTCATATTGCAAATAGAGATTGAATGTGCTGCGCTCTCAGCAAAGCCGATTCATGCCCAACAATTAGAAAGTCGGGTTAGCAGAAAGGTAACAAGAACTTGGAGCTAACTCTTTGCTATCTGCACACCTGCTCCCTCAGTGCTGACGGAGCAAAAGGTACGCGCTCCTCCAGCTGCTCAGATTCATATTAATGACCGAAAAAAAGATCTATCACGGACAGACAGCGGTTATTACAATGATTGAGTGTCCACTCCAGCCAGAGGAGTGCGGACTACGTCAAGGTTACGACAAGTTTCTGAGAAAAAAAAAGAAAAGGAGACTCTCTGCAGTGTGTGTGACGCGCCCGCCCGCTGAAATGAACTCGTCTGGAGGTTGTTAAGGTGTCGGATACTCGGCGACCTCCGGAGAGAGCCCTCATGAGAGGCCCTCTTGTAAAACGCTCCATCTTATTAATGGAAATAAATGCTGTTAGCGCCCCACCCCCCTACCCCGCCCCCGCTTCAGCAGTAAGACGTGTCTATTCTGGGCTAAAGTCCCCTTCATTAACGTTATCTCTAATAGGCACCCAGTCTGATGGCGAGAGGAGGGACGGCGCGCGCTTAAGCCGCTTCATCCAATTTCATTATTCCATATGAGGCGGGTATCAGTGCTAACTTTGCCGTGTCAGCACAGCGGACGAGGTGGCGGTGCCTTCATGTGACATCAGAGCGGAGGATTAAGTTTCAGATGTGTTTGTGATTTTTAATTTTCCAAACTGCAGTGAACACATCTCACGGCCGACCTGCTGACTGCGTTTGTGAAACAGAGAAAAAAAAAAAAGAGCTCTCACACCTTCTGTAGCTATTTTCTGCTTATGAAATATGTCCCTTCTTCTCACAGTAGCAGCTAGCGTGCTGTGAATACGCACAAGCAAGCCGGAGGACAACAATAACAGAGTGTGTGTGTGTGTGTGTGTGTCTGTGTGTGTGTGTGTGTGTGTGTGTGTGTGTGTGTGTGCTGAGAGAAAACGAAGCAGGAGAGAGGAAAAGAGAGAGGGATGATGAAAGTGTGAAACTGCGGAGCGTCAAATGATCTGGCCTCTCTCCAGGCGTGATGACTCAGGGACGACGGCACAGTTAGAGCTAATTAGGATCATAAACTGGAGAAATGTTTTGCCACCAGGATGTGTGGAGCGCTTCACCGCCGCTGGCAGGACTTCACACTAGATGTAAGAGCTCGTAATAGGAGCATGCTTAAACAGTAACGTTCTTTTTTAGAGACAGATTTTGATGAGTATCGAGACAGAAAGACGACCGGGTGTCGCTGCCTCGGTTTGAATCCTGCTCTCAGGATGAAGAAGGAATTAGAGGGAGGTCTTATTTCAGTCATACAAATCAAAAGTACTTGGTGTTGTTTATTAGATCAATTATCTCGTAAACATTTTGCTCACATTTGGCCGGATGGAAAAGACAAACTAAGGAGGTTTCAAGGTTTGACCTTCAGGCTGCCCCCGGGTCACAATTTAACAATTTAATCTATCAATGTTTACATTCAGCGTTAATATTCAACAGCTGACAGAGTCATCAGGTCACTATTAAGGAATCCGGGTCAAAGATTTGAATTAATAAGATGTGATTTTTTGGTCCTTTACTGGATAGGACAGCTGAAGAGAGACAGGAAGTGTTGGGAGGAGAGAGAGGGGGACGACATGAAGTAAAGGGCCGAGCTCAGATTTTGAACCCACAACATAACTGCTGGGTTATTGGTGCTCCAGATTTGAATTAATAAGGCGGAAAAATTAATTCTTAGGCCGAAAAATGATTTACTAAATTTGATTCCCATTTCTCTTTCTCTTATACATTTCTTTTCTTGCCATATATGAACCACTCAGAGCAGCGCAGTAATCTCAGAGACCTGAAGACGAACTTTGAGAGGACGCGGCTTCAGAACGTCAAACATGATCACCTCGCACTTTTCAAAACCAACGCTGAAAAATCCAAAGAACAGAAAAAGGATCAGAAACGATGTTTTCTACGAGTCCTTTTAGTCACTTTGTGAGGAAGAATAAAACATTCTGAATCTTCTTGCTCGTGTTTCTTGCTTCAATCTGAATTCTGGACTTTAAATCCGACAAAAAAAAAAGACGAAACTGTTTCGTATTAAATGAAACAACTGCAGAATAAATAACCGTTATTAACACGTTAACCACGTTTGATGGCGTTAACGTGGTTCACATGTTCTGTTAGGTCATCTAGTGTTGAAGGAAATGAGAGTTATTATAACAGTTCAACATGTCGCTCTAAAAACATCTCAGATTCATTCAGTTATGATGCGTTCACTGACGGCCTTTAAAAACACGTGTAACACAAAGCAGCCCGTCATCAAACCTCTGACTTTTCTTTGGTCCTTAAACTCATCGTTGCTTCATCATAAACTTCCTCACGCCCTCTTCGACATCGTCCACGCTTGTGTTGCGTCGTCTAGCGGACTCAGACGCACAAACACACGGACAGTTTGATGCTGAGTCGCTCGGTGACGTCTGTTAGTGAGGACTGACGGTTCTCCGGCTCGCACTAGTGCGAAAAAACACACACACACACACACACACACACACACACCACACACATCTTTGACACACACACTCACATCAAACACATCAACACAAACTGTTGAACTGAAACAGTTCTCACACGTCTCCTCTGTTGAGGGACGTTGTTGTGTGTGAGCAACTCAATTAAAAATGTCTTGTTTTTTGTCGTCATGGCAACAAGTTATCTGTGCTGTGAGTAATAGTGTTATCTCTCGTTCTGTGGGAGTCCTCAAACAAACACGCTGACGGAGTTAAGAGTCGCCCTCTGAATGTTTTCAAATCTGAATCTGGATCTCGTGAGTCGTTTCACTCGGGTGCTGAATTTGTTTTCTCGGCCTGAACTTTAAGTACAATTTCTCACCGCCGAGCTCCCAAAAAAGCCAAGAGGGACTATTACCAGATAATGACTAATTATGCTAATGTGCTAAAGTTGTGCTATTCCTTTTCCGTGGTCATTTTATCAGGCGTCCCTGAGAGACCGCAGTCAGTAGTAATAACCTCCCCTCCCTGGGCTGAACGCTCAGTCAGTCAGAGGACGCCGTGTCCTAAACGGCCGCCATCGTCGCCGCTACCCTTAATCAGGAAGTGTGGGTTATATTCCCACAGCCATGCGTGCACACACAGAGGAGCGCGGCGCCGTCTCCGTAGGCACTGACCTTCATTAACCTCATAAATGCCAGCAGTGTTTCTGTCGCAGCTCTTAATGCGGTTATCAGCACAAACACAAACACACGTGACGGAAGAGTTTCAGGCTCACACTGGAGCTTTACGTCTGTGAAATACATCCACACGCACACACAGACAAACACACACACACGGACACACACACACACACAGACACACGCAGACACACGCGGACACACACACACGCGGACACACACACGCGCACACACACAGACACGCAGACACACACACATGCAGACACACGCACACAGTCACACACACACACACGCAAGCACGCATGCAGACACAAACACACAGACACACACATGCAGACACACACACGCAAGCAGACACATACACACGAGCTCTGTGTGTGACATTGGGCTGTCCCAGCATGGAGACACGCTCCAGTGACTACAACACACACACAAATGCACACCTGCTGTGAATAAACCTACATTACCAAAATGATGTCACGGGCAATCTGCACAGCGAGCAGAGATTGCGTTACATCCACTCCTCTTTTTGCAGGATTTTATTGATGGATAGTCGGAGTGTAAATCTCCGCTGGTCCTGAGAAGACACTTCTTTATAACCTTGCATGTGTGCAGATGTTGTTGAGCACTTTTTAAAAATGTTAGATTAAATATCATCTGGAGGATAAATGAGGTAGAGACACAGATTGACTTCACAGCTCTCTGTTCAGCTCAATGACCAGCAGCTCTACGTTCAGTGTTTGGACGATGTGTAGCTGTCGCTCCAGTGTTTCTATGTCTCAGTGAGTTTAAGTGCAGAGGTGTTTGCACAGGACAGCTGTTTACTGATGCTATGATTCCAGCTGTTGCAGACGACATGTGCTTCAAAAAGATGATGAGCGAGGCCTCTAATCTAAACTTCTGTTGTCTGCACTACCAGAACTTTACTTTGAATCCTAACTCAGTTGACAACACCGACGATGAAGAGCTTTAAAGTAACTGAATTCAAATTACTTGTACACACAAAGCTTTCCAGATGTGTTTCTCAAGGTTGAATGCTCATTTTAGCACAAGCTATAGGAGGTTTGAAGTGAACAAATAAACCTGTCGGTGACAAGATTGTCAATCAAAAGCAGCAATTTACATCAGTGACGACACTACAAGTCTAATTATCTCTGCGAAAAACACACAAAAAAACCCAGAATGCACGCACAACAACATCAGCGAAGAACGGCTCCTGAATGTCATTCCAACGTTTTCCCCTCTTTTTTCTAACATTTGCAAAATGATTAAAAATAAGAGTATATTTCTAATACAACAAATTAAAATTGTATTCAAATATTTTTGCAGAGACGAATCCTCCTGACAGACTCATCGGCAATGAGGTGACGAGATGGAAACACATTTAACACTTCACATTTGATGCTCTTTAAAGGCTGAAAATACTAAAAGAAAAACATTTACTAAACTAAGACGAAGCTTTTGTTCCTGAAGACTTCGTGCAGTACTTGACATTTTCACGACAAATACCGAGAGTTTTGTCATTTTAAATTCCTGGAAGCAGAAACAAACCTCGCTCGTTGAACAGACACAGACTGTGTTAAAAAGAGTCAAATCCTAGAGGAGGTTTTGAATCCCTCGGCCTTGGCTCACCTCGACACCGCCTCTTTCTCTGTAAGAAGCCTTCAGAGTGAAGCAGATTCTACCGTACAGCCGCAGCTTCCTCTCACTCCTCCGTTTGTCAGAGAGTCAGATTAGCTCCTCAGAGAGCATCGGGGGCTCGCCGACGATCGACTCTCCCACCCTGCTAATGTCTCCTCCGCCGGCCGCCTCGAGAGCGAGAAGCCGCTGACCCTCATCCTCTGCTCTGCCCTGCACCTCCTCCCTCTCCTCCTCTTACTTTCATCACCAACCAACAGCCCACACTCGACCCCTCTGCCGCCACCTCGCCGGGACGAGAGCGTGAACAGTAATTGCTACATAAATTATGTTACACTCTGTGTTTTTCACATTTGCCCCTGGGCGCTCCTGATGATACGCTGATACGCTGAAGTGTATGCTCAGAGTACAGGGTGATAAGTGTGGCTGTAAAAGAATAATGTGAGTCTATAAATCTCTGCTCTGCTTATTTTTGTTCATAAAAAAACACACTGGGGATAAAAGACGAGGAGTATGTCGTACATATGCCAGCGGAGAGTAGAAAAGGTCACGTTTGATTGACAGCTGGGGTTTTACAGACACTGATACATTCACTGAGATGTTCCTGTGCATTGCAGGACTGTCAAACACCTCCAAACGGGTTTTATTTACGGCATCCCAGAGGGACATAAATCAAGAGGCTTTGATTAATTAAGAGGCCGATACACAGCATGTCCCTGAATCCTTCCAGGAGCGATGACACCGGTCAAACACAACCGTACGGCGGCAAAACGGCTAGCTGACCGCAGCTCTGAAACACAGCTGGTGAGTTGAAGACAGTGTGTGATTTCTGGGAATCCTGAGCCGAGGGTGACACGTCATGTAAGCAAAAAATCATTTCACACTTTTAATCTTCTTTCTGCAGTTATTTGTTCTGCAATCTACAGCTGTGCTTAAAATGAACAATCTCAGAGAGGAGAAAATGTAAAGAAGAATCTGCTTAGAGCCTTTTTAAATACGCACACCGGTTTGAGAGAGTCCATCTACCAATAATCTGCAGCCTTTTCAAGGGATTAGGCCCCAAATGCCATGCAATAATCCCTCTGTGACTTTCTGCCTGAAGGTCTGTAATAAAAATAATAGTGTGAAATCTCTAGATAGTAATCAGTTGGCATTTTAGATGAAGGATAATAATAATAAAAAAACATGGGGAAAAAAAGAGCAATCCGGCTTTGCAGAATTTGAGTTTCAGTTTGAAATCCTTCAATCAGAAAGTGTGCCGCGTAACGAAACACTTCCACATGTCGGGGGAGCTTCTTGAATCTCTAGCAGGAGTAAAAAAAAAAAGAAAGCAAAGGATCGAAACATGCAGAGCAGCGTCGTCCTCCTGCAGCCTGCAGAGGAGTCGGCGGCCTTCAGCACTTCCACAGACACACTTCATTTGCAGCCGGTCCCTGAACTGGCCCCTAATGTCCCGTGTTATCAGAATGAATCAGCAGCGTTGATAAATTAGCCGTTCAGAAAACACGCTGCGAAAGGCCTGTCAGCTAATGTGCGCGCGTCTGTGTGGCACTCATATGCAATGCTTAATGTTGTGGAACCAATTCTGTCGTTTCCATTATGTAAATACATTTGCCTCAGCACTATATTTTATGTATTGTCTCCCTTGTCTCAATTACTTGGGCTATTAAAAATCAGGAGGTTATGGAAATGAGGAGCAGTTGTCTGTTTGTACTTTGATGACAAGTGCAAAGTGTTTATGAAAGCTCGTTATGCATTCAATCGCAGACGGATACGTCAACACGCTCGCAGCGTTCATACATATTCCACAATGCACCGGGGCGGCACAAACAGTCCTCTTTTCATCTGATACACATATAGATAAATCAGTGCTGCTTTACTTACAGCGGCTCTGCTTTTACATGAAGTGAAATCAAAACGTTTGTGGCCTCTGTCGCAGCTGATGAGAGGAACTTCCTGTTAATAGCTCCAGAAATAATCCACTAAACTGAATCAAGGAAAAAGGCAGCGACGCTTTTATGTGTTGAAGCTTTCCCTGACGTGTTTCTTCATCTTTTTTAAATGTTGATTTTTTTTTTCCTCTCAAACAGAGACAATAAAAAATAACCCAGCAATGATGAATTAATTCTAACAGATAACTACACATAAATATGTTTTTTAAATATTTTAAAATGGTCAGAAAATTCCCTCATCGCAGGAGAAGTGGACCTGGGAATGAATGATTATTTCTTTCAGTGAATGCATGAATGTGCAGCTGCAGATGACCCGTGTTTCTGCACAAAAGCACACCGAGCATTTCCACCAGCAGCAGCTCAGGGCAGCTTCTATTTCAGGAGGGCTGCAGAGGAAATGTTGCTTTGTTATTCTGTGTGACTCACTGAAAATCAGCAGGCTTTTCTTTTCTGATTAAAGATATAATTAACTGCTCTGCAGCGTTTCTTTAAACACGGTTTTACAAGAACTCGTAGTCATTAGAAACCTTTCTGTGCAGCCGGGTGAGGAGATTTGATAAATATGACACACGTGGAAATAAATGCAGGAAATGAAATATTATTCTCAAGTCCTAAACAAAAAAAAAATCTTTTTTTTTTTACTTTTAAGGCCCTGAAATGTTTCTCAGACTTTGCAGTGTTCAGTGTTTCTGAATTATTCCCCAGCGGAGTTTTAATGAGGCATAAAAAGAGGGTGTTAGTGAGCTGCAGGGCTGTGACATTTAAGTGCTTTTTAAAAACATTCTTACAGTGTGTGCAGAGCCATCGAGCCTCTTATTAAAATATCTGAGCTGTCTTTTAAAATAAGAATAAATCGCCAGTTTAAAATGTTTTCGACAGAAGAAGTTAAAGAGGGTTTGGTGACAGCAGCGTGTCCTTTCGGGTCAATTATAAGCAGGTGCTAAAGAGGAAAAACAATCCAGTTTCTTATGATAAGCTTCAGTTCAAACTTGTATCAGACAGAATGAGTCGCTCGTGTTGTCATTGTTCTCGTCACGTCAGAAACAACGGAGGCTGTTTGAGGACAAAAGACGCAGCAGCTAAACTTTCCAGAGAAAAGATAATGCGTCATTTAAAAGCCAGCGACACAAACAAACAATCACAGATCATATCTCTGTCAAGGTAATTTATGTTTTAAAGCAGCACGAGGTGAAGCCGCGGCGGCTCGAGCTGAAGCAGCGCGAGCTCTGCCTGCCGGGCTGCCGCGCGCTCCGCTGCCCCGGCAAGGTGCGCACGACCTCTGGAAGAAAAAGACACAAAAAGCAGAGAAGTGTATGAAAGTTGTACCTTTTCTCTTGGATCGCCTCCTCCTCCTCCTCTTCAGCTTACATTTCACCTGTCCGCTCTGAGCCCCGGACGCGCGGCTGCTGTTTCCAAGTACGGATGCCATGAGCGCGGCGTGTGGAGCGCAGCGCAGCGCGGAATAACTTGGACTCGGCGGATCGACTCCTCTTTGTACTTGTCTCGCTTCAGCCTCCGCTGCTCTCTGACAGCGCAGCGTCCTCGGGTTTGACGTAGACTCGGACTATATTTTCAGCTCTCCCTCCTTTTTTATGACTCCAGAGCAGGAGGGGAGCGCGTCTCGCTGTTCTTATATCACCTCCTAAACTCCGGCTCTCCTGCAGCTCTCTGTCTCTCACACACAGACTGTTCGCAGCGCAGCACGGCGGCTCTCAGCAGCTCTGATCCCGGCACGCTCGCTCCGCTGCCTGCGCTCCTCTCCAGCAGTTCTCCGCGCCTCTGCAGAAATTTTGGCATCAGCCACTTTGAATCCAATCATGCAGGACGCCTATCTATTTGCTGCCGAGCTTTCTAATTAGGGTCCAATCGTGGCTGTCTGGGAGGTGTGACATCAGCAGCGACACCCACCAACTCACACCCCTTATTCACCCGCTGCTTTTTTAAATGTTTGCACTGTTTCCATGCACTTTTTTGACACACTGCAGGGTGAGTCTGTTCTCTTCCGCCCTCAACAGGGGTTCAGGGGTCAGCAGCATGGTAGGACTTCTTGCTCCAGGGCACTTCAGCAGCATCAGGGACTCAGATATGGATATCCTTGCTGGAGGAATGTTTCCATATTCACAATATGTCACCCTGCTGCAAACTCAAGTTACTCAACACCAACTTTAGGAAAAAACAGGCTGATGTGAACACAAAAGGAGGAAAAACACAAACTCCTCAGAGTCCTCAGTTAGGAGAATCCTTCTCCTCTCCTTGTACACTCGTGTCCTTCCGCTGGGAATAATATTCTTGCAGGATTATGGATCAGAAATAAATTCCCTCTTATTACCTCTCTGTTCTAAAGTCACTCACAAGCACACAGAGGGAGATTACTCTAAGATGCATAATGTTCAATTAGGAGACTCATCAAACACATCACTGATGGGCTGTTTAACTTATATTCTGTCCTGTTTTCCAGCTTTAATTAAAACTAAACTAGCCTTCTGATTACAAAACAGCCTCCTTTAGATGAAATATCCAGTCTGGAGCTCGCAGGTGACCTTGAGTTGAGCTACGGGAGGCAAAAACTCTCTGACAGAGTGTTGCAGCCACAAAGTTTGAGGATTGTGACATTTTGGCATTTTTGTGTGAAAGTGCAGCGTCGAGGCTTTCAGAAAGCATTTGTGGCGTTCCTCGCTCGAGGTTATTGTTTGATTCCCTCGGCCTCTGCAGGATGTGGAAGGTCAGGTGAGTGCTGGGAGGAGGGGCCACGCTGCGGGACGTATTCAGGGCCTAAGGAGGGGAGAAAAGAGAAGATTTGTTAGGACTGAATCAGGAATACTTTGCTTTCTGTTCTCGATGTGTTTCACCATCTTAAAGTTTGTGTTTTTCAGGTGGAGTTCTGAATTGGAGACAGAATTAAATTTAAAAATTGGTCTTCTGAAGTCTGTGAAATCTGTTTTTTCCCCTAAAACATCTCCTCTCCTCTCACCAGCTCGCGACTATTTTAATGTTAAAACAGAAAAACACACATTTGCAGAAAAAGCTCCTGCGCCAGTTTGCTGATGTCAGATTGAAAAGTCACTTTGAGGCTCTGTTGTTGGAAACGTTTCCTCCGGGCCTGAGAGAGGGAGGGGAGGGGAGGGGAGGGGAGGAGAGGGAGGGGGGCCGGGCGGTCCGCCAGGCTGCAGCCTGCCCTCAGGACGCCCACAAATATCCATGTAAATTGCAGTTTAAGAGAAATCAATACAAGTGACAAGTTGCCAATGCCACTATCTGGGGCAGTAATGAAGGTATGCTAGCAGAGGGGGGGTGCGTAAATAGATAACAGCCAACAGGCCGGGTGGGGCCGAGGAGCAGGTTAGAGGATGTGTATAAACACACATAAAGAGACACAAACACAGCAAGGTCAGCAGCTACCCTGGCCTGGAACTGACCCGGATACATCTCATATGATCACACGCTGCTCGTTAAATCAGGGGTCAGTTAACGTCACGTTAACACGGGCTGATAGAAAAACAGCCTTTTAATACTGGTTCATTTAGAGGTTTATTTATTTAGCTTTTTATGCCTTTATTTAGAGAGAGGTCAGAGCCTGAAACCAGGAAGAGAGAGAGAGAGAGCGGGAAATGACCAGAAGGAGCCGCAGTTCAGAACCAAACCAGAGCCACCCGCCCGGAGGTTCACAGCCTCCGCACATGGGGCGTGTGCACCCACCACTAGGCCACTGACGCCCCAATACTGTGCAATTTAAACTCCATAAAGATTCATGTTCTAGCTTCTTTGGAAAGGTTTACTTTGGGTGAAGCAGGCCGTCAAAAATGTCTCGATAGCAAACTGCAGACCTCACCTTAACTCTGACGTCTGAGTGGACGTGCAGAGTTTAAAAAAACAAAACATCCTGAAATAATGTGAAAGTGTTAAATAAGCCGCTGTGAGATCAGGCAGATCAGACCACAACAGTGAAAGTCGGATTCGAACCTACGGCCGCTGTATTAGGGGCAATAGCCTCCATACATGGGGCACGGCATAACCGTTAGGCTGTATAGCGCCCCCAGCAGGGACTCTGATCACACCTATTAAAATATCTGCAGATTGACTTTCTGTCGATGAACAAATCGATTAACTGACTTCTGTTTTTTTCTGAAGTAGAAAAATCAACCCAGAGAACATTTTACTCCAGGTTAAGACTTCAGTCGAAGCGTGATGAGGACTCAGAGGAGACTGTTTTTTTAAATAAAGGTAAAAATTGAAGCACCTTCAGTTCCTAATGTGAGCAAAGCTCTTATCTGTGGCGTTACAAGCCCTCCGCCTCGTGCTCCCACCTCATAACACAGACTCTGTTCAACATTTACAGTCTCCTAATCCGAGATAACGCCGACGACATCATCAGGGGTTATTTCATGAAACTTTAGAAAACTCAGACATGAAAACAACTTCTCCAGCGGCTGAGCAGACGGAGATAACGTGTCCCCAAGACTGTTTCTAAACGGCTTCATGTGCAGAACTAATCTGTCCAAAAGTAACACGTATTACTGTTTGTCTTTTAATACGAGGAAGACGTTCAATAATATTACAGAGCAGTTCAAGCACGCGTGCAAAGTGTCTAAAATAACCATCCATGTGGACTTCTTAAACTTCTGTGAGGACTTTTTAACTGGTTTTAAAACACTCTTCATTTATTACTACGATGAAACAATATCTCATAGGACAAAAAAAAAGGTACAAATATGGACGATTTAAATCGGTTTGACAAAATCCAGTATATGTTGCAATACTCTTTTTTAACCAGCAGGGGGTGCTGTCTGGAATGAAGAAAAACATGTAAAAGGGATGTTTCGCAGTTTTGTAAAATAAATGTTTATAAAGAAATCGAAGAATCATATTAATTTACTTCTTTGTGTAGAAAATTAGAAAGCACAAAAATATCTGGATAAAATCGTATCATGAACTGTCACTTTTTATTTGAAGTTCGAACATTTCTTCTAATCTGGGGGAGAAAGTTCACTTTCAAACTGTAAAGAGTCGATCAGGAAGTAGTTTACAGTTTGAGCCAGCAGAGGGCGCTCTCAGCGTAATGCATGCATTTTTGACCTCAGTAAATAAAGACTGTAATGTTGTGGCAAAAGAAACGGGCAGGAGAGGTGAGATGCAAACTTACACGAGGGAGACTCGCCTCTCTGCAGACACCGGCCCACTGATTGGAGGAGAGACACGGGGTCGCTACAAACCCGCAAATATTTGTGTGTACCGCGAACAGCTGGATGCTGAATGGTAATGTGTTTGAACGTTACGTGTCATATTCAAAACTCATTTGAAGTTTTTTTTTTATTTTTATCGTGAACCTAGTATCAAGACACGTCACGTGTCGTATTTAATGTCTCTGACGAGTTGAATTTGAAGTTGTTCAATATCAGGAAAATGAATCGTCTCGATCAGCTTTATAAAGTAAATAGTAAATGGACTTGAGTATCACAACGCTACAAGGACACATCGGACATGTGGCTGCAGGAGCTGGGGATCGAAGCCCCAACCTTCCTTTTGAGAGATGGCCGACTCAACCACTGAGCCACAGCTGCTCCGCAATAAAGCTTTGTGTTGATTTTTAAGGTCCCACAAACCAACAAATACGCACTCCCTTTTATTTTCACATAAAAATAATCTTTTAACTTACCTGATGAAGTGTGAAGCCAGGAAAAAGGGAGAGTGCCATAGTGTCTCTATTTAAATAAGTTTGGTAATGCCTGTGTGTTCAAAAGGTTACTGTAACAACAGCGGGTTTGACTATTACTACAAAATAAAAGCCCTGCTCAATAGTTAACGTGCTCTCTGTTGTACCGACTGGAACGATCGAGTCGAACACTTGGCTTCAGTTTGATGTCATATCTGTCAGAGTCAGATTCAAACAGAGATTACAGCAAACACGTGGCCACAACAACTCTTTTTTTCAATCATCAAATCAGACACCTGCAATCTAAGATAAGGAGGCCAATCAGTACGCTGCTCACACACACACCTCACACACTTCCTGTGTGTTTCTTATTTACATTCGATGCAACATCTAAATTAAAGAAACTATTTCATTTGCAAACTTTGAAATTTAGGTTTTTCTTCTTTTCGTAATGATTAGAATAATGAATTCAACTCTTAAGTGTCTGGTTGTTTCCATGGCGACACAGCTGATCTTCACTCATTAATTATCGTGAAGGAGTTTCAGCCTTGAGACATCTTTTCAGCAGAGTTCGAAGAAAAGCCGGCGCTCTTCTTCATCAGATAAATGAATAACTTGATATGAATGAGGCAGTTTAATACACCTTTGATATTTGATTTGATCTTTTTAAACAGTATTTAACGCCGTGACGTGTTTCTGCAGACGAGAAGTCTCAATTAGCCGTCTTCCCCAAAAGTCCTCTCCATGTAAACCAGACGAATCCAACGTCACAAACTCTACGAACATTGTACAAGATGAGCTGCATAAGTTCTTCTTATTACATCAAATAATCTCTCAATAAAATGTTCTTTAGTTTTTCATAATCTACATCAGGGTTAGAAATTAGCACCCGTCTCTCACCAAATACAGTACAGGTGTTATTTTGCAGCTGCAGGTAAATTTGCTCAACCTGCCGGCCACAGTGGCGGGTAAATAAAAGTATTGTGACAGAGTGATTTGAGACAACTTAAAGGTCACATATCCTCCTGCTCTTCAGTGTAAATAAGTCTCAGAGCTCCTCAACATGTGTGTGAAGTGTCTTGTTGTAAATCCACTCTGATCCTGTATTTGATCATGCCTATAAACTCACCTCGTGTCCTGGCATCAGCAGCAGCTCTACATGGAAACCGTTCCCGCGAACAGACGAGTCAGACCAGCGTCTACTCCGCCATTGTTGTTGACAAAAGCCTGATGTTGTATGTCCCGCCACATCTTGATTCTGATTGGTCAGTGAGGGAGAAGTGACATTGACAATCACTGCGCTTTTTCTAAAAGTTGAACTGTTTTCAACTAAGAGCGCTGTGAGCATAGTGCCAAAACAAAAGCTGAGACCGAGGGCGTCTATGCACTCAGGGTACTTCATTTTGAATTGAAAATGAGCGCTGCTAGTGCAAAAAGCGCCGTCTGTGGACACGGGCCCAAACTCCTTTTCATAAACCAACAGATGGATGACCTCACACACTATGTTGTAAATAGTCTATGGAAAAATCCCGCCATTCATCGGAAAACCAAGTCGAACTTAATTACTTGTTTAAACATCGAAATCTTTATCTCCTTAATCCCCCAAAAATATAAACAAAGATAGTCTTCTGCTTTCAGACTCCACTGAGAAACTCCAAACAGGTGGAAGGAAATTCAAGAAGACACACTTCAGAAACTGGATTGTCAGGAAAAAATGTAATCAAAACAAGTTTGAAGTGGTGTCAACATGAGGAGAGGAAGTGACATTTGAGAGTGTTTGCTGAGGCTTCTCTGCAAATGAAAAAGAAATGTGTGTCCAGCTGTGAGCGGATTCTGAAGAGGACTAGAAACAAGAAAAAACAACAGTTTAACAGCAGGCGCGAGGCAGGAGTTTGGCTGTCGTCCTCCTCGTGTACTTCTAGTTTGCAGAATCTGTTTTTCTCATTAGACGACTGAAAGCAACGAGGACGAGCAAGGACGCCAGTGTCAGGAAACTAAGTCCTCGGCTTTTAAAATACCAGCGCAGCCTTCCCACCAGAAGCAGCATGGCAAAGTTGAAATCACTCCAGAGGTTGCATTTTTTTTACCAGTAATGTCAGGAATCTGACGCCTCGATGTACCGTTCCTTATTACCAACACAAAGCAAACTAATTGCTTGCAAACTGGAGCCCAAGGTTGCATTCCCCGAACGCTTTGAGACTTTCAAAGTGACATTGAACATTTTATTTTACAGCATGCAACTACAGCCGGGGAGTGGGGTAGGGGTGCGGGCGGGCGGGGGGGGATCTTGCCGATAAAGTGTCGTGAACGCACCTTTTCCGTCAGCGACAATCTCCTCTGGATGACTTTTTTTTCTTTCTTCAACCTCACCCCCCCCCTTCTTAAGTGACACCCATTAATCACATTAGGTCTTTGGGAGAATTGTCTGCTGAGCGTCGAGTCTCGGCTGACCCCCGACGTTTGGAGAGTGAAGATAAAGACGTTGCACTGACAGCTTCGGAATTAGCCCCCTTTTTTCTGCAGGTCAGCGTTCAGGGGAATATGAATATTATTAAACATAAAGAGAGGAGGAAACAATTGAGTTCTTACTTCCGAGGAGCTGAATGACATTGGGAATTCTCTGCTGGAGATAGATTGTCGGGGTGGGTT
Organism: Tautogolabrus adspersus; assembly: GCA_020745685.1. Lineage (NCBI taxonomy): Eukaryota > Metazoa > Chordata > Actinopteri > Labriformes > Labridae > Tautogolabrus > Tautogolabrus adspersus. The sequence continues at coordinate 25,488,863 of CM036551.1, read as the reverse complement.
TCAAATTAACGTATTGGCAGCATGAGGCTTCATGTAGCGACATGATATGTGAAGCTGGAGGAAAAGATCATGATTCAAGTCTAGCTCCCTAATTTGACGGGCCCTTTAAGTGAGTCTTCTGGCTGTTTGGAAAGAGAGCATCTCTTAGCATTCATGCTAATAAAACCCTCCATGATTGTGCAGATCATTGCTGATTGTGTCTCACATTGGACTCCTTAATTTGTGAAAGCATTGAATATTATGGCGCGTCTTTGTGAGTCCACATTCCAATCAAAAGGTGTCTGTGAATAGGAGCTAACATCATTGCCCTTAATGTCACGTAACATTATCAGCTCTGTGCTTTGGTACAATGGAGCCATTGTGTTGAGTGGGGAGGGGGGCTTATCGCTGAACGACAGGAAAGGAGAGAGGAGACGAGAAAATGAATGGAAAGAAAAGTTAATTCGATCTCCGTTAAGCAAAGGAGAGATTTCTTAAAATACTTCTTCACACACTTTGTTCGACTGAAATGAATATTAAAATGTACAGAACTTAGTGTGAATGTTTTAACTGGAGCAGCGCCTGCTTCTACACGGTAGATACTACAAAGAATATTATTTCCTTTGACTTGTTCCTGGGATTGGATCACTGAGGACGTGTAACACCCGCTGTTATTCATGACCTTGTGTGTTTTCTTAGTTATGAAGTGTTTGTTTGCTGAGACCATGAAAGTTTCATTTTAGCTCAATGTTAAATAAATATATTGTAGATTTGATTCTATTATCTGTTTCCTTGACCATCGTGCATTTTGAGTGGTTTTTTTAAGCATGAACTCACTGTTAGTGCTTTCACACTTCAGAATCTCCTGATAAACTCTTTCCAGGAGGAGCTGTATGTGTGAACGCAAACAGATGTATTTTTCGCACATGCTCCTCACAGCTGGAGACTATCAGACAGGAAGGGGGGGGCGGGGTCTCCTAAGGTAAGACGTGACGTGAAAAAATTACGCGGAAGTGACGGACGAAGCAACAGAGTCCTCTATACCAGTGGTTCCCAAAGTGGGGGTCGGGGGTTTGGATTCCTCCAAAAACATTTCTCACCCATCAATTTGAAAATATATAAAAAAATGTGATGGTGTTTGGGCTATTGTGTGGTGTTCTAATGCCAGTGTTTGGAGAGGCCTAATAGTGTGCGTGGCTGTGTGCAATGTCAAATTTTTTAAGCACCTCTAGGGACAATGGGGGTCCCCAGTCTCTAGCACCGCTATATTGGGGGTCACGGGCTGAAAAGTTTGGGAACCCCTGCTCTATACGATGCTATAATGAGAATATTTTAGAATGGCTGTTTGAAAAAGTCAATAAGGTCCCGTTATTAAAATGTCTATTTTCATACCACAAACATTTTTACAGCTCAAAATGTTGGTCCAGACTGATCTTTTATTGAATTGTAAACACTGTATGGGGGCTTTTTCAAAAATATTTTAAGGTATATGGTTACACACTAATTTGCATAATTGGGGGCGTGGCTGAGTTGACAAACAGGTGGGCGTTTCGTAGGTTTTTGCAGGAGGTTTAAGGCCCTACGCAGCGCCACCTCAGTGTGTTTGTAGATCAATCATAAGTTAGGTTGAGTCAGTCTTTCCAACATGGCGACCTCCATCTCTGGGCTTCAAAATGTCATTGGGTCTGCGTTCATGTTTTATACAGCCTGTGGGTGAACCCGGGGCCAATGACTCATATTCTCTGAAAATACAACAGTGGACCAGCTTACCTCCGTTTGGTAGTGGAGTGGATTCTGAAGCGGTTAACGGCACACTTGGCACACACCAGACCACAGCGTAATATCATCAATGATTTTACCTGTTTTTTTTAACTTGAAGCAATATTTAACAGTTCTTCTTGAGATTTAATCAAGGATGGCATGAGTACAGCACACAGCGTGTTTGATGGTTCTTTGTTTGATCCTCACTGAGACAAAGACAAACAAGTACAAGAGGAGCTTCTGCTTCATATTTTCATGTTTTCTTCCTCTTGTATTTTATTTCCAGGCGGGTGGAGAGTTATATCTGCTCAGACAGATGGAGAAAAGCTTTGTGGAGCTCCTGGAGGTAAAGATGCCAGGTCTGATCAGGCTGAATTCTGCAGCTGGAGGGGGGGGCTGATGTACGGCTACATTTTGTTTTTGCTCGTTGGTGTCAGACAGGTAGAGAGCTGGAAACTCCCGCCACCGCCCCCCTCGACCTCACCTCCCTGACGGCACATTTCAGATATTTCAGAGTGGAAAAAGCTTCCCTGGCACACCTCGCGCAGACATTATGTGCTGTTCCGGTTGTGACCTGACAACAGAGCCAGGAACAAGGACACAAACGAAAATGTCATCCGAGCTTAGTTCTGATCAAACATCCTGTTCTGACTGATAGCACCCCGGACGCCGCAGCCGCTCGGGATCTGGCTATAATTAAAAAAACGAGCAAAACAAAATCAAACAAACTGTGATGCTGTTGTGCATGTCTGATAGGTTTCATCACTTAAACCTGCTTTTAAACATCCCATAATTGCACAGACATACATGTTTGCACACCACACACACACACACGACGTAAACATGACCACATGGAGAAATTAGTAAACAGCAGATTATCATGTTCATAAAGATCCTGCAGACCTTGAAGCTCAGCTGTTTCCCGGTTTGAAGACAGAGATTAATTGCCTCTTTTCCGCCCCGACAGTAATCCTTGAAACTGCCTCTGCTTGGTGCAACAGCATCTGACACACACACACACACACACACACACACACACACACACACACACACACACACACACACACACACACACACACACACACACACACACACACACACACACACACACACACACACACACACACACACACACACACACACACACACACACACACGGAGGATACGCCACCACATGAAGGCAAACAGGCCACACACACACTTTACGACATCACTAATATCCAGCCTATTAGCACTTAAAAGCCAGCATCCAGAGTGGCTCTGAGTCTTGCAGGCGTTTGAAGTCTTACAGAGTCATGGAGAGTAACAATGATGCTTCGCTCACGTCGTTAATCTCAGAGTACACGGAGGATCGGTAACACGGAGAGTCTCTGCACTTGTGGCTCGCTGCTTCCTCTCTCCATCTAATACCTCCTGGAATAAAAACGACTAGAAAGGCTACATGTGTTGCTTCCTGTGATATTTACAGGTCTTAAAAATCAAAACGGGCACGCCGTGGTTTTAATTAATTTCTCTGTCTTTGCACACAAAACAGAGCGCGTGCAGAATGGCAGCATATGGTGCGCCCCTGTTCTGCAAATCCTCAAGAAATCCAGAGTGGAGTAGGGATTTATGAATGTAGCAGATGAGGTTTTGATGATTATGACGCTGCTGATAGTCGTCGGCACTGGAGAAAGGTTGTGGCTTCCTCTCTGCGGCGCGGCATATGCTGCACACGGAGAGCACAGAGAGAGGTCATCCAGAACTTCTGCCAGCGCCGGGCGTTTCATTACGCCGACAGATGGCTGCAGGGATTTTATCATTAAAATATCCTCCTTCGCAATCTTTCTCATTTTATAGAAGTTTTCATGTTGACATTTTGTAGTCATGTGTGACGTTTAGCATGCTGTCAATCAAATGTCGCTGTTGGATTTGTGCTTTGTAATCCCCGTCTCGTCAAGAAGTTCTGCTTCACCCATTTCCTCTCCTTAAAACGCTCTTCTGGAGATGTGATGATTTGGAATAAAGTTCTCTTTATTGACCCAAATGATCTGATAGAAATCATCAATTTGTCTGTTTTGGAAACATGTGGCCTTCCTTGGTCGTTTCCTACGAGTGCCTTTTAGCTCGACATGAGACTCTAATCTGGAAAAAGGTCAGAGTAGTCCGATGATATCATTGACCAAATGAGCATCGAGCTGGAGCTTTGCACATAAGAAGTGTCATGAGATTAATGAGGATTAGGTCGACCCGATGTTTTTCACTTCTTTTTCCACAGATGCATCGAAGGCAGCACTTTAAGCTTTTACAAACTGAACACTAGCTTTTAAATTACCTGTCTGCACACTGAGGACACAGCAGATTCCCATTCAGAATCTCGCCATGCGTCCGTGCAGAAATCAGCCGGGTGATTTTCCTAACACCACGGCGCCGCCGAGTCACCGCTGCACTCTGATTACAAGGCCCCATTGACCAGCGGTGCATGTGTTTCTGTCCTCCAATGATGGGGCCTTGTGAATAGGGTGTAATCAATCTCTGATCCAATCAGAGGCGGATGTCTGAGTGAGTGACAGAGAGGTCTCTGTGGGGCTCTTATGAGGCCGGAGTTAAAGGGCTCCCGGGGGACCAGAGGCTGTGACAGAGAGACGCTCTGAACAGCTCTGAGAAGAATTTAGTGCGCACTTTATCTCACCACTCTGTCCATCACTCAGTCGGGTCAAAAGGTGCAGAGAGTCCACATTAGAAAAGGTGCTTCTACTTCATAGTGCAGAAGGTGAGCTTTGTTTTGATGCATCACATTAGCCTTCATCAGGAGCACTAAATAATCTTTCACGCCTCAGAGTTTAATCTTAAAGGTCACATATTCTGCAAAATCCTCTTCACCATGTTCCTCTAACTCTAACATGTGTCTCTAGTCCGTCTACAAACCCCCCAATGATGAGAAAAGTCCATCCTCTCCGTCTTTTGCTTGCTCCACTTTTCAGAAAATGTGTGCTCAAACAGGCTGTTTGGAAATGTTCCCTTCATGACATCACAAAGGGCAGTAACCCCTCCCCCAGGTGGGTGACACTCCCACAGCTAGGTGTTTGTTCTGCCCTCTGAGTCTGCCTTCTCACCGTAAACAATAGGGCATGGAGCGAGAAAGCCTGAGCCACCCAAGCCCTTCCAGAGAGGGGCGTGGTCAGACACAGCTCATTTACATTTAAAGCTACAGACACAGAAACAGCCTGTTCTGAGCAGGGCTGAAATAGAGGGGTTTATAGGCATGATCAAATACAGGATCAGAGTGGATTTAGAACAAGACACTTCACACACATGTTTTGAGGAGCTCTGAGACTTATTTACACTGAAGAGGAGGAGGATATGTGACCTTTAAAACTGTGCAACACATCGTCATATATAACTGTGACCATGTGTGGGATTTATTCTTCGTTACGATTCACACAAATGTTGTTACCTTCTGCTGACAAGATGTTTGCTTCTTCTGAAGAACACAACTCGGCGTCTTTTTGTGCCGCTCAGCAGCTTTCTAAATGTAACAAACAGTGAAGGCCAATGAGGCAGCACAAAGTCATTAACTCATGTTAAAAACAGAGCTCACAGTGGCAGCACTTCTATATTTGACTCTTTAGTGTTCACCATGACGTTTTCTTTCTTCTTCTGATTCTGCCCTCTCTTTAGAGGAGGTTGTCTGGTGTGACCCCATAGGTGCTTCATGACACTAGAAAGGGACTTTGACAGAATTTGGAGACACGTAGTTTGATGTAAACTTCTCGCTCATTTGAATATTTCTGACAGGAATTAAGAAAACTTGCGTCTTTGCAGGGAGTTTGTATTTAAACAAATAAAAAAGTGTGCTCTGTTTCTGGTTTAAACACCTCCATGCTGTTTGTTCTCTGTTCTTCCAGTACATAGGCCGATGTTAGAGCTTAAAAAAAGAAATCAAAGAGAGGACAAAATACGACACATCACACTGTTCAATGCAGGAGGCAGCAAATAGAAAATAAACCCCAAACTATAAGACATTAATTAATGCAGTTTAAGCTAGCTTCACACTCGATGATTTTAGATCAGATTTGCTTCCTTCAACAATCGGTGAGCAGTGGTCTCTTTCGAGGTTTGTCGTATCGGATTATTTGTCCAAAGAATCCTCAAGTGTGTCACTACGATTATTTTACTGCTCCCCATCGAGTCAGAGCCTCCTTGATCTGGAATTGTAAGTTTCCTGGATGGACTGCCTCCGACAGAATACTTGAAGAAGCCAATGAGAGCGAGCAGACTTGGGAGCGTCACCCACCAGATTTTGCGTACTCTGACGGCTCGCCCACGCGCGGAAAATTCAACAAAGCTGCACCTAATCCGTCTTCTCAGACATGATGTCATCCAAAATGTTTTTCATTTTCAGTTGTTTGCTGCAAAACAGAAACACAGCAGGACAGCCAGCTGACGACGTCGATCGTCACGTCATGTTCGATCACACAACTAATTGTGACTACAAACTGCGGGTGTGTGGTCTCTCGGCCTGCCTCAATCGTCTAGTGTGTGCGTTCAGATTATATTAAAGATCTGTTGAAACTGTCCTCATGCCTGTGGTGTCCCACGTCTTTTTTGTCTTTACTGGATAGGACATATGAAGAGAGACAGGAAGCATTGGAAGGAGAGAGTGGGGGGGGGATGTGCAGCAAAGGGCCGGGGCCGGATTAAACAAATTTAAAAAGACATGAAACATGCAAACTCTAGATCGAGCATTACAGTCTTTTTCACCTGGTATATTTGAGCACAGATTCAGGATGATTAAGTGATGATCTGCTGATACTCCCAAAAGCACACACCTGCGTAGCAAGTGTAGCAAGTACACAAGCAAGTGTAGTACCTGCACCAATTCATTTCTAGATCCTTGCTTGTGTTGTACTTACTCTCTGATGTACGTACGTCGCTTTGGATAAAAGCATCTGCTCATGGCATGGCAGTGAAAAGTTCCTCAGTATGTCAGCAATCACTTTCAAAAGTACATCATCTCAAAGCCTGATATTAACCTTAATGGAGCGGATTCACGCTGGTGGAACGCCGTGTTCTAATGTCAGAGACCTCGCAGTGCTTTCAATGAACATTAAACCTTCTTCTTCTGCCTGGGAGGGAATAAACACATTCTCCTGATTCTCTGTGAATGCTGTAAACACTGACAACAATAACAGAGGAGGTGATAAGTGTTTAAGTGCTTCAGACGGGAAATACCAGCGTGTTGACGTCTTAGTAGAGTTACTTTCTACAACTATGCAGTTTGAAATTAATCTCTTTCTTAAAGGAATCACTATCCCACATTCTGCTTCATATTCTGGAGCTTTTTCACCGTCTTGTTTATTATGGAGCCATGAGCTGAGAAAGTGAAGTCCTCCGAGTGAACAGTAGATGGTGGTAGTAAACATTTTACTTGTGAATGAGACACCAGCCCGTCTTCTCTTCTCATGTGTTGATATTTTTTAAGTTGAGTGGCATAAATCTAAAACAGTAATAAGACATAATGCAATCATGAATTAATGATATGCTTCCTAAGAGAGCACACCTGCACATGGCTTTCCTCAGAGCGCTCACGCTTCCCAGGGATCAGAGACGAGTGTCATTACTTCTTGTTAACTCAGCATCACACTCAGGCGTGAAGGCTGCAAAGTGTTGGACAAAACGAGGGAAAGAGAGAGACGGAGCGGCTAAATCCTCCAAGCTAAGCTCATCACCTCCTCTCCTCTGAAGCTCCTCTCTTTCATCAGGCGGGGCTTATCGCTGCGTCAGAGAGAGCGGCACTGTTTGAAGTTTCCTCCTCACTAAAAACCACACATCGAGGTGAGCGAGGAGAGAGCAGATCCCCGTCAGAACGGACAGAGCAAGCTGAGAATCCAGCTTGCTTTCGTCTGACACGACAGACATGTGTGAAAATGGGTGGGGTCGGTTTCTCTGTCAGAAAAGCGGGCGGACTGAAAGCACGGGCACACAGCGGTTTCAGACAGAGTGAATGTTTGTTGTGTTCAGAGGATAAAACACTGTGAGGATGGAAATGAAAGCTTGCAGATCAATAACTGTGGGGACCGGAGCGCTGTCAGAGGAAATACTGAACAAATAGCACGCTCTCAGTGTAATCCACACTGGACGTCAAACATGTCGTCGTGAGAATTTTAAGAAATGCTTTTTTATTACACAATAATCTAATCTTTTATGAAATTAAATCAGATTTAACAAAGAGTTTAACCTTTGACTCCCTGTCTCACACTTAAAGTCAGGTTATCTGTTTTTGTTTGAGGCCCAAACCATCTCTGAACTGATCTTTAACAGGCATTCAAATATCTGATCAAACCAAGCGGCAACCGCCGGTCTTGAAAAATGGAGCCAATGCGGAAGTGAAAAATCCTGCAGTTCCTCAAGTGTCCACTGGAGGCTGGCTCCAGAACCAAAGATAGGCACATACACACCACAGGCATAAAGCCGTTTTCACAGCATAAATAAAAATGTTTACAGCCTGGTAGAAAAGACGAAATAGGTCTGATTAGTTATTGTCATCATGGACACACACTGTTGGAGGGGGGAGTTTTTTTAAACTGCTCGGTTTGGATTTTTTGAATGATACGTGTTCTCCATAGTTAGGCGCGTAGCTGACATGATTGACAGGTGGGCGCGATGTAACGGTTCGTCAAGAGACTTAAAACCCGCCTCAGCTCCAGCTCTCAGCCTGTCGTTAGGTTGACTGAAAGTTAGGCTGAGACAGGATTTCCAACATGGCGGCTGCTGCCGATGAGCCTCCGGAGCCCCCTGCAGGAACAGATGGCTGACGTCACTCAGGCTTCATCCATTAATATTTACAGACTATGGGTGACTCGGGCTTTCTCGCTCCATGTCCTATTGTTTACGGTGAGAAGGCAGACTCAGAGGGCAGAACAAACACCTAGCTGTGGGAGTGTCACCCACCTGGGGGAGGGGTTACTGCCCTTTGTGATGTCATGAAGGGAAAATCAAGATGGAAAGGATGGACTATTCTCATCATGGGGGGGTGACTTTTAATATCTTTACTAAAATCACTACATTCTGACAGCATTAGGTTTCATTAATCATAAAAGTCAAAGCTGGGCTCTCCTTTGAACCCTCATGAGAGATTAGAATAGTCCTGGTGTAAAATGTCTCTCTCTCTGAGTCTGTTCTTTTTGTTGGACCTCAAATAAAGACTAAAAGAAGCGTTCCTTTACACAGGACAGTTTGTGTTTAAAGCTCCACTGTCAAAGAAAAGGCCTGAAAGCATCTCTGCACGTCTTTGAATCGACGGAGCTGAGGGATGCTGGAGCGTCAGGGGAATTCTCTCTTCGCCTCTTTAGTTGGAATTGATTTCTTCAAAGGCGAGACTGTTGTTTTTTAATTAAAACACTGAAGTGGCTAATTGTGAAATTGATTCAGGTTGTGTTTTTCTCTGTGTGGAGCAATAAAGTGTCGCCCTCACATCTGTCTATATTTATCAGAGCAGCTCGCACTCTCCGCCCGTCTCGCTCTTTTCTAATTCCTGCGACAGTTCAGAGCGTTTAATGCTCTAATCCCACAACTGTTGGAAATGTTTGGGAAGTTTCTGAGTAAGCTAAACGTTTAAGTGACAGCACGAGAGTCTTTAACTCACAGCAAACCCTGTAAGCTCATCCTCAGAGGAGCTTCAAAGTCTGCATCAACAACAGGATTAAACATCAGACCAATCCCAACTTCTCCAAGTGATTTGCACTCCGTTTACATGTTGCTTCCTGAGAGCACGCACAATTGAGCTATAATCATGTGTGATATACACGTATTGAGGAAGAACTTATTCTACTCTCCTCCTGACAGGAAGATTTATGACGAGCCTGAGATGAAATTTCTTTTGGAGAACTGCAAGACAATCTTCCACATCCGTCTTTCTTGAAAATTACCTTCAGAGACGCCGTATTTCAGCCGCAGGATTCATCATCAGACCTTAAATTATTCATCCCTTATCCAATCTTCAAGACACTGTCCTCAGCTCAATCTGACTTCGAATTTTAGCCAAGAAAAATAACCTCCTGTGACACAGCCAGAGGTCCACGTGCTCACCTTCTTAAGAGCAGCTCCTCTTCCCAATACTGGTCCTGAATGGTCTGGATTTGTTTGGACCAGAGAAGGTAGACGGTTTTAAGGCGCCCCCACACGGCCGTTTTGGACGCCCCTCGGTTTGCCAGATATGAGAGCAGTTATCAGGTCAAACCAACAGGTGTTGCAGCGATGGAAGCGGGCAAGAGAACTAACAGCAACCTTTAATCCACCATGAGCAAAGCACGTGTCAACATTAAGCAAAGTTACAGTGGCCAGGAAATGTGTCTTAACATTTTCTCATTAAACTTCTTTTTTCAACCAGTGGAGTCGCCCCCTGCTGGCGGTGATAAAAAATGCAAGTTCGAGACATGTCTGCATTTACTCACTTCACCTCCTGGTTTCTTCCACTTCAAAAGTCGTGATTCATACTGACCAAAAGGGAAGATGTCCTGACTATTATTTTATATACTTTCTTTTCTTTTCCTGCAGTTTAACAAGAATCCACCGGGGGTTTTAAACTTAATGTCAGTGAATTAAGTGACACTCTTCTGCCTGACGTTTCCACTGGAGTGATAGTTTCATCGCTGGCCTGCTCCTCTGAGGAGACTCAGGGAGACCCTGCAGGGATCAGACATGACAGATCCATGTACCCTGTCATGATGTTCAATCTTCTGGGAAAAGAAGCCCTTGTTTGTTCGCTGCTCTTATTCCAATTAATCATGAACCTCCGGGTGCACAGCTAAACGGTCGCAGTTTAGAGTAACGTAAAAAGAGTCAAGCTTGATTATTCCAGACAAACATTTAAAGACTCAAGTGGACACACACACACACACACACACACACACACACACACACACGATTTAGTCCTCCCAATGAGGCCCCGTAAACCAGCCTCTCCTCGGTCATCTCTGAACCTCCCAGGGACGCCGTTAGCCTTCCTGTCATGTTAGCGCTGCAGAGTAATTAACAAGATGTTTCTGCAGGAAGGGAACAAAAAGTGCCACTAATACACACTTCAGATAGGAGCGTCTGCATGGCGATGCTCTGGAGAGCGAGTCAACAAGGGTTTAAACAACACGCTGCAGCTTTTCGCTTGCTTTTTGAATTCTCAACATGTGTGGAGACAACTGTATCACGTCGTGTTGAATCTCCACGCGGGTGTTAGCTCGGTATTTAACTCCGGGTGATTGGGCAGATTTTTCTGGCACTTTGATATACCCCTGAAATGCCAGCTGCAGAGCATGGGAAGAATGATTGAATACACAGCAAGATGTCACCCCAAACAAAGAGCCAGCAAGCCACAAATCAGAGCGCTGAGAGGAAATCATTCTCACCTAAATCCCAGCGAGACTAAAAAGGATTCAGGGATTACAGCGAGCGCTCACTTAGCTTTAATCAAAGTGCAAAGCTGTGCAGGCTGCTGCTGCTGCTGTCCCTGTTAGACATTTAACAGACGCAGGAGTTGAGTTGTATCAGACCGGTGAGTAATTACTTCCATACTTTGGCTTTAGTGATGGAAACACCTCCCTCAGAGCCACTTTCTCAGCTCTAACTTCTTTCTTTCTCTCTGTTTCTTTCCCCACTTCTGCTTCCTACGTGCATGTTTTGTATTTAAATGGAGGCAGGAATACTCACATCTGATCATCTCTGCCTGCATGTTTTGCGTGGATTGCCGGTGGTTGTTTAAAGTGTTTTTGACGTCGTCGCCTTGTTCTCCTGAAGCACTGCGTGTGTGATCTCCAAATAGAAAGAAAGGTGTGTGCTCTCTGAAACCATGAACCTCGGTGTATTTATGCATGTTTCTGTTCTGTACGTGTGTGTGTGTGTGTGTGTGTGTGTGTGTGTGTTCTCTTCGTATCAGACTCCTCACCCCCACATCATTACACCCTGCTTTAATCCCCTCCTCTCTGGTTTTCCTCTTTTCCCTCCAGGGATGTGACTTCTGCCTTTTTGTACACACAGCTCAGGTAACACTGAGGGCAGAAGCCTCTGTGTGTGTGTGTGTGTGTGTGTGTGTGTGTGCGCGCGTGTTTGTTCTTCGGGGAGCGCGGAGAGACAAAGAGAAGCCCTGAAGGTGTCTCACAGGTACCAAACGCGACAGAGAAGGAGGTAAATATGGATTATTGTGTGACATGATGAGCGGAGGCAGCAGCTGCAGGAGAAACACTCCTGAGATCTGATGTGAGAATTAAAGAGTGTGGAAAGATTTCACTACAAATCACTTTGGATTAATTACTATTTCAATCTGTACGATGGATACTGTCAATTAGGATGTGAGTGTTTGTCTTTTTTCCTGACATTCAACAAGCAGCATTTATACTTAAGTAACACAATGTGACTTTTTTACCTTCAACAGCTGCAGAACCGTTCAGACAGAGAGAGAATCTCGACATGTGGGCTGCTGGGTCTGAGAAAGTTACGAACATTTGACGAAGAACATCATATCTTTTCTTTTTCCTTTCCTCCAAACAAAAAGTTCAAGGTGGGGCGCCGGATAGCCTAGCCCTAGGGCTTGATGGGTGCCACGTGTACAGAGGCTGTAGTCGTCTTCACTGCAACCATGGGTACGAATCCGACCTCGACCGTTTGCTGCATGTCGACCCTCTGCTCCCACTGTCTCCTGTCCGTATGATCGAAAGTAAAATTCTGACACTTCTGTTTGAAAGATTTAATTTGAAAACCTGACAGTCGCTTCCTGTTTGTTTGTGAAGACAGCACAAAGTTCAGACACAATTCTTGGCAATAATTTGAATTTGTATGCATTTTTTTGCTCTTCCAAAAAGAACTTAAATGTTTCTGTTTACTACGGCTTTGTGTAGCATCGCCCATAAAACCAACAATAACAACATTTATTATGGTTAAAAAAATACTGAATCGAGGACACCCACATGGCACCCTTCAGCCAATCAGAATCAAGTATTCATCCAGACCATGTTATAAACAGAATGAATTCGGGTTTTTTGTCTTTTAAGTGACGCTACAGTCTCAGAAAATGCGTTTGTTTTTTCTCGTCTGATTTTTTTGTTTGCTCAAATTTGCCACTGAAGTCACAGAGGATGTCCGAGGTTTATCTTTTAAATTAACAATTTTGAATCTGACATTGAAAGTCGTTCCTTAACTTTAACTCCCTCTCCCAGGCTCCTTAACTTCTTTGGTAAAAGCACTAGAGAGTAGAAAGCTCTACTCCGCCTCCGACCTCTTCTCTTTCTGACCTCAGTGGTGAGAAACTCTCTCAGTCCTCTCCCTCATTAGCAGCTAACCCAGGATGACCACGACAGAGTTACAGACCTGAGATTAGACCCTTGTCTTCAAACGAACTCCTGTGGATAAGACGGCTGAAAGTGATCAGGCTGCTCCGGACACAAGGATCACTTTAATGAGTCTCCTCTCCGTTCCCACCAAACAGGAAGCTCCAGCTGAACACCGTCCTCAGGGAAGAAGACTGGAGTCCATCCTGCTGGGAGGAAGAGGAGCAGCTGAGACGTACTGCAACTGCTACAACTTCCTCCATCCAGACCTGGGTGCAGCACGAGTACTCCGTGTCAAGTGACATTTCGAGCCAACATGCTCTTCCTTCTTTGGGACGATGTTTCTATCTGTATGACGGTCCTGAATGTCTACAAACAGCGAGAACCCTTTAAATCATGACGCCTGAATATGCAGACACAGCGCTGAGATGAGACTAAGGGTGGTTTCATATTTGGGACTCTGGCCTGGACCCGAGGACACCTGACCCGAAAGTCTGGTTCAGTTAATCAGTGTGAACAGAAACGTACCTTACTGGGGTACCGTGATTCATGTGTACTCGAGCACGGTTCACAGGAGACGTGAACGCAACTGTGCTCAAACAAGGAAGTGGACCGCAATATGACATAGTTCTCAACGACTTCTGTCGCTTCAAAAACCGTTGTATCCGCGCAGCACGGGCCCGTTTCATCCTCTTGGCTGCACGGTAGATGTGGGAGTAGAAACAGGGTCGTCGTTGGCGTCTCAGACATAACAAACACATCCACGGATAGCAGGATGGAGTGGTTGCCATGGTTACTTCTTCTTTCTGCTTTTTGGCGAATTTGCAAACGAACTATGTGCATACCGCCACCTGCTGTATCGGACTGTGTTCATACACAAGTGTACTCTGGTACAAAACGATGTTGCTAATGTGAACGCAGACCAGCGGGGGAGAGGGGAGGGGGGAGTAATCGAATTTAAGCGCTGTTCTCTTAGTTAAACCTCCTCCTCCTTTAACCTGACCTCTGACAGATCCTTCAACGATTTCTTTTTTTCCTCATATACTGTATGTGTTGCTCAACAACACAGTTTGTCTTAAAAAAAAGAAACAGATGAAACTTCCCTCACCCCCGACCGTGCCCTGGTTTACTCCCACTTCTGCTCTCCCACTAAGAATCTTACTGACAGAATATCTGGAGTCAGCATGCTCCAGATCTGCGAGCCTTTAGCCTCTTCTGTAATGCTTACACAGGGAAATGGAACAAGTGACACACTGTGCCAGCTGACGATATTAAACACTGCAGAGCAAAAAAAGTCTTTCTCTTAAGCCTTAAGCTCGTGTGACCTTCCACTGAGTCCTTCCTCTTTGAGATGTTTCTGCTCAAGCTAAACATTGTATGAGTTGAATACAAAGGGGCAGCTGCTGAACGGTTACTGAGAAGCAAAAACTAAAGTTAGAGTTACTGTGCAATCCAATCAGCCACTGTAAGAGTCACTACTGCTGTAAGGAAAAGTATAAAGAGAGGATGTTTTGTTTGTTCTGCTGTTCATGATTGGTGTCGTAATATTGAGAACAGTTCAGTATTAGAGTCAGGTTATTTTTAAAGGAAGGATGTGCGACATGTCACATCAATGAAGCAGAAATCCAGTCTCTCCTGTGTAAATGTGTCTCTGAGTCATGACTGTCTACAATGAGTGAGAAGCTCGAGTCCCGCTGGCTGTGTTGTTGTCAGAGCCGTGTTTACATGGATGGGACGGCCGGCTCCTCCCCTTGTGTATAAAAGCTGTTTTAGTCAAGAACTAGAGAGAAGAAGAAGAACATACTCACTGATTATTTGGATGTCACGTAAGAGTTTTTAGATCACGCTCATTCTGGGTTTATTTATGTGCAATGTGAAGCTACGAGCTAACTAAAGTTTGCTAACATTAGCATGCTAACACAACGATGCAGGACACAGGTGACTGCAGCTCGAGCAAAGGACAATTTTGTCCACCGCTTGCGCTTAGTGCTTAATTATGGTGCGCTCTAATTGATAACTCCTTCGTGCAAACGCGAGTGGAGAGGGGTTGGAGGTGTGTCTCTGGAGGAGAGCGGAGGCTTCAGGAGCGAGGAGGTGTGGCCAAACAGCAGTTTGTTTTGGTTTCATGCTGGTGCTCAAGGGCGACATCTACTGGATCAAAAAGTCGCAACGGCTCTGACAACAACACAGCCAGCGGGACTCGAGCTTCTCACTCATTGTAGACAGTCATGACTCAGAGACACATTTACACAGGAGAGACTGGATCTCTGATGTATTAAGTGTAAAATGTTTCTCAGTCTTCCTTTAAGGGCAAATAAACTCTTTTTGAATAACTTTCATATTTACCAGAATCTAAGGGGTTAACTATAGAAAATGTGGTGATTCTAAGAATATGTTCAGACTTTTGTCCCTATAGGAACAAGTCTGTACTAAGGAAGCTTTGTGAACACAGCCTCTGATCTTTTCTATACTCAACGTCTGCATATGTCGTCATTTTGAGCAGACTAGACGGCGTGTTCCAGCTCCAGCAGGAACTTTCTCCCTTCTGTTTCCATTCTCTCCGTCACTCTCGACTCTTCTGGTGCTTTTTTCTTGTAACGTGCAATCAGCTGACTCCGTCAATCATCCGTCTGAGCCAGCAGGCCACTCATAATGTCGCACTGTGCATAATGCTGCACTTTACTTTGAGGCCTTTTATATCCTTTAGTTAATCATATAAGGTGATGTGTTATTATAGAATTTTCTGGCAGTAATTACATGATGGCTACAGCACTGTATCGTAACGTTATCATTATCACGGCGTTGTATCGTTCATCGTACCCTATCGTGAGAAATGAAAACATGAAACATGGATCAGAAAATGATGAGCAACATATCACATTTTGAGTTCAATTCATGCTACACTTCAACTTTATTCTCACATGTTAAAAAAAAAAAAGAATAATGAAAAGAATAATTTGCAACAGCTCGGCTTCGTTCTCCACAAGGAAGTGTTCGGAGGAGAGAGCGGGGGATGACATGTAGTAACCGGACAAGGTCGGATTTGAACCTACGGCTTCTGTGATGATGACTGTAGCCTCTGTACATGGGGCCCGTGACATAACCGCTGGGCTATCTGACACCTCGCAACATTTCAACTTTGATGTCAAAACTTTGACTCGAAGCAAAACTTTATTCAAAAAACAGAAAAGAATCCTTCTACCCAACTTTTTGACTTTTCTCTGAACATTTGAACTTCTGTTTTTAATATCTGGACTTAAACGGTGAATGGACTTCAGCTTGTATCTTTCTTTTCTGGTCTTCTGACGACTCAAAGCGTTTTTACACCGCAGGTCACACCTACACTTTCACACACTGATGGTAGAGGCTGCTGTGTGAAGAGACCATCAGAAGTAACTCATTCATACGCCGCCGCCAAAGCAGGGGGAGCAACTTGGGGTTAAGTGTCTTCCCCAAAGACACATCGGACATGTGGCTGCAGGAGCTGGGGATCAAACCCCGACCTTCCTGTTGAGAGACGACAGACTCTACCACTGAGCCACAGCCTCCACTCTTCACTGGACTCTTTAACTTTAACTTTTTATTCTCGACATTCTGACTTCCATGGGACATTACGACTTTATTCTCGGAAAAGAAACTCCGTCTCGGCTGATCTCGTGTTTTCTGACCCTCACACTTCCTTACTCTTTAAACGAAGACTAGCAGTAATGTGTTCATACGTAAGCCTTTAAATTATGACTCTTTACTTTAATTTTATTCAACTAGACTTAAATAATGCAAATGTCGGTCCAGAATGGATTACATAGCGACCTAAACTCTTCACGCACACTTCAGATACATTTCGTCAACATGTAGAGGCTTGAAAAAGCGAGGAGCCCTTTCAGAGTCACATTACAGTGAAAGCCTGGTGTGGTCTCTGTTACTCAGCAAAAAGGAGATCAAAGAATCCTAAAATGGCTCGAGTGCATCCTCTCTTTGGGGTGACTCTTCGTTGAGTTTGGAGGTGCAACAAACAGCCTCATCATCCACATAATGCGATGCAGGATCGGCCCTTTTGTTTTATGTTGGCTAATGGGCTGCAATTTGCCACCACGCTCTTTTCCCGAGGAGTCTTTGAAGAGGGACGACTTTTGACACAACATCAAAGTGTTCAAAGACCAAGATACCAAAATTGGCTGCATCCATTCACCGTCAAGAGGCTGCGACACAGAGAGGATGTGACGCAGGAGCACGGTGAGCCAAGGTTGTATGTTTTATCAGCTCTCAAAGCAATGCATGGAAAGCATCTCTTGAAGTTTAAAACCAGCATCTGATGAGTTACCAGGTGTGAGACATTTAATCGTTTTCACAGCTCTCCTCTGTCCTGCCATTGATTTGGAGCATCATAAGCCATACTGTAGATAATGATCAGAGTCCAATCAGCTGCTTTATCAGTGCGCCCTTCCCTATCAGAGCTCCCCTCACCTCAGGCCGTCCAGTCAGACACCGCTCGGCTGGACAGCTCAATGGGAGACAAACAACCTTTCCACAAAGTGCAAACACTTGTGAATAAATGTCCTTGAGTTTTTTTTTTATTGTGCACGTTTGATTAGATGGATGCTCTAACAATTAGCCTTTAAATGTCCCTGAATACAAATATCAATCAAACGGCGTGGTTTAAGGGTCAATCGATAAATCATCAGATTTAATCCAGGTTGTAATACCTCAGCCACTCTCGGTTGGATTGTGATAAAATTTGGAACAGATATAAATGGACTCCAGAGAATGAACCCCACAAACTCTGTTGAACCTCTGTCAACACCATGAGGGTTCAAATGGACAAAATGTAACTAAATATGTCCATTTATTGCGACAGATATTCAAAGTCCCCAGAGGATGAATCCTTCCTCCAAGGTTCACATCAGGGTTAGCATTCAAATAGCTTAACTAATATCCAATGGATGCCAAACATGACAGTTCATAGCCCCCAGAGGATGAATGAAACCGACTTTGCAAAAACCTTAACCACATAAACGTTAGTAACTATGGTGACAGTGAAGATCTTCAACTGATCGCCAAAGGGTTCACTATTGGTGCAATCTAATCACATGGATTGTCATGTCATTTTGTTCTGATTTTCATGGACCCCGGATGATGAACCCTTCTTACTTTGGCGATCCCTCGTCTCAAGTTTAGCATCTCAAGATGTTCCGGACATTTCTCAACAGCTACAGTATCGGATGAATTGCTATATCATTTTGTAGAAATTCTTGGTCCTGGGGTTCTGGATAGTTTAGAGTTTATGACGCGTGGCCCAAGACCAGAGGCGATAATCCTCGTCGCCGCAGCCGTGGGTTTGAATCCGACCTCGGCCCTTTGCTGCACGTTATCCCTGACTCTCTCTCCTCCCAACGTTTCCTGTCTCTCTTCAGCTGTCCTATCTGATGAAGGCAAATATCACCCACACATATATATATGTTTATACATTTCTATGTGAAATATCTTAACAAATATAAGATGGATCGACATCCAATCTTGTGAAACAGATTCATAGTACCCAGAGGATGAATTTGATTGGCTTTGGTGATCTCCTACCTCGTTCTTTCACGCCATCACAAGGTTGACATTTGTGTTCCCTTTGAACTTCGTCCATTGGTTTGTTTTTTAAAGAGTTGACTGACAACATTAAAGACGTTCATGGTCCTTTGATGAGTCCTACCGGCTCTGTGGACTTCTGTCTTCTCGGATTTTGTCAATACTGGGTTGAAATGTAGGTTTGTCATCATCAACGACGGTTTGATGGATTGTTTTGAGACTTCTGGAGCCCGGAGGATTATTTCTACTGACCTGGGCAAACCTGTCTTTTACTCTAGCACCACCAAAGTAAAGACATGTTTCCATAGATAGTGGAATTTGCCGTCATATGGATGCCGTTAGATTTTGTACTAGAAATCTATGATCCTCAGAGGTTGAATGTCGCTAACGTCGAAATCTCATCTTGTCTTCTAGCTTCATCCAAGTTCAACATTTTTAGTTCATCAGGAATTATCTCAACAACTATCAGACAGATTTCTTTATAACTTCATACAGAAATGTACCGCCCCCGTTGGATAATCCTCCCGATTTAAGGGACTCACTTACCACTGCATGTATTGTAATGCAAATTGGTGCTCCAAGACGCTGTTTTCACATCTGCTCTGCTGAAAATATCTACATCATTTCGTTTAGTAGGGGGGTCGGGGGGGTTTCCTGAGCCAAGATGTGACGTTCAAAAGAACCACCCGGAAATGGCGGAAGAAGCAAGAGAGTCCGCTATACGACGCTATAATGAGAATATCTGTCTTTCTATCAATGCTACGTGTAGTTGAACAGAATCACAATCTGAACTAAAGAGTGGAGAAGAACATACTGGAGAACAGGAAACAGAATGCAGCAGGTTCATTAGAGCACGGAGATCGTAGGAGTCGCTTGTATACAGACTATGCACTGTGCAGCAGTCACAGTGAATAAACATCACTCCCCCCTCCCACTCGCTCGAGGTGAATTCTCCTGATTATATCCTGCTGTGTTCTCACATCAGCTCACTCTGACCTGTTGCAGAATAAATACGAGGACGCTGAAGGAGAAACTCCGGGTAAAGTCCGAGTGGAAAATGTGGCTGTTTGTGTTCACACATGCAGCTCCAACTACAACTGACCTCGGTGTTACCTTAACTTTTCCTCTAGCCTAACAACAAGTTTGACATCCTTAGATATTTGTTAAATATCTTCACAACTTAAAACGATGGCACATATTGTTTAGTCATGCTCTGACCTTTCATCCAGAACAACAATAAAAAGTAAAAACAGACTCTAGTAAGGCTGCAGATGTCTCTAGTTTTCCCACATGGGGCTATGATGCTTTGTGGTCATCCGTTGAATTAGGGAGGATTTATCTGTTTCAGGAAGGATCCTTAATGTGTATCCTCTCTCAGCAGTAAGTCCTTCATCCACAGCAGCCCGCGGTATGCATTATTTCTGCAGCTATTACTGAAAATTCATTATTTAAATAAGTGGCTATCAGCAAGAGGCAAGCAATTTACTTGTCAAAATACATTACTGTGTGTGCTTTGAAATATGACTAGGAGCTGTGGCTCTGTGCGAGCAGAGAACAGATTATAGATAGGAGACTATATTTTAAATAGAGACACTGAAAATACTACATCTCCCATCTTTTCTTTTCATTTGACTCTGAATCCTTTCAAATGAATCCCAGCTTCCTTTTCACAGAGGTAACTGCAATAACCGCTCTTTTCATTTGGTGAAGCGATGCGTTTTCTGATGGGTACTTATGTTGGAATACCTGACATTAACGGCAATCCAGGAGCGCTGTGATTCACGGCAAAGATTACTGCCAAGCCCGAGGAAACTTTCTTTCTTTTTTGCATCTGTCAAGTCTTTAATGCTAATCTACCTCTTCTTGTTACATCAGCTTTCCCCTCGTCACCACTTCTCTTATTTTCGCTGAAGCGGCTTTGATCCCCCGCAGACCCAGGTGATCTGCACCGCACCTCTTTGGTTAAGTGCTTAGGCTGGATTAGGAGGGATGGATGAGGAAAGGAAGGTAGCAGCACTATCTACGCTCTTTTTACCCATAACCCCATGTGGAAAAGGCAACATCCAGCTGTGCAAACTGACAGCTGGAGGGACAGCACCCCAGCGTTGCAGACTTATCTTGTCTTCTACCTGTTTGTGTGGAGCTTTTCTTCCCCTTCTGTGTCCTCCGTCATCCCCGACTTTAGTTTGTGCCTCCTCATCTGCAGCCTCACCCTCCAGAGACCCTCACTTTGGAGGATTAAAGGCGCCATAATATGATTCATGAGATACATCTAACTCATTCTCAGCTGGTTAGAGAACAACATTACACTCCCGAGAGTCCAGGAGAGAGACTTGGAGAGAAAAAAAGATGAGCTAATGCGGGTTCTTGTTCCTGTGTTGTTAAATGGCTGGCCTGCCTCGCGCTGTCTAAATGAGGACTGTCGTTTGGTCCCTGGTGGGGTTATCTTTTTCCTCTCTACCCACGCGTAGCGCTCAGACTATGTTGGCTGCTTCCCACATGGGAGAACGAGCTAGATGATCTGCTGCTGCTGCTGCTGCTGCGTAGCTGCCAGCAAATCTAACACAAACCAAAGAACCTTCCAAAGTTAAACAAATCACCCTTGGGCGTTGTGTCCGTCCACATTTGGCTCCAACTCTCAGAGGGCAGTAATGTTTGTAGACTGCATAAACAGCTGGGCGGCATAGAAAGTGAGAAACAATTTCAGACAGTACACCGGTCCTTTTCATGTGCAGGAAAATGTGAAGAGGCAACAACAGAGCACTGAAGTTACCTCTGTGTAGATGTGTTTTTGTTCACGGTTAACCTCACTATGATGGACATTATAAGGTTAATATTAAACATTAGAATAACAGACGTGTTATTTGGTGGGAGCTTCTTACATTTTGAATTTATTTGCCCTATTTTTATTGCTTGTACAAACTTATTCCTCATTTTGTTTTTGCTGAGATCAACAAAACATCCTAATATGATTTCATTAGGACCAAGAAACAAAAGACTTTAAACATTTATTTAAACATAAGGATAAAAGTGAAAGAGTCTAAATATACAGCGTGGTTCAAGCATCCTTCACAGTTTACCAGCTGACCTCCTACTCCACCTTTCGTCCACCATGCCAGTTGTTGTTCGGTTGTTTGGATTGTGAAGCAGCTTAATCTTGATTTGCAAAAATAAAATTCACGTTGCTTCCTCTGACGTTGTTGCACATGAATTCTCTGTGCTCCCAGATCTGTGCAGAGATATGTTGTATTGCTAATGTAGTTGTAAAGCGTGAATGATCGGGGTGAGAAGCCTGTGTGACCACAAACAGCCACATTTCACCCTGGTAAAGTTTAGTGACGTCAGGGTGAGCTGATGTGAGAATGCAACAGGTAATATTCAGGAAAATTCTCCACAAGCTAGTGGGAGGGGGTGAGACACCAGTGTAATCATTGGGTAGTTTTAAACACTCTTCTGCTCGCTGGTATATTCATATATATGATGAACATGTCAGACTAATCGTGGCATTGATAGAAAGGTGAAAAATGTCATTACAACATCAGACTTTGTTACGACGCCATCTTGATATATCGTAAGCATTACGACTGGAGCATCTTTTGTACGTCATGTCCTCCCTCCAGTCAAACAGGGAAAACTGTTTGCTATGAGAGACAACCTCGGAAAACTTCAGGGCATGCTGTCCTGATTTTCTCTCATCATTTTCAGGAGTGCATCTGTGAAGACTGCTTTAGTTGCTACAGTAAAGGACTATCAAAAGATCATTTTTTAATCACGATTAATTGCTAAATTTCAATAGTTAAATCACAATCGCATGTTTGAATTCTATTATTTCGCATTTCAAAAAACTTAAACTCTGGATTTATTTTCACACCTGGTTGAATGAGACTCCTCTCATGTGACACTGACCCCCAATTTCCACATACTCCATGCGGGCCGCAGTCCGTATGCGTCACAGTGTGCGGAGCAGAGCGGAGAAAAAAGAGCAAACAAGCAAACAACATGTTGCTTTGTCTCTGAGGATGATTTGTTGCTCGTTTGGCGCCTGTTTTGACGTCATGTTGATAAAGTGATGGAAAATATGATCAGGAGTCCGTATATTGTGTTTTGTTTTGAAATTCACCGGACGCTCTGTGCGTTTCCGTGTCTGACTTCCTGTCAGGGTTGTCATATTCTTTCCAGCTTGACGCGTGCCTGCAGCGTGCTCTGTCGAAAATAGACCCGCAGCGTATTTGAAACAGAGCGTAATGGCGCTGGTGGCACGCTCAGGAGACAGACCGCGACACTCGGTGTGGAAAGACAATCATAGACCGTGGTGCGCACTGAGTATGAGGAAATTGAGGAAAATGAGGAACAAGTATCCTTATAATCTATGCTTCAAAGTCTGGACTGGTGTCAGAACTAGACCACTAATGATCTTGACAAAGGCTGAGGGTTATTTAAGTTGGCGAGGAAACTCCTCGACAACGTCTCCAACAGTTTCTTAAAAAGGCTGATGATGAGATATCATGCAAACATCTCGGTCGTCAGCAGAGGCCATCTGCCTCTTCGTTATGAATCTCCAAATGTGTCACTAGTGGGCTTTCACAGTTCTCCAGCATTAGGTAGGAGGAAGTGAGTCAACTGCAGCAAACTAACAATGTGTGTTTGAAACGAATAACAAAGGACATTTAACATTCGAAGACAAATCATCATTTTTACATTTTAGAGCCACTTACAAACAATCGTTTAAACTCTGAGCATTACTAAATATCGCCGGCATTCAGTGGAAATATTAAAATCAATGACCTCTTGCATCCTCCCTGCAATCCAAAGATGTAATAACAGTCGACTAAAGATCCATCCACTGCATCAAATGTCCAGAAATTACAGGATCAATAACACTTTCACTTCAGAACACGGTTTGGGTTTCGTGTGTTACAGCTCCAACAGATCACAGTTATTTCCAACAGAAGATGGTCTGCTGATATAATGACCCGCTCTGTCTGACAGATGTTTCTGGGTGTAAGATGTTAGAGTGGGAAAAAAACTATTTAATCATGTTCTGATGAACAGACACACTGTCACTACATGAGGCTGACGCTCGTCACATTCAGTCAGTTAAGGAAAAAATGTAAAAGGTGTTGTGCTGACGAGAAGAGGGATGTGAGCCATTAGTCGACTTAAGGATAAAAAGTCGTCATCCTCGCTAGGGTTACCCAGAACTTCCACCAGATACGTGTGCATGGTGTGTCCGCTCTGCTTCGTTACGGCTCCTTGCTCCCTCGTGCATCAACTCCCACAGGCTGCGTTCTCCGTCCGCAGCACGGAGAGCTTATTATACGGAGAGCACTCGCGACAGCATGAGAAATTACGATGCATGTGGTATAAAACAAAAAATAAACAAACACATACGGTCGTTTTTTTTTAACCGTCAAAACAGAGTGTTTTATTCTGAAAATAAACAGGATGTTTTAATGTTGTTTCAGTGTCTGACTTCCCGTCCCGCTTGATCTTTTCTGTGCTAAATCGATGCGTTGTGCTCCGGCATCCGGCAAAAATAGAAGCCTTGTGTATCTTCCGCGGAGGGCTCCGGCTGAGACGAAGCTGAGACGCATCTGGTGGAATTTGGCCGTTAAGGGAACCAGAATTACTCAACTTTTTTTGATGGAAAAGGTTGCCGACCCCTGGACTTGTGTGAACAAAAACCTGCTCTCACTCTGTCAACAATGAAACGTTCTGATCATCATCATTTCAGACCCGACCCTTTCCTTTTTGTTTCTTTGAGACTAGTCATGGAATAAACCGGCCTCTGGGGTTTTTTCTCAGAATGTAATCAGGTGTGCAAAGATGTTTCGACATAAATGAGATAGTTCCAGGAAGCTCCTCCTACTTTCTTGGAAGTAAATGAATAATTGGCGTTGCCGTTAAAGAGTACATCAACAGATTTAAAGTCCTGAGTCAGTTAAGCTAAAATACATGAACATATATAAAACTGTGTTACAGTGAGTAGGACTGTTTACCTGGGACAGAAACAGCAGCAGCTCTCTCCCTCTCCTTCTCCCAGTGTAAGAATGATTGATCTCTCCATCGGTGATAAGCAGCTCTTCTCCATCATGCGCCTGCTGCCACCTCGTCCCACTTTCCCTGAGCTATCATAGCCGGCCTGTCTGAGAGGCCCGTGATAACGACAGGCCTGGGACACAAAGGTAAATCAATCTCAGCCAGGGAAGAGGAGGGGGGCTCACTGTGTGTATGAGAGGGTGTGTTTATTTATTTTAACAGCTGTCAGGGAAGGTAGCAACACCCGGCTGCACCAACGTTTACATGTGATAAGATGTGTCCAGATACTAAACACTCGGAACAATTCTGTATTGTTTCCTGATTGACTGTAAATTATAAACTACTGAATACATTGTGAACATTGTGTAGATTCACTGAAAGTGTTGCTTCAGACTCTGACTTCTTGAGCTAAGCCAACTAAAACAGGTATTATTTACTTGTTTAAAATACTCTCTGCAAAGATACAGAACGACATTCAATGTTACGAACGTGACATCCAGTTGATTAAACTTGCAGGTTTAAAGGTCACATATCCTCCTCCTCTTCAGTGTAAATAAGTCTCAGAGCTCCCAAAACATGTGTGTGAAGTGTCTTGTTCTAAATCCACTCTGATCCTGTATTTGATCATGCCTATAAACCCCTCTATTTCAGCCCTGCTCAGAACAGGCTGTTTCTGTGTCTGTAGCTTTAAATGTAAATGAGCTGTGTCTGACCACGCCCCTCTCTGGAAGGGCTTGGGTGGCTCGGGCTTTCTCTCTCCATGCCCTATTGTTTACGGTGAGAAGGCAGACTCAGAGGGCAGAACAAACACCTAGCTGTGGGAGTGTCACCTGGGGGAGGGGTTACTGCCCTTTGTGATGTCATGAAGGGAAAATCTCCAAACGGCCTGTTTGAGCACACATTTTCTAAAAAGTGGAGCAGGCAAAAGACGGAGAGGATGGACTTTTCTTATGATTAGCAGGCTAGGGACACATATTAGTGTCAGAAAAACACAAGAATAAAAAGTATGTGTGACCTTAAATTCAAAGAATAGCATCCTACAAACTTGACCTACAGTGAGGAGGGCACTGAGCTGGTTGCAGGTTTACCCTCACTCAGCTTGAGCATCAAGCTATGCAGCCTGCAGTTGTTCTGCTCCATTTCTGCAAGTACCTTACATACGACTCAAGTGTGTAATTGTATGCTGAGCGTGTGTGTGTGTGCATTTCTGTGTGTGTAGCCCAGGTGCTGTCAGCGTAAGCATTGCCCCTTACAGTGACGGGTCACCATGAAGCCTGTAATTCTGGAGCAGTGATGTGATCTGTGAGAGACAGGGGGGAGATGAGTAATTAGACCCTGTCCTGGTGTTGATTACAGACTTGTTTCTACATAAACCACGTCTACATGACCTCGACCCCGAGCTGCCTGGTTATCTTTAAGCAGCGCTCGGAGCATCATTATTTACCCTCCATTTACTCCTCTGACAGCTACAATACGACATGTTCAAACTCATCACTTATTTATACACAGTATTATCATCTGATTACACTCGGAGCTGATCACAGACACTGAAATCTGACTGAAGAAAACGGTCTGTAAGTGTTTAAGAGCACACGCAGTCTGTCAGTGTAAGTTATTGTCCACCATAAATATCCCTAATTTACTTGTCACTCATAAACTGTGTGAAGTTGATTAAACTGACAGTAAATGTCCCTCCAATCAGTTTTATTTGTTCACACTGAATCAGTATAGGACACTATAAACTCATACTACAGAAAGTTCAGTCTGACCTTGCATTATATTTTAGTGTGTAGGGAGGGTTTATGTACAAATACATGTACCTACTTAACATTTACCAATAAACAACAGTAATGTTCTAACCTTGCTCCCCTTCAGAGCTTTTATCTGCACGTCTGCATCAGCCACTCTTTTTGGTTTCTCTCGTTCTGGCTGGGTCAGTATTCAAAGGACTACAACTTACCAGCTTTCTGTTGAGAAAACTTCCCATCATGCCCATGTGGATATTTACAACAAAGACGAACAAGGAAGCAGACGAAGCTGCTTATGTGGCATGTCCTTTCTTTTTATCACCACCTATTGGTCAGTGGTAATATTTAACAGCTTGCATTAAAGGAAGAGTGTGCAACGTTTTACACTTAAAGGGGACACATTATGAAAAATCCACTTTCACAGTGTTTTTGAACATTTATTTGAGTAACCTGAGTGTCTACCGACCCACAACATGTGAGATAAACCCATCCAGTCCTTTAGTCTTACAACACAGAGAAAAATGCTCAGTTTCAAATTTGCTCTCCTTGTGATGTCACAGTGGGATTCTGGTAAAAAAAAAAAAAAACCTCCCCTCCCCTGGTATCTCCACCCATGGACTCCACCCCCAGCCTAGAGCAAAACTTTTGCACAGGTCCGCCATTTTTATTCTCGCTAGCGAAGGAGTGATGTCTACTGGGAAAACTCAGGGGGGGTCATTGCATTTAAAGAGACACACACACCAAAACGGAGCGTTCTGAGAGAGCTGGTTTCTACAGGGTCACAAACCTCCTCTGGTGCTTGATTCATGTTATATTTTGACCAAAGCACAGCACAGATGTTTCATTTAGACCACAGGGGACTGTTTGAAAAGGTGAATGAGGGGGAGAATATGTCCTCTTTAAATACATCAGAAATCAAGTACATCCTAAATGTCTCTCTGAGTCATGACTGT
The DNA here is from genome assembly GCA_020745685.1 of Tautogolabrus adspersus. NCBI lineage: Eukaryota > Metazoa > Chordata > Actinopteri > Labriformes > Labridae > Tautogolabrus > Tautogolabrus adspersus. The sequence continues at coordinate 25,461,512 of CM036551.1, read as the reverse complement.
CTACAATGAGTGAGAAGCTCGAGTCCCGCTGGCTGTGTTGTTGTCAGAGCCGTGTTTACATGGACGGGACGGCCGGCTCCTCCCCTTGTGTATAAAAGCTGTTTTAGTCAAGGACTAGAGAGAAGAAGAAGAACATACTCACTGGTTATTTGGATGTCACGTAAGAGTTTTTAGATCACGGTCAATTTATGTAAAATGTGAAGCTACGAGCTAACTAAAGCGTGCTAATTAGCCTGCTAACACAACAATGCAGGACACAGGCGACTGTAGCTCGAGCTAAGGACCATTTTGTCCGCCGCTTGAGTTTGACTCTTCTGTGTGAACGTGAGTGGAGAGAGGTTGGAGGTGTGTCTCTGGAGGAGAGCGGAGGCTTCAGTGTGGAGGAGGTGTCGCCAAATATAAGTTTGTTTTGGTTTCATGCTGGTGCTCAAGGGCGACATCTACTGGATAAAAAAGTCGCACATTCTTCCTTTAAATGATCAAAACATTATGAGTGTGATTACCTTTCAGAAATGTGTCTGCAAGAAAATCATTTGGTTTAAAACTGAGGAAAGGATGGATGGTTGCAGGCAGAGATGAAGGGGTCATTGTTCGCTGGGGTGGGCTGACTGAAGCGTGAATTAACCAATCTACGTATGAATTTATTGATCAAACAGCCAAGGACATTTATAAATCCAAAATGCCAAAACTGTCCATTTCCACGATTTAAAAAAGAACCCGTAGACCCAACGAGACATTCAGTCATTGTTAAATATCTATCGGTGATCATGTGCGATCAATCAAAGCTGAAACCTCATATATATTAGTTAAAATCAAAAAAACATGAATAAACTGTGACATTAAGCTAACGTCCTGGTGATCAATATGCATTTCCCAGATTGAGCAGCACATTGATTCAATGAGGAAACAAAACACCACTCCCCCTGCTGAGTGGCAAAGTTCAAATATGATGAGTACAAATGATTTGCATTCATTATTATCAATCAAATATGTTCATTTATTCAAGAGTTTCCACTCCACCCGGCTCTCCAACTGTCACCAGCTCAGAGAAATATGACTCTGTCTCCGTCCTGAAAAGTCGATCTGATGTCACACTCCAGAACAAGATAGAAAAAAAAATCAATATTTGATTATAAAATGTATATTTCTTATCTACGTTGTTACTATCGCGACTGAATCTTGTTATCTTCTAAAGCGCGACCTTGACAAGGTTATATGGGATTTACTCGTGGTCGCTGCTAGCTCAACTGTTTGGAAGGCACCAGTTTGATGTCAAAGGGATGCTGGGAAATCTGAGGAGAAACTGGAAGAAAAGTTAACACGAGGCGTAGAGTGTTTTTGGACAAATTAGCGTTACATGGAAGCTGTTCATCAACCAAACCACAAACATTCATGAGAAACTATTAGAAGAGGATGAAAAATAACTCCTGAACAGAAAGAAGATGAAGACAAATATAAAAGAAGCAAAACAGTATTTCGAAACCAGGGACAGAGAGAGAGAGAGGGATGATATGAGTGAACGAGCCACAGGTCTGACTTGAACCTGGGTCGCCCACTTCAGGTTCAATGGCGTCCGAACATGGGGGACGCAAACTAACCACCATAGGCCACCGGAGCCACGAGTGATTACTGATAACTACCTTGCTACTCTAGAGCCTCAGTTTGAATGATGCTTCCTTTAAAAGGTATTCAGTCAGAGAGAATACCTTCAATGCACAGAATGTAAATTCCACCACCAGGGGACGCTCAATCTAAACAATAATTGTTTTTACCCTGAGGCCCCGTTTCTATTTCCCTCTCTGTCGCTCACGTAGATGGACAAAGAACGAGGAAGGAGGCGGCTCTACACGGCTCTGACACTCACTTTTCTCCCTCAGCAGAGCTCGTTAGCTTGTTGTACAAAGTGGAGATAACAGTGTATTCATAATATCCACATCCGTGATTGAAATGTTGAGCTTTGACTCGTGTCAACACCGGAAAATAAACTTTTTTCGGGCTCACCACGATTTACTGACAAGCCTCTGAGTGTTGTGATTTGTCAACAGCTCGTCAATTTTTTTTGTTTTTTATTTAAACTTTATTTAACCAGGTAATTAACCCATTGAGATCAAGATCTCTTTCACAAGGGTGACCTGGCCAAGAGTGCAGCAGCACACGTCATAATAAACATTACATGATAACGAAATGGTTTACAAACAATAAGTTAAGAGAAGCACAACAATTACTATGTGCAGATCGGTTTACAGATAAAGTGCAGAGTCGTGATGACAGATTACAATTCAGAAACACAGGCATTGTCCGATTGTCTCGCGTTTTTTGTCTTTTAAGTCAGAGCCAAAGGCTTCAAGTGAAATGAGGTCGGCCATTTTCAAGTCATTCTGGAGAAAGTTCCAAGCAGAGGGAGCAGCAAAACTGAACGCTCTTTTTCCGAGCTCAGTGCGGACACGAGGAACAGACAGTTTAACAACATCACAGGAACACAAGGCATATTGGCTTCTGGCTCTTTGAAGGTATGAACATAAATATGACGGAACCAAACCAAGAAGCGCTTTATAAATGACACTCAGCCAGTGTGTATACCTTCGCACCTTCAAGGATGGCCAATCAGATTTAGTGTACAAGTCACAGTGATGAGTAAGGCGTCTACAACCAGTCACAAATCTCAACGCACAATGATACACAGTGTCCAATGACTGTAAACATTTGGCCGAGGCGCCCATATACAGCACATCTCCATAATCCAACAAAGGAAGAAATGTTGATGAAACAAGAAGTTTCCTCGCTCTGAGGGAGAAGCAGGATTTATTTCTATAATAAAATCCTAACTTCACCTTGAGTTTAGCGGTCAATTTGGCGATATGTGCTTTAAAAGACAACTCACAGTCAAGAAGAAAACCTAGGTACTTGTAGCTTTTGACGAGCTCGATTGGATTTCCTTGGGAAGTTAAAATCAAAGGGACATTTGTTGGTACTTCACTTAAATGTGAAAACAACATGAGCTTTGTTTTGTCATAGTTAAAGACCAACTTTAGTTCCCGTAGACAAGACTGGACAACGTTGAATGCTGACTGCAGAAACTCAAAAGCATGTGCAACAGATGTTGCGCAACAATAAATAATGGTGTCATCAGCATAAAAGTCAATCCAAAGCAGCACACCTCAGTTTATCCACCGTAGAAATAAAAGCACTCGATGTCGTACTGTTTGAAAGGGGAAACTGAAATTCACAGAGCAGAGAATTAAACATTTAACGGATGCAGTGTGGACAGCAAGCGTGCCATCATGCACGATGCGACGCGATGTACAAAATGCTCGAGTGCTATGTAGCAGTCTTTGACTTAACATCTAGTGTTTCCACGGCAACAATAATATGTCGTGCTTATCATGGCGGAAGATATTTAACAGATTTAGTCCATGTTTTATTAATTAGAGTAAAACATATGGAATCTTTAAACAGAAAAGTCTCTATAAGGTAAACATTAGGTTAAAATCCCTGAAGTAAACAAAGTCTAGTCGACTCCTGATTGGCTGTGGCTGCTCCAAAGACATTTTACAATTTCTCATTGGACGGACGACTGACTACACGGACTGATGTCGGCTCTGCTCGTCAGTTTTCAACCACGGTGGTTACTTCCTGCAGTCGGTTCGGGTGCTGGATTATAATTGTTTTAGCATAACTGTTGAAAACAGATCATCTTTTCTACCTTGAAGTTTAGTACCTGCTTAAATACATTTGCTGGATATTCAACCTTGCGAGTATTCAATCATTTCCTTGGCCTCACATTTGCTTCTTTTTAGACTGTTTGAGTTTAATGTTCTTACTTACAGCAGTTTAAGGCTGGACTGCATCGCTGCCATTGTTTCTCCGTAGAGCCCCTCCCTCCGCCAATCACAACAATGTAACTCCAGTGATATCCGGTCTGAGCTGCCGTATCAGTGTTCCTCACCCCCAAAATTAAGAATGCAATTACAGTGGCACAAAGACGGAGGCGAAGGCTCCTTCTCCTCTGCGCCGCTTTATGATAATTAAGCGACAGGAGGTCAAAGGCAGCATTTGTAAAAGTAATCATCCAGTCACATTTTATGAATTTTAAGTGACCAGATAAAAGGTGAGGTTTGGGGAGTGTTAACGCTGAGGGGAGAAGAAGAGAAAAATCTGCTCTTCTCATATGGCACAGACGGAACCGAGCGGAGGGATTTCAAACATTTTGTCATTTTCAGGAGACGTCTGTTTGCCAAAGATATCGGGAAGTTCACGACCCGGTCGGAGCATCGGTATGAGACTGGTATTCATGTTGAAAGAGACTTGTGATGCCGTTTCAGTCCATGACCAGAACTGGGAGTAAAAGAAAAAATACTGATGAGCTGCCTGCGTTTTCCATTTGCAACATGAGCCACCTCTGAATTCTCATAATTTACATGTCTGTCTTCTTCCTGCACCACGTCTCAAACTGGAGCCCAAGAAAATAATAATGTAATGGTTTAATTTAGTGTAATGTGTCCGGAGTGATTAAGTCAACTCATACTGTTTGTTGAACTCAGATTGGTGAAATAAAGAGTGAATATTTGGGCCAGAAATAACAACTTTAAGTCAGAATTAATTACGTTTTACTTCAATTCAATGCGTTTCCCTCGTGGAAGAAATGTGTGAAAATGCCTATATAGGAAAACCAGACGCAGAATGTTGCATGCATATTAAGTAAAGGAAAAGCAGGGCACCTATTAGCTTAATGGTCAGTGCTTGCACCCCATGTACAGAGGCTTAAGTCCTCCAAGTGGGCGGCCCGGGTTCGAATCCAACCTGTGGCTCCTTTCCTGCACTCTATCTCTCCTCCTGTTTCTCTCTCTATCCACTGTCCCGTCTCTAAAACATGAAGGCATAAAAAGGCCAAAAGTAAATCTTAAACAAACAACAAAGTAGACGAAGAAAGCTTAACTTTTACTTCTTCTGCTCCTTTCTGGGATTATTTGGCATCAACACCCAACCGTTCCATTTTGCAAAGCACATGCAGGTGTGAAACCCCAGAGCGGATTAAAAATATGAGTGCAATAAACAATGATCAGAGTTGGAGTGCTTTATGAAAATGTTTGCATTGTCTGACCGACGCAGATTATTTCAGCTTCTGATTCTAAAATAATGAAGAGTTGATTTCATGTTAAAGGCAGGGTTGGTCATTTTTGAAAACTAGCATGATTTTTGAAAGTAGCATTCCCTCAGTGCTCCGTCTACACCCACCCCCTCCCCTCTGTGCGCCCTCTAAAGCCACGCCCCTCACTTACATGCACGAGCGCCGTTGCTCCAGAAGCGGACCTCAGCTCATCGCTTGCATTGTGTAGAAACTACGTCGTCTCATGTCTCATTCAGCGGTAAGTAAACTCACAGTATAAACTCCGTCATCAGTGACGTGCCTTGAGTGTGGGCTAGAGCACGCAAGAGGTAGAGAACGAGCAGGGAGACAGGGAGGCGTGATTGGTTCATCAAATTGGTACCTCGTGGCAGACATTGGGTATTAGGACTCTTTCTATTGCAAAAAACACGACCTCAAACCTCCTTAAGCACTTACAACGACAGCACACGTGAAGCTCGTGGAAATAGACCCCACCAACGAGCCCTCTGCGGCCGTGGAGGATAGCTGTAGCCCTACAATGCCTACAAAACAACCAAGACTGGATTTTAATCGTGGACAGCTACAAAAAGTAATATAACGAGTAGTGTAACAAATTACTGTTGGCAGGGAGTAATAAGTAAAGTAACGATATTACTTTTAAAAAGAGTAATGAGTAATATATTCCTTTTTTTCAGTAACAAGCCCCACACTGGTCAGGACCTGAAGTCAGGAACTACACAGGTAAGGTTTTACGTTAATTTGGCCTTTTCAACAGACTTGTCTAGAAACTTCTAAAACTTCTCCCTCGAGTGTAACATCACCAGAAGATAGCGTGTGAATATGGTTCTCGATTCTACAATTCATGTATCAGACGCTTTTATCCAAAGCAACAAACATCAGAGAGTAAGAACAACACGAGCGAGGATCTAGAGAGGAGGAAACAACGTCAGGAAGTGCAAACAAACAGCTTCAAGTCTGATCAGACACACAGGTGCTGACAGGAAGTGACCAGGGTGCTGACAGGAAGTGACCAGAGGTGCTGACAGGAAGTGACAGAGGCAAAGCGCAACATCGACAGCTGTTCTTGAGAGTTCTAATCAGCATCAAAACCATCCTAAAATCGTCATTATCAAACAAAACCATCGTCATCGTCATTCATCATGAAGGTCGTAGGTGTTCATAAAGAGCTGGGTCTTTAGCTTTTTCTTAAAGGTGCAAGGGGACTCTGCAGATCGAATGGAGTTTGGTAGTTCGTTCCACCACCGGGGGGCGACAGAGGAGAAGAGTCTAGAGTTTAACTTCAGGAACCATCATTTTTCAGGCCAGTTAAAAGGGATACTTCATCCATTTGCATTAAGCTTTGTATCATTAGAAACCTGGTAGTATTTTTGAATGGTCGTGCATCCCGCCCTCATTTTGCCCTGAGACGAGAAAGCTCCTTATTTCTTTTCTGAAAAGGAGCCTCCGATGACGAAAAAATCATGCGTCATCGGAGGCCGTTTTGATTGCCAGGGGTGAAACTACATCGCTAGTTCCTCATATTTTCGACCACTGAAGCTACAGACCAATTACAGATCAGTGGGCGGGACCTTACTGCCAGAATCGAAACTTAACGTCCGCCATCTTGCCAGGAAGCTATGCTAACAGGCTCTATGGAGAAAGCTGATAAGAACCGAGAATGGCGAAAAAAGTATGTTTCAACTTCAAACTGATATGGATGAAGGGGATTTTGAAGGTCTTGTGCTCGTATCCGATGTTCGTGGCTCTTTGTTCCGCAATATAGCGACGAGCAGTTGAGGCTGATGGAGGAACGGGAGCTGTCTGCAGCCTACAGGCAGGTCTCAGCAGCCGGGGCACAAGACCTGCCTGTCGCCGGCGGAGCTGGGGCGGACTGGTGGTGTCGGTGTTCTCACTGTTTGCCTAAGGACACAGACATAGAGTCCGTTTCGTGCCAGGAATTTCTAAGATGCCAATTCCTTTTGGAAGAAATCTTGTAATCAGTTGAGAAAACGGCCGTATGTGTTGTAGACAGACTGTAAATACACCGTAGCTTCAGTGGGAGTGGCCTGCGGTGCTGTGCATTCTGGGAGTTGTTGTCTTTCATCCACATGAGCCAAGAAGACATTTTCTGCCTTTTCTCGGTCAAGAAGGCACCAACTTCAAAATGTATTTCACATTTCTACTACATATATGACCCAATGTCAATACAGAGTCATGTTTCAACAGGTGAAGTATCCCTTTAACTGAATACTTTTGGAAATAAAGGGTTCCTTCATCTGACAGGGCTGAGAGGTTTTGACATCAGACACAAGATCTTGGGAATCCTCCATGATGAAATATTATGAAACATTTTATTCCTTTCAAATATCTTTTATATCCGTCGTTACTTTTTAGGGAGAAGTTATCATTGCTGAGTAGCTTGTGATCTCGTGCTGTTAAAACTGCAGACGGGCTCTGACTCTTAACACGCCTCCCTGGGTGGCCTGCGAGGAGTCGGAGCGGTCTTAATCATGTCTAACAGTGGGGAATGCCTCTGAGCCGCGCTCCGTTAATGGCAGCAGCAGAGACAGAGCAGGGGATGTGCAGGGAGGGGCAGCCTGAAAACCCCAGGCCCTACAGAGAAGGCTGAGGTTATTATCTGCAATTAGCCTGATTACTGAGCCCTTCATTTGAACGAGTAAGGTGAAATTCATTTATCCCTCGTATCACATATAAACTAGGTTGTAGAACACGGTAATGTAATCTGTAAAAAGACAGCAGACAGGGTAAATATGATCATAAAAACTCAAGTTATTTATTTCCTGTATTTGATGACTTAGTATTAATTCCCCCGCGCTCTCCTTGTGCTTCTGAACTATTTTCCTACACCACCGCAAAGCCTCATTGCATTTAATAAAAGCACTTCATCGCCCTAGTTATGCCATCTGTGAAAGTCAAATTCCCAAATACATAGTTATTGCTAATTCTCCCTGCGTCCGTAGACAAATATTGCTGCTAGGGAGCAGCGTATCTAGTGATCAATCATCTCACCTCTGTGAACCTGCGATGCAATTTATTAAGTGCTGAACAAATGGGCCGGAGCAGGCGAGCGGCTGTTCCCAAGGCCGGGGAATGTAAATCTAAGCAGAGTAACAAATTAGTCAGAGTTTGCTCTTTTTCTCCTGCTTGCATACTAAAATTGCTGTTGGCAATGCAAAAGCAACCCAAGGTAGACATTAAACTTGCAAAAGGTTATGAGAGGAATTTGTATTTGTAGGCTGACGACCAGTAGTTGTTTCTTCAAATGCATTATGGTGTTATTATTAAAGTGATGCTCTGTCTGCACTAATCGCTCTCCTCTAGTTAAAGGTAAAATCATATTTAAATTGTCTCTACTAATTATGATTTTATTGGGGAAAAGCTCATGTGCTTACATTCATGTACGAGTGATTAGGGCTCTATAGAGCGATATCAGAACGGTCTGATTCTTTTGTTTCAGCTTACACGCGGGTGTTTTTACTTTAATGTAAAGCTCAGGGAACACTACGATTGTAGAAAAGAGAGAGAGGAAGCTCAGCTCACGACTGAATCGGTTACAACGCACGACCAAGCCTCGCGATTTATGCACTCACACTGTATGACCTGAGAGCTCACACCATGAGTTAAATCAGGGCGGAGCATTCACTATAGTCAATAGAAAACTCTAACAGAAGGAGGTCAAAGTCAGATGTGTGTGTATTTTAGTTGTCTCAAATACACACACCATCAAAAACTCTCTCATTCTCTCACACACACTCTGCATCACCGACAAACACAAGCTAACTAGCAGCTTAATCATAACAAATATTCCCTGTGTGCTGGAGGTCCGCAGATATTTCCAGCCAACGTTTCTTTCATGATGGGAGGGGGAAGACAGATAAAACAGGAACGCCGGCTGTTGTCATGGTGATTTCGGATGTTGTCGAGACAGTCTGTGCAGGCACAATCAGTTAAAAAAAGTCCTGAGGTTTTGGGAATCGGCTCGTGGCTCTGCTCTCACTGTGTGAGTTTGTGCAGTTCAGTAGTGGGACCAGAATGTCAAACAAGCCATAAAACCATCCGACCAGTCGGGAGCAGCTGATCAGTCTGTGGTCGGCCATCATGCATCAGTGTACACTGCACAACTCTCGCCAGGTGTTCGGGTTGAAGTTCTTTCTGACTTTAAAATTAGTAGTACTTTGTGTCTTAATTGGGCTGAAATCGTACAGTTTACACCCGGCTAAAAGCAACGCAGCTAGTGGAACCATCGACTAAACTCTCATCTGTTGTCAAAACTCAAAAGATTGGAGCAGCATAAGAGAGAGAACAACGCACGGAATAAGAGAAAGCACTAATATCTGAATGTTTTGTCTTCTTATCCAACTCTCCACCTGAGAGAACCTCCACAATCAGCTCTCTTTCTTATACTACATCAAACCAGAGGATGATATTTGTCCTGCGTCTCCATGTTCAGATTTCTGTCTCTTAATTGATGTTACTCTGCAGACAGGAATATTGATGGCGCGGCTCAGCCGGATTGGCAGCTGCATGAATCGTTATTAGCCAGGTGGTCGGACACCCCGGTGGGCTGGGAGGAAGTTCAATAGGCTGCCTCTCTGATACGTTAGCGTTGTGCTGCAGGGCCCCCGGGGAGGTGATCACGGCTCAGACAAGAGATAATTAACCATCTGAGGCTGGCAGCTCACAGGCCGGCAGCCAGGTGAGGAGGTGAGAGGGATAAAACCACAGGACAACACAGAGAGGAGAGCAGCCCTCTGGTGTACAAACAGCGAGCAGGCAGTCGGTGGACGTCAGCCTGGAATAGAGACTGACTGTACGGACACCGGACAGGATAATAAGGATGTAACTGTAATGAGGCCTGTGGGGAAACTGAGCTGCAGCAGCTGTAAATAAAGACAACCTGGACAGATTTATTAACGCGGTACATTTAGGGACAGTGGGATTATTCATAACCATAAATGGCTTCATGGCTGAAATAATGTTGAAAGTGTTTGAGAAACATTTGTCCTACCAGAAACATCATGCACACTACTTCACAGCTAAGAGAAAAAAGGATGAAAATAATGTAAATCCAAAGAAGAGCTTCACTTTAATGATCATCTAATGTAGTCATTTATTTCACTATCTCATGATACTCATAAATTAAAAAAACCTGCTGCTTACATCACCTCAAATATTTCCAACAGTTATCAAAGCCAGAGAAAGCCTTCATTTTATAGTTGAAATGGGACGTGTCTTGTCATGGCGGCTGCCATGATGAGCCGCCATGACAGACGCCAACGTTACGCCAATGACCGCTGCATGAGGAGGTGTGAGCTGCTCCTGAAAGCTGCCGTCCTGTTGCTGTATGTGCTGCTGTGATAAAAACGTCATGTAAATGATACTCGGATACATTAGCTCGTCTGTAAACATATTCTCTTCCTCAGGTCGGTTTCGCCCGGTCGTCTTGACTACAGTCGACTCAGGGCTGGACTGGGACAAAAAATCAGCCCTGGCAATTCTGGGTTAAGTGTCTTGTCCAAGGACACGTTGGCCATGTGGCTGCAGAAGCTGGGGTTTGAACCTGAGCACGCCATTATAAAGCAGAGATGAAAAATGTAATCTGCGTACAGAGATCGCTCGTGGCAATACAGGCAGAGTGAATGTACTCTGGATACTTCAGAGCGTCAACATCTCCTCATCTGTTCACTTCAAACTCTCTAGTCTCTGACTGCAGCATCCAATGTGAAGATGAAAGACCTCAAAGTACCCCGCTAAGCTCAGGTCTCCTACTGGACCACCGTCGATTAGCATGAGCAGCTCAAGGACTCAATTTGTCCTGTTTTTTTTTTTTTTTTTACCGCAGATTGTCAAAACCTCGCTAATCCAGACTTTACATAAGGGCTGCTCTTTAATCGCATTTGTCAGGGAAGTGAGACGCCGATCATCGGAAACGACTCATCACCGGCGCTGTCACATTTTCCACTTCTCCTGCCAATTTGAGCCCTTTCAAAACAAGTCTAGGAACGGCTTCTGCAGCAGAGCGTAATCCATACAGCTCCTGATCACAAAGCCTGTACGAGTGTAATGAAAACGGCTCACACCTCCCGCCGCTGCCTCCGGGCTGCAGGGGAAGGTGAACTGCACAGCGGCTCAGGTGAAGCAATGTGATGAAGCAGGCAACTGTTGTGGACATAGGATTAAACACCATGTTCATTTTGAGCTCTACACAGATATTGACTTTCTGTTGTCCAATGCTCAGCTCACCGTCTCTGCACAGCGCTCACACGAGGACCTCTAAGCTTTACAGTGACATCAATGCAGCACGGAGGCAGCAGTCTAATTACTGAACTCAACAATCGCTCCTATTCATATTCATTAGCAGCATTATTGTGCTGAAAAGAGTCCTTGATGACAACAAGAATGCCATCATCCTTCACTTTGTGCCTGGTATTGTCGAGTCTCTAACATCTAATCAATAAATGGAAATGTCTGTTATTCTCACACTCATCCATCTCAGGAGCTTGTTGCGTACTCGTCGAGGTCCTGGAGGGCACGGCCGCTTCTCTTTGTTTTGAGAGGATAATAAAGGTTTATTATCTGGATCTGATCAATCAAGTGCAGCTTCAATAATCAGCCGTCATTTCTTTAGCTAAAAGGCCTTCCACTCTTCCATAACGATTATCTTATTCTGTTTTAGCCGCTTTTATTGACATTTTCTTGGCTTTTAATCACTTTCTTAAATAATTTAATTAATTAAATAAATTGTTTTGTATACCAGCTAAACCTGACACAGCACTACATACAACTTTATCTACTTTCTAGATGTAAATATTGCCAAAAGGCGCTGCTCCTACGAGAAGTCTTTCGTCCACTGTGTCGGTTTACATCGTGGTAGTAGAGCAAAAAGATTAATGAGGACTGATTTTCTTTGTTCCTTTTTCAGAGAACATGAGTTATTAATTTCTGTCAGGACCTAAAGACCATTTCAAGCAAAATCTTAAAAAGTGGATCTTTAGAAAATGGCCAACCCTGCCTTTAATCCACTAATGAGCAATCATCAGCGAAAGTGAGGTTTAAGGTAATGGAGAGCTTACACTACGTCTGATATGAAGGGAGACAAAGTGACCACAGCCGACCCTATCAGTACAGCGCTGACTGTCGTCAGGCCGGGGATGAGTTAAATGTTTGTACATCTACAGAGATACAGAAACATGTATAATATAGGTTAGTTAGTTCTTAATTCATTTAGATATTTAAGTGTAAAAACTCTACATATTGTATCGTTAAGGACTCCAGCACAATATTATTCAATATTTCACGTACCGTTTCAGCTTTATTACAGACTTTTATGAATCTGCCACAAAGAATGCACCCTTGGATTTGCATCCTCGTGTGTAAATACAGTTTTCTGTGACAGTGACAGATTTTTAGGTACCTGACCCCTGCTGTGGTATTTTTTAATCCTTCAGACCTTCAGAAACCTGAGCCCCATGTTTGCAGGTCCCCACCTTGAGAGCGGCGGCGTTTCAGGCCGGAGTGAGCAACACCTGCTGCTCGGCCCTCTGCAGCTCCAAGCCAGTGGGACTTGATTAATCATGCTGTGACAGCCCCTCCACCAAGATACCAAATTTAATTATGAGAGCGATAAATAACCTTTTCTAGCACTGTATAGATCATCTGCTGCTCAGGATCCACAACTGGTGAATTATCTTCCCGCGGGGAGCCTCCCATCTTTGGGAGCGAGGTGATGGATCACCGCCACGAGGCTTCTGAGGCTGAAATATTTATTTACACCCGTAGTAAAACACTCTCATTATTAATGCTCTGCTTCTTCATGTGGAATTATGATCATTTCCACTTTATTCCTCTTTTTTAATGAGTAAAAAAGAACTGATGGTGTTTTGCAAACTTCTAAAAGCAGTAAACATATTTGTTTCTATATAATAAGATCACGTCAGCCTGAGACGATGCGTTCACTTGCTGCTGTTGCTGTAAACAAATAACGATCTGATTTATGTGGAGAATTTAATTTCAGTTCCCCATCTGTGGTTCTGGAAATGATGATGCAGTGCACGGACAGTTTTAATAACCTACAGTTTTAAACAACGACTTTATAACTGTTAACATTGTGATTATAAACTGAATTCTAAATCACTTAAAGCGTCTGGAAATCTGGCCTCAGACAGTAAAAATGCATATCTGATATCGATTTAGGCCGCGTGTCCACCTAGTGTCTTTTTCTGGGCGTCTTTTTTAACGTGTGTTCAATGAGGAGAGAGCGTTCGCAGCAGAAAGAGGCCGCCTGGAGAAAAAGCGCAGCGCCCATCGTCCTTTTTCTCCGCCTTTTTTGTGCGGCCTCTCCGAGCGCTCAAGTTGAAATCTTTCAACTTTTCTCAAAGGCGCTGTTGACGTCACTGGGCGCTCTTTTTAAAATGTTTAAAATTCCTCGTAGATCGTGTCTTGTACCCACATCCTCCTCGCTCCGTGTCTGATCGGGAAATAAAAAACCTCAAATATAAAACGTAAAAAGTAACGGAGCAGTGTCGTCATACAGCGGGCGTTGTCAACAGACTGTTGTCTTACAGGACAGACGTGCAGCGCTTTTATTCTCAGCACACAAACGCTTCATGCAAACACTCCTGAGCGAACAGCCAGCCCTTTCCTGCTCTGCAAAAAATGCAAGTAGACACGGGGCCTTAGGGCATCCATAAAGATCTGTGCGTTAATGAACCTACATGACTTTTAGACAAGCTGGTTCAAGAAGCTCTATCTGCTGTTTAAACATTTCTCATCCGCACAGCAATGATGAAACAGACAATATGCATATTCAAGCTTTATGTGTTAGCCTTGAAACAACGGGCTGCAATCACTAAATTGGTCATTGAATGGTAAAAAAACAAACTTCTTTGGTTAGCTGTTAGCGTCAATGCACTGAACTCCTGCAGCTAAAGCTGACAGATAACGACAGCGTTTGACACTCAACCCAGCAGCTGCTGAATATCACCTGGAGGAGCGAACGCGTGGTGGAAATATTTATAAAGCTGATAGATATACGATCTCTTTTGTAAAATATCTGAAATTACCCAAATGAAAAACACAATCAAATATCTTTCAATCTTCCGAATTTATGAGACCAGATTTGAAATTGGATTGAAAATAATTTCTTCCAAAACAATCTTTAAAGCCTGACAAAGACTACAGAATAATCGTGCTGATTTGAGGTCTGATTCCTCGTTCCCAACAATCGGGTGTGTTTCTGACTCGAGGCTGCTCAGAACCGATTCTCTGCTCAGATTATTTTACAGTGTGAGTCGTATAAAGGTCCATTTTTAACATCCCCGACCTGCTCAGAGAGCATCGGGGCAGATTTAAATTCTTAACAATTACGTCACAAAAGGATCTGGCGGAAGACGGCATGGCTACAATAACTCTGAGAGACAAGAGAGGACAGTAGTAATGGTGACCGTACGAGTGATTAACAACTGACAACTGACCTCCAGCTCTCGCTGCAGAATAAACTCGTTTTATGTTTTTTCCACACAAATCATTCAAATCGCAAATTTAACCGCCGGTTCCATTCTTTACCCGAGGTCATGTGAGGTGTTTACGTTCCTGCCCAGTGCACGATACACTTAATAAAATCCTGTAGTTTGTTATGTGCCATTATTTTCATATCTTGTAGTGTGAGGTGCATGATGAGATTATGGAGAAGAGTCTCCTCGTGTGTGTGATGCAGTCTGAGCGAGGCTTCGGTGTGTTGAACCACAAGTGCATCAAATTCACACAGATTTGCTTTTTGAAGGAATATTTAAAGAAAGGATTTAAAAGCTGTGATGATTTCAGTTTGAGTTTTTCACTAGAGAGGAAACAGAAAGGACAAAAGGATTGTGGGTAACAGAGAGTATGGGGATGACGTAAATAAGGCTGGTAATGACATTCTGATAAGTTACAGTGGCTTCAACTTTCCTCAACTGACATTATTAGTCATAAAAGTCTTTTTCATTGTTTTGTCACACTCTCTTAAGTCTCTTCTGCCTCTGTCTGTGTTCTCAAGTTATCCGAGGATGACAGCGTGTGTTTGTGGTGTGCGTACACAGATCGCTCCTGGCAGTCTGACGGTTACAAACGGCAATAGAGGCAGAGTGAATTTACTCTGGATACTTCAGAGCGTCAAGATATATCAGCGAGATCACAAGTGAAGGGAGGATGGGAGGGAAGGAGGAAGAGAAAAATCAAATAAATTCAGAGGCAGGCTGGCAGACATTATGTCCATTTGTCACCTCGCGCCGTGCAGAATAAAAGGGCCTGTATGAATGGAGTCTATTATGGGAGGAGAGGGCTGCTAAGCTGCTTGCCACTGTTGATTTCTTGCAGCAGTCGATAAATTGAGCAAGGCCTGAGCAGGCCGTGTATGTTCCCGTTAAGCAGCGAGCGCCGCTTGGCGTGTCGCACTTTTCACTACCGCTCGAGCGGTTTCCCATGATTGCTATTCTCTGTATTGATTTGCTGTATTCATGTGCTCGCCATGCAGAAAATGCAGAGGGGACAGATGCTGTCTTTTGGGGAGACATAATGGTCCTAATAATACCTCTGGTGAAACAGGCCTGCACATTACAGCGACATCAGCGCTGAGGGCGGGAGCGGACATTGACTTCCTGTTACGCAGACGTTTATAGACCTTCACTGAGCTCTGAAGGTCTCGTATTGACTGAATACAAGCCTCAGAGCTGCGCTCTATTTAAGACTTTCAAATCATGTCACATTATGTAAACAGGAGTTCATCACACACGTTTCACTTTGATAAGAACTGAACTAAACAGTGTGACTCGCAGTGTTCAACCTCTGTGCACATTTACTAAACTTTATGATGATGTCATCTTTACTATGTTCAAATCTCTCGTCTCAGAACACGCATCTTTTTAAACTGATAATCTCATCTCAAGAACAATGATTTTAAATTTGTCTTTTTCACGTTAATTTAATCCGTTCATTGTTACTTCGTTCTTTTTTTTATCTTTGATTAAAAGGCGCCTATAAATAAAAATGTTTTATTCTTTATTTTGAGTTTAGTGAAAACAAACCTCTTCTGTTAGTAACTGAAATATGACCTGAAACGATTCAGTAACTGACTGAAAATTAATTTGAGGCTATTATTAATTGTTTAAGTGGCTTTGACCGTTCATTATTGGACGTGTGTGTTCCTCTCACTGATCCTGCTGCTGGAAGTGAAAAGTGGAGCGTGCATTTAGCATGAACTATATCTAAAATGTTTGTAAGGCAGCGCTGGTTCTGAGTCTGTGTGAAGTTCACAGACTCCAGCAGGCTGTGAGATGACGTTGCTGTCGTTATGTTAGCTGCAGACACGCAGCGAGAGATGCCACTGCAGTAATGGTCGCCATCACAAGATAGCAGCACCCACAAACTGGCTGTAGGAATCGGTGTATCACAGACAGAAAAGGTATTCTAATCCCAAAGTGAAAAAAACAGAAGCTACATTTACAAGTGTTGAGTGTCTGCAGACTAGCAGAAGTCACGGTGACCCTCTGCACTCCACTTCTTTGTCAAACTTAAAGAGAAAATAAAACAGTTTCCGTTTACATAAAGTCCTTTAGAGTTGTATACCATCACTTGGAGAGCCTCCAGCGTATGTCATCCAGAGAGACTCTCAAAACCAAAGCAAAGGTCGAAGTTGTCATTTGACAAAGTTGACATTCAGGTTGATTGATACTTGACGTCAAATTATGCATCAAGGAACATGCAAGAACAAAACTCAACCTTTAAAGCTGCTGTAGCTGCCGAGACTTTGAGTGCCACGTTGAATTCAGTGACTTTCTCTTGACTACAGCTGAAAAGGACTAAACAAGCTGTGTGTGCACGCTCACTTCTCTTATAACTTCACAAGTTTGTTTGCTAACGCTACTTCTGTGCAAAAACTGCAATATAATTCACCTTTTGAAGCATCACTGGTGAGCTCCATTACTGCCAGTACAGAGTAAACAGTATCACACATCATGAGAGTTAGGAGAGCGGACAGACCAGAAGATATCAGAGTAATGAAAGAGTGTCAGAGATACTGAGGACCATGGACGGATATCTTTTCTTGGGAAATATCTGGACATATACCTCGGTATGTTCTCAGCCAACACATTTCCCAGTCGGTTCAATAAACATTTAAATGAACATACTAGTATAGAGATAAGAAAACACTCAGAAAACAGTCAAAATTAAGCACGATTCATTAAAAATGTTATGCCGGTGAATTACGTAATTTGGGTTGACAAGTGTGGCTAACTTTTCTCCCTTTAGCTTAACGTCCCAATGTCTGTGCTGAATGTGGTTATGCATGGCTCCAGTTGACCTGACACAGCCTACTGCCAGACAGCGCTGCTCCTAAAAGATGCTTTCTGTTCACTGCGCTTGTTTACATCCGGGTAGTAGAGTGTGGAGAGCAGGGCTACAGCCAGTCAATGGCTACAGCCCTGGCTGGTGGCGAGCAGCTGCTTTGCAGTTTGAGAATAATATTTGACTGACCTCGAAGGCCAAAATATTAATAATTCATTTAACAGACTATTCATTCTGGTGTGGAGCAGCGAGGGTGAACTAGCAGGAAAATGTCCTCGTGTTCAGCGTCAGTACTTTGCACGAGCTCATCACACGGTTCTTGAGGGTTTCAGCCTCAACAAAGAGCATCAGCATGTGGCTTCACAGGACTTTCACATTTACACAAAACACACAATCTTTTATTCTCTTCCATCAAAATATAATGAGAGCACGAGTCGACTCCTCCGGCTATTTTTGAGGCAAAATAAATCCTTCCCCCGCATCTCAGCAAGAAAAAACACAGGTAGAACTCAGTGACATTTTACCTTTAGCAGGACACACTACATGACTATAAACTTTATGTAAATACACCTGCGTGGGCAGTGTCTGATCTATTCCTGTGTATTAAATTAATCTACGGTGGCCTGGTTTAGTCACACAAAGGTACTTTATCAAGCACAAGGTGTGAAAACAAAGTTTCATTACTGCTGCTGCTCTTATATCACAGCCATAGAGACTGTGCCGTACGTGGTACCACAACATTCCTCCTGCCGGATCCATCAAGTGTCCCAGCGTCTCCTAATTACCAATCTGTGATCTTTCCTCCATCTTTCTCCCGCCCTCCCACAAGACCACGAGCCTCTTCCTCATTATTCACCCTCAATTATATCAAGAGTTAGTCCTGCACCGCTTAATTACTTCATCCAGGAAGATGATAAGTTAATTCTGTGATTAACCCTCCGACACCTGAGCAGACAAGAATATCACGAGCAGATTATCACTTGAGCTTGTTTCTCCTGCCTGACTCGCTCTCTGACACCGGGTGAGTGGATGTCAAAGATTCATACACTGCCAAATTAAAACACGGCACTTTTCAAAAGCAAAAACATGCTGTGATGTTTATTTATAAGTCATTTAAGGCAGATAAGTAGGTTTGACTGGACGATAAATAGCAATCCAATAAATCAGGAGCTCTTTCTGTGGCATAGAAATGAATTTTCCTCAGGGTCTTGGCAGCATTGTCATGTTAAGAAGATGGCAGGAAACAAGTTGCAGGTACGGTTTAATTAGTGCTCCGGCTCGCTGTTGGCTTCCTTTCACTTCTCGCTGTACCATCTCCTCTGATTACTGGCATTACAGCAAATTTGCAGTTGACAATCAGCCTCAGATTCCTGCTAAATTTCTCATTACGCTGCTGGAGATGTCACTTGGGCTTTGAGTTTGCATTAATAGGGTTTAATCTGCAAGTGTTTGTGAGTGTGCCAGTGTGTATGTGATCATCGGTGCTAACACGACGCCTCGTACACATCACACATGTCAGGTACAATCTTGTAAGGATTCCCAGGAGGCCACTTGTTTAACAATTACCCTTCATACTTCATTATTTCATATTGGTGCAGAATGATTATGTTCAGCCCTCCGAGCAGCAGCCTGACAGCCTCAGCAGTAAGAAAAGTGCTCATTAAAGAGTCCCTCCAAACTCTGCAACCAAACTCCACCGCCACACTGCATCATGGGTACTCTGACACTAACGTATGGAGGCAAGAAGCGGCCAGACAAATCTAAATCTAAACTGAAACTTAATTATGAAATGTAATCACCACTAAATATGCAGCAATAAAGCTCTTCACTTCTAAATCCAAGTTCAAGTAGTCAGGAAGTCAAAGACTTTATTCAAATTTCACGGCTCTGTTCATACCGACAAATTCTATGAGAGTAACCAAGAACTTCCATCAGATACGCGTGCATGGCGTGCCCGTCTGTCAACACCCACAGGCTTCAACACATCAACAAACACACATACGGTCATTGTTCTGAACCATCAAGTGTTTTATTCTGAAAATAAACTGTTTTAATGTTGTTTCGGTGTCTGACTTCCTGTCCCGCTCGATCTGCTCTGTGGTAAAAAGATGCGCCCTTCAGGTGTATGAAGGGTCGGAGGGCAAAGGGAAGAGTCCGAACCCAACGGCAGTGATGCAATCCTGGAACCAATCAGCTTACATCTGGCAACAACACAGACTTTAATTATCACCATTATCTGATATCAACACAAACATGCAGACAGGGTCTGAAATTAACAAGCACCTAATGCGGTTAGATTTTCTGTATGGCAAGTACATTAAAGAGGGATTTCCCGTCACATATGATGCTCCTCTTCATCCAGTTTAAATAATTCTGAGAGAGAAGTTTCTTGTTCTAAATCCACTCTGATCCTGTATTTGATCATGCCTATAAATCCCTCTATTTCAGCCCTGCTCAGAACAGGCTGTTTCTGTGTCTGTAGCTTTAAATGTAAGTGAGCTGTGTCTGACCACGCCCCTCTCTGGAAGGGCTTGGGTGGCTCGGGCTTTCTCGCTCCATGACCTATTGTTTACGGTGAGAAGGCAGACTCAGAGGGCAGAACAAACACCTAGCTGTGGGAGTGTCACCCACCTGGGGGAGGGGTTACTGCCCTTTGTGATGTCATGAAGGGAAAACCTCCAAACGGCCTGTTTGAGCACACATTTTCTGAAAAGTGGAGCAGGCAAAAGACGGAGAGGATGGACTTTTCTCATCATTGGGGGGTTTGTAGACAGACTAGAGACACATATTAGAGTTAGAGGAACATGGTGAAGTGGATTTTTCATAATATGTGACCTTTAAATTTAAACATGAAGAGATCAGGGGAGATTTAATGTCACACTTTTGTGGTCTCAAGATTGAAATGTTCATGGCTATTGTTTTCTCCCTTATTAAACTGGGAGATGATCTGTAGATATATGTATATATCTCTCAACAAGCCGATGATAAACAGTAACCCAGATATTAAGTCCTAAACAAATGTGAGTTTGCACCCATTAACTTTTTGTTCCTGATTAAACTGTGAAGCCTCACGCTGCGCTCTGCAGAAGTGACTTCTAATCAACTTCCAATCATTAATGGCCCCGTTATCTGCACCTGGCTCTCCAATAAACAAAAATCTCATTGCCCCCCTCAATCACTTGAGAGTTATCCCACTGAGTGCCTCTTCTAACATCATCAGACACACAACCGGCTGATTCTGGGCCCCGAGAGGCTGCAAACTCCCTCCGAGGGAAGCTAAACATCGCTTTCCTTTTGAATCACGCTGTTCACTGAATCATAATCACAGCTCAGCTCAATTGGACTCATTGTTGTCGGGTCTGCGAGCCTGTTTTTGTCTGCTGATTGATTCATGTCATGTGAGAGCAAGATACTCAAAAAGACCTATCATCATTCATTGGTGTTGCTCTCTGTTTATAGGGCGCTCTCTATTGATGATTGCTATATCGGAGGATCTTTAATTAGCCGCTTTTGTTCTGCAGACAAATAAAAAAACAAAAGGCAAACTCAGGGCAGCCAGATCAGAACGAGCAGACGCTTGATGAGTAAACATTTTAATTATGGTGTTACATTTGAAATGAAAGGTAACATTTCAGGACAAATTAGTCTAAAGGTCACTTCTGTGTGGAAGTGTTGAGCTAATGATTTTTGTCTCTTCCTGTCCTGTTATGATCCATTGTGTCCTCTGGAACCAGACAGAAATATCCCATTCAACAATATACCAACGTTTGTTAGGTTTCTTTTCATTTAGGCCTGTAGCGGTGTTCGTATTCATCGGTTCGGGCGTCACGGTTCGGTGCAACAGCCACATGCTGAATACGTCTAAGTGGAGATAAAAGGCAATCACACAAAGCAGTATTCACACACCAAGCCAGGAGGCGCTAATCTGCTCGTAACTGTTTACTAAACGCTTTTAAACAACAAACGAAGAAGAAGAAGAAACAACAAAACACAAAAAGAAGAAGGTAACATACAGTAGCAACATGACACGGAGGAGCTAGAAGACCCGTCTGCTTCTTTCAAACAGCTGTGTGGGGACAGTTTAGATTCGCAGTGCGGTCGAACACGTCGAACGTTTGAAGGAATATAAGACAGCATCACCCGAAGGAGCCGATCACCGGAGATAGGCCAAAGAAATCAGGTGTACGAATATTATTCCCCGCTTTTGTTAACAAGCCTCTGGATGGGAAAGCAGAGAGGGTCGAAGACTATCAAAGCCCGTTTATGACTGCATAAGTGGACGACCCCGGTCTCAAGTGAGTATGAAAAGTGTTCAAGCCTCGTTACCATGTCTCAGCCTGTGTGCACATAAACCAATCCGCGGTCCCTTACTGTCAAACACGAGAACATTGATTCGTAAATATTGGCTCGAAAAAATGTGCTTGGCAGGTGAATTCTTTCATCCACCTGCCACCGTGACCGGTGAGTCAACAAGTGAATATTGCACTCTGGTTACACCCCTAATCTAAACGCTTCATGTTATAGAGCATTCACATTGAATAGATTTTGAAGCAGTAGCATTACAAATGTAAAGCCTTGTAAAGCCTGGCAGCAGCAGCAAACTCTCTGAGCTGTGTTACAATTATTGATTTGATTTCAAAGCTTTAATATGTGATAATAAAATGCTGATTTAGTTCTTTATGTAAAAAACAAAATGTCTCTGAGCAAAGCATGTAGCAGAGTTGTAAGACACGCCCACCACGGCAGCTCTTCCAAAGACACGCCCACCTGGACGCTCACTCTCACTTCCCTGCAACTGCAAACAGAGCTGGCCAATCAGAAGAAAGTGGGCACGTGGGGAGGGGGGTCCTTAAAGAGACAGCAGCTGAAATGAAGCGTTTCATGCAGAGGCTGAAATGAGGGACTTTACTGACGCCAGTATCAGATCAATACGGAGGTTTTGGAGCTACACATCTCACAACAGAAATTGTTTTAGCTTGTCTCACAATGCTACTCGACAGGTGACCCAGACTGACATCGTTAACGGTGAAAGTGAGGATAATAGATCTCCTTTAATTAAGGGGTCCGGGTGATAAATCTGTACCAATATCTTCCTGCAGATCGGTGAAAGAAACTTCATTACCGACAATAAGAACCATTTTTTTTAAATGATTCGAGACAGTTTAACTGCACTCCTGAGCAGTAGGAAGATAAATGTATTTATAGAGCGTGATTTGGCAGCCGGCAGCGGCGACCACATAACTGTCAGCTGACAAAACAAACAACAATGTCGGCCTGCAGGGGAAAAGACGAGGCAGCTTCCCAAGTTTAAGAATGACTGCCAGCATGGACAGAGATGTTCACAGTCTGAGTGAGCCTGAATGACATCCATCAGTTTTATGTCTTATTATCTCCTGACTCGAGTGTTTGCATGAGCTATGTGGTAACAGTGACCAAGTTACCGACTCCTTTAGACATCTTGTCGGGTTGTTTGGACGACAACTGTCCCCAAATTACATACTATCATCCTGCTGATTTAAAGGGGACTTATTATGAAAATCCACTTTCACAGTGTTTTTGAACATATATTATGGTAACCTGAGTGTCTATCAACTAGGGATGGGAATTGATAACAATTTAGCGATTCCGATTCCATTATCGATACTGCTTATCGATCCGATTCCTTATCGATTCTCTTATCGATTCTCATTGGGTGAGGTAATGAAATAATACAAATGGGTTTGTTTGCTTTAACTCTTTAATATCCTGCAGGGGTATCAGCTCTCCTTTAATCCACCATAGATTGTTTTCACTTAATAAGTTTCCCAATATATGACACTTTGTCTACTAACATTTGGGAATATTTACAGTGCTCCTTTTGCATTCAACTTTATCCAAAACTAATTCAGACAAAAAACAAAGAATTCTTCTGTAAAGAAACAACAACATATTAACCAAAAGTACAACTGCACTTATCCACTTTGGTAGATTAACAATTTTTGTGCAGAAAAATTAGCATGTTTGCCTTGTCAGGAAGGATACGAGATCGTTCTGGACTTAGGGTGTCTCCAGCTGTGGAGAACACCCTTTCAGATGGTGTGGAGGATGCTTGGACACAGAGATACTTCTCAGCTAATGCTGACACCATTGGAAATGTGTCCCTCTTCATCCACCACCAGAGGGTGGCGCTGTCTTTGGTTGGGATGGGAGGAAGACTTCTATATAGTTGGACTTCTTGATCCACTCTTTGGGCTATGGAGACAGGGGGCTGCTGCTGCACGGACAGAAGCTCACTGTCCTCTTCTTCAAAAAGTTCCTCTAAGGCTGTCTTCTTTTGCTGCTTTATGGGTGGAGTCTGAAATCATGGACATAGCCACAAGGTTCAGTCTTAGATTAAACATTCCATGCCATCCAGCATCATTCAGCACAATAAGCAAAACTTACATAGTCATCTTCTTCCTCATCCTCTTCTTCTTCCTGCCTCTGTGTCTCTCCCAACTCTGACAGCTGAAAAATAAATTCACTTTGTACTAAGAACAGAGCGAGAAGAAAAGTTCTCACAACAGAAATGTCCTACAATCAAAGGCATTTTCAAATGTGAATACCTCTTCTGCTGCAGCTGCTGGTGTGTTTGCTGCCACTGCTGCTGCCCTGACTCTCTCCCAGATTTCATTGTTGTCCACTTTGGATTTGAATCTGGGGTCTAATACAGTGGCTTCCTCCAGGAATGCCTGGATATCAGCATCCTGAATTTTAAAATGGAGGACAACCAACACAAATTTAGGGAAAATATGATTAAATAAGAATAAACTTTAGTGCATATGATTACTTGTCATAGAATGAACAAATGTCAGTCACTTTACCTGGTAACGTTTGGAAAGATCATTCAAAATGTTCTCCTTGATGCTCCTGGTGAATGCAGAGTCGTCTGCCTGCACGGTGTAATGTTTGCGCAGCTTCTGAAGGATGGGCAGTATCTGGCCACAGGTCGGACTTTTTTCACTGGAGACAGCAAGTGTGGATGTATAATGCATCCGCATCAGCAGCACAAACTCCTCTGCCTTCCTTAGGTCCTCATTGCCAATTCTGTCCAGCCTGCAACATGAACACAACAAAAATATATACATACTGCATTAACAACAAACAAAAACCTTTTAATAATGGCTTTACTTTACCTTGTTTTTTGTAAGTCATTTTTTTCCCAAACATCACTTACTTGTCTTTCTCCATGGGCTTTCTTAGACGTGGGTCTATAGCTGCAGCTTGGATTGCTGGAAACTGCTCACAGAAACGCTCAACCATCAAAAACAGAGAGTTCCATCTCGTCCTCACATCTAAAAGAAGCATGTGCTGGGGCAGTCCTGAAAGGCAAACATGCACAAAAACATGAAGAGATTAGTATAAACAATATTATATTTTCATCAGTTTATCATTTTAGATTGATACTAATCTGTTCATTTAAATGTTAAAATGTATATATGTTGGCAGACTCTGACTTAAGTATTTAAATGTTACACTTACCGAGGAGTTGTTGCTTCTCTTTAAGGACTACTTTAGCCATGTGGGATCTCCTCATCCATACGATCACAGAACGAATCCTCGCCGCCCAGTTGGAAATTGTGCTGCAGTTGTACAGCTTCTGAGCTCCAAGGTTAAGTGTGTGTGCAAAACATGGAAACTTGATAATGTCCAGCTTTTTCACAGCTAAATCCATGTTTGCTGCATTATCCACTGTGGCTGCCACCACCTTCTCTTTTACTCCAAACTCCTCCAGGATCCCCTCAATCTTCTCTGCCACAGCTGTCCCTGTCTGAGATTCATACACTGCTTTGGTTTTGAGGACCTTATCTTTATTCTGACCTTCCCTGACATAGTGTAATGTTACCGTGAGGTAATGATCTTGACTAAAACTGGTCCAACCATCAGCTGTGATAGCTGCTTTTGTGACATGTTTCAGGTCTGAGATCAGGTTGCTCTTTTCAACCCCATACCAAGCAGGGATCAGATGGTTTGTTAAACTGTCTCTGTTTGGGGCATGGTATTTTGAGTTGAGAGTCTTTATCATCTCCCTACAGAAAACATTGGAATAATGATACATAACTACACTGGTTAAAACAACATGCAACTTTGACAATGCTAGCTTTCACCTAAGCAGATAACATAAAATATGCAACAAATTAACCTACCGAAATGCAGGGGCATCTACTGTGGCAAAAGGGTGTAAACCCTTCACCACAAACCTGGTCACTGCTCGGTGACATTCGTCTATCCTCGCCTCTGTCAGTTTAATCTTCCCTGCCTCGATGAAAGGGGTTGCTAAAGGTGCGCGAGAGCTACCCGCTGTAGCCTCCGAGCCAGTTTGAGAGCCAGCCTCTGAACTAGCTTGACTCTGGCGGTCATCATCGTCATCTAAAATGTAATTCCAGGAGATGGAAAGTATTCATATGGTGAAAGGAGATTAACTTGGCGCTATCATAAACACAACAGACAGGACCTGGAGGAGTTTATTGTTACCTTCGACATGTAAAGCAGATGACGCCGAGACGTTAGCTCCGCTCCTGCTTTTACCTGGATGAGATTCACCTTCACTAAGTAGCGTATCAAACACCGTACATTTCCGCAAAGTAATTGCATGCTGGGTGGACAAATGTTTCTGCATATTGGAAGTATTTCCCCCCTTCGACGAAATTAAAGCCTTGCAAGTGTTGCAAGTAGCCCCGGTATCATCTTTTCGAGTGAAATATAGCCAAACTTTAGAGTGCTTCTGCCTTGGCGCCATGTTGGAAAAGTTCTGACCCAAAATACACTTCTTGCGCGTGACGTCATCGCGTATTTGCGACGTAAGAGGAATCGATAAGCGGAATCGTCAGGCAAGCAAACAAACGATTCCTAGGAATTGGATTACTGGGAGCCGGTTCTCAAAAAGAACCGGTTTTCGATTCCCATCCCTACTATCAACCCACAAAATGTGAAATAAATCCATCCAGTCCTTTGTTTGTGGTCTGCAGAAGTCTTACCACACAGAGAAAAATGCTCCGTGTCAAATGTCCTCAGCTTGTGATGTCACAAGCTGGATTCTGGTAAAAAAAATACCCTCCTTTCCCCTGGTTTCTCCACCGATTGACTCCACCGCCAGCCTAGAACAAAACTTTTGCACAGGTCCACCATTTTTATTCTCGCTACAGAGGAGTGATGTCTACTGGGAAACTCAGGGGGGGCTCGTTGCATTTAAAGAGACACACACACCAAAACGGAGCGTTCTGAGAGAGCTGGTTTCTACAGGGTCACAAACCTCCTCTGGTGCTTGATTCATGTTATATTTTGACCAAAGCACAGCACAGATGTTTCATTTAGACCACAGGGGACTGTTTGAAAAGGGGGAGAAGTGGGAGAATATGTCCTCTTTAAATATTTATATCTAAAGAACAATCAACAGCTAATCTAACTCTGTTTAAAGCAGTTTGCAAAGTCATTACCTTTGGTAAAAACAAAGTATTATAAAGCTGCACAACATCATTTAAAAAGAAACAATAGCTCTGGTGATATTATATAAAATATTAGTATACTTATTTTAGCCTAATGACAGAGGATCCCGAGTATTTCATCATTTTATTTGCTTGTTTTTTTGTCTTGTACTCATCACTGTCTATTTAAATCCATTAACTGCGTCTGTTTGATTGTATTTGACTTTAAGTTCTGTTATGTTATGTGTATTTTTTTTAACAGTGGATACTTAAAATTAATCAAAAAAGCCGAAATAATTGTCTTTAAGCTGACCATTTCTAATCTGCTAATTAAATAAAATGCAGCATTTTAACCAGCTCTTTGATTAGGGTACAACAGCACATAAATATTCCTATGGTTTCAGTGTGATCCCCTGATGAACAGCTGAATAGATGATAGCAGAGAAGAGTTCATTGTTATATAGTGTGTTTGATAAAGGCTGTAGGCGAGTGTTTTCTTCTAATATAACTCCACCATTAACCATTAAACATAAGTACACATATTTAACCACTCTTTAAACCAACACAGTGAAAACGTCTTCATGACATACAGCAGGCAGAAGTGAATAAAGGTTTTAAACCCTCTTCAGAGATTGTTAATCAGCCAAACAAAGCAGAGAGAAGCTAACTAAAAGTAACGGTTAGCACTTTTCATCCGCCATGACACCTTCACCCGCAGGACGTAAACATAACTGACAACACCGGCAGCCTCGTAATACAATTTACACAACATACAATCAGTTTCTAGTGAGTAAATTGTGCACATTAACCACATAGCCAGCTTACCTGTTGAGTTGAAACGTCTACACGGAGAAAACACGGTTGAAAAGTCCCAAACGAACCCACAGCGTCAGGTGAAAGCACAGGTGTAACGCCTTAATCTGTTACCGGCACATTCAGTGACCTGCATCTTTTCCTGTTAGCCTAAACTCGCACTAGCTTGTTTTCTTGCTACTTAGGCACAACTGAATCATCTTTAAACATTACACTGACGTTTTATAGCAACGTTTGTTGTGAAATTTAAATCTAAAATGACATTTACATGAAAAAGTTTACTTCTGAAACTTGTTAGCGAACAGTTTATTCACACTTTAAGCTAGCTAATAGGCTACATAGCAACAGCATTGGTTCATTGGTGTGTTTGGTCATCATTATTTAGGTACCATCCTCTTTCTGCTGGACCTACACTGGCAAGGATTTGTTGAAAAAAAATTTGGGAAATATAATATTATTTAAAAAATGTATATTATTAGCACAATATTTACATAATGGAAACAAAGCAACACTTAATTTGTGGATTATTTTCAGTCCTCAGGTTAGTGTCAGGTTCAACGCCTGACTTCTTCCATTCACATAGCCTTATGATAGCCTATGTTTTATCTTAAATGTTAGGCTATGATTAGCATCCCACAATGCATTGCTAAAGTAGTATACAAGCTATGGTCACTATCCAAGATATAAATAGAATATATTATCATGCATAGCGCTTCAAAGCTTTTTACAAAGAGAAAGTGTTGTTTGACTGCTTTCTGACAGAGAGAGGAGCGCGACCATGTGGTGGACACTGACGCTTCAGTGTTTAGCCAGCTCTGCATCGGTCTGTAAACCTTTCTGCATTCTAACCTCTCTCCATTTTTCAAAAGCATCTCCAATATTGATCCTAGTTTGAGCACGTTTCTGCTCGTGGAGCTTATTAGAAACATGCAGAGGCTTTTTAGGTCGGGTACAATCACTTCTAAATCTGTCCAAACAAATCCAGACCATTCAGGACCAGAATCTAAAGTTAGAAGGAGGACATACTGGCTGCTGCATTGTTGTCAGAGAAGCCAGCACTTCAACATAGCATGTTTCCTTAATGTCTGATCATATAGTAAGGTCACTTTATCATTTCACTCACTACACATCTCACTGATTGCTCATTTATTAAAGAGTAAAAGGTTTTTTTGACAGAGTAATGTTAGTTTTCCTCTTGAAGATGACAGGCACAAGTCCATCGCCTGTAAGCACATATAAATACGGTGCAAACATATTTATCAGTACTTTATATTCATCTATTTTTTGTAACTGTTTTGTGAAAACACTGAAATTCATGCCGTTATTTATCGTTATCGTTGATCCTCGGCCGGCGTTAAGCTGCACGTTTTAGTTGTGCGACGGTAATGACGTCATTGCCAGCGCCGAGAGTGAGCAAGTAGTGTCTGATATGTTTTTTTTATTGTGCTGAATGTATGCACTACATAGTCCACTACAGAAGAACCCAGTATGTAGGGACTATGGAGGAGGGAAGGAGAGTGTGATCCTGGACACGACTATATCCTTTTTGAATTTACAGTTTAACTGACAGATTCATAAGTGATCGTTTGGCCGTGGTCAAAGTCGTCAAATTGACAATTTGAAGGGAAGAAACTTCAACATAAAAAGAGCAATAAAAGTCATGTCACTATAACTGTCTTATATTTTGTCCCTGGTTTGATAAAGAAACTACAAGAGAGATAACGCAATGATTAAAACTCATCAATAATCACCTCCACCCTGAGTAATTGATCTTTTTTTAATCCCCCTCCTCATTTAATATCTCCCCTTTTACCCCTCTGGGCTGGATTATGTTTCACTTTCAAATGAACTCTACAAGTGTGCATCCTTCAACAGCACATTTTGACAGATTTATCAAGTTCAACATCCCTCCAAGTTGATTTTGGTCGCACACTGGAACAGCTTGATCTTTGGTGAAAACATCATGCACACACGGCCCCCATTGTGTCTCAGCATACATACTGCATGTGACTGAGGTTGCTGTTTTTCATCCTGTCTATTATATAAACTGATTTGTCCGGAGACCTTTGCCTCGCTGCGAGCCAGAACGTGATGTGATGCTGGCTGACACTTCATGACGTCCCTCCCCCCTCTGCTGACTCGCGGCTCTGGTGATGGTGGAGTCTGGTGCTCTACCTCAAGGCCTGCAGATACACAAATATCACCTCACTGTGTTTATGACAGAGGGGAGAACGGCATGAGATGTGAAACACACAAACACAATCGTCTGCAGGCTTCCACCTCTGCATACTATGAAAATATTTAGCTTGATTTTAGGTGTGTTTCATGGTCTCGTATACAATTAAAACTAAAGGTGAGCTACATTTCTGCCATGTTGCATTGATATGTAACTCTTTATTTAAATATTTATTATTGTGAGAAATGTAAAATATATCAAAAAAAGGAACTCCGACGGACTTGAGTCCCTCAACTACCGCTCAACGCCCAGCCACCACCATCCGACTGTGTCGTCCCCTCAACCACCGCTCGACGCCCAGCCTCCATCATCGGACTGTGTGGTCCCCTCAACCACCGCTCGACGCCCAGCCACCACCATCCGACTGTGTCGTCCCCTCAACCACCGCTCGACGCCCAGCCTCCATCATCGGACTGTGTGGTCCCCTCAACCACCGCTCGACGCCCAGCCTCCACCATCGGACTGTGTCGTTCCCTCAACCACCGCTCGACGCCCAGCCTCCATCATCGGACTGTGTGGTCCCCTCAACCACCGCTCGACGCCCAGCCTCCACCATCGGACTGTGTGGTCCCCTCAACCACCGCTCGACGCCCAGCCACCACCATCCGACTGTGTCGTCCCCTCAACCACCGCTCGACGCCCAGCCTCCATCATCGGACTGTGTCGTCCCCTCAACCACCGCTCGATGCCCATCCTCCACCATCGGATTGTGTCGTCCCCTCAACCACCGCTCGACGCCCAGCCTCCACCATCGGATTGTGTCGTCCCCTCAACCACCGCTCGACGCCAAGCCTCCACCATCTGACTGTATGGTCCCCTCAACCACCGCTCAACGCCCAGCCTCCATCATCGGACTGTGTCGTCCCCTCAACCACCGCTCGATGCCCAGCCACCACCATCGAACTGTGTCGTCCCCTCAACCACCGCTCGACGCCCAGCCTCCACCATCGGATTGTGTCGTCCCCTCAACCACCGCTCGACGCCAAGCCTCCACCATCGGACTGTATGGTCCCCTCAACCACCGCTCGACGCCCAGCCTCCACCATCGGATTGTGTCGTCCCCTCAACCACCGCTCGACGCCAAGCCTCCACCATCGGACTGTATGGTCCCCTCAACCACCGCTCGATGCCCATCCTCCACCATCGGATTGTGTCGTCCCCTCAACCACCGCTCGACGCCCAGCCTCCACCATCGGATTGTGTCGTCCCCTCAACCACCGCTCGACGCCAAGCCTCCACCATCGGACTGTATGGTCCCCTCAACCACCGCTCGACGCCCAGCCACCACCATCGGACTGTGTCGTCCCCTCAACCACCGCTCGACGCCCAGCCTCCATCATCGGACTGTGTGGTCCCCTCAACCACTGCTCGACGCCCAGCCACCACCATCCGACTGTGTCGTCCCCTCAACCACCGCTCGACGCCCAGCCTCCATCATCGGACTGTGTCGTCCCCTCAACCACTGCTCGACGCCCAGCCTCCATCATCGGACTGTGTCGTCCCCTCAACCACAGCTCGACGCTCAGCCTCCACCATCCGACTGTGTCGTTCCCTCAACCACCGCTCGACGCCCAGCCTCCATCATCGAACTGTGTCGTCCCCTCAACCACCGCTCGATGCCCAGCCTCCATCATCGGACTGTGTGGTCCCCTCAACCACCGCTCGACGCCCAGCCACCACCATCCGACTGTGTCGTTCCCTCAACCACCGCTCGACGCCCAGCCTCCATCATCGAACTGTGTCGTCCCCTCAACCACCGCTCGACGCCCAGCCACCACCATCCGACTGTGTCGTCCCCTCAACCACCGCTCAACGCCCAGCCTCCATCATCGGACTGTGTCGTCCCCTCAACCACCGCTCGACGCCCAGCCTCCATCATCGGACTGTGTCGTCCCCTCAACCACTGCTCGACGCCCAGCCTCCATCATCGGACTGTGTCGTCCCCTCAACCACCGCTCGACGCCCAGCCTCCATCATCGGACTGTGTCGTCCCCTCAACCACAGCTCGACGCTCAGCCTCCACCATCCGACTGTGTCGTTCCCTCAACCACCGCTCGACGCCCAGCCTCCATCATCGAACTGTGTCGTCCCCTCAACCACCGCTCGATGCCCAGCCTCCATCATCGGACTGTGTGGTCCCCTCAACCACCGCTCGACGCCCAGCCACCACCATCCGACTGTGTCGTCCCCTCAACCACCGCTCGACGCCCAGCCTCCATCATCGGACTGTGTCGTCCCCTCAACCACTGCTCGACGCCCAGCCTCCATCATCGGACTGTGTCGTCCCCTCAACCACCGCTCGACGCCCAGCCTCCATCATCGGACAGTGTCGTCCCCTCAACCACTGCTCGACGCCCAGCCTCCATCATCGGACTGTGTCGTCCCCTCAACCACAGCTCGACGCTCAGCCTCCACCATCCGACTGTGTCGTTCCCTCAACCATCGCTCGACGCCCAGCCTCCATCATCGAACTGTGTCGTCCCCTCAACCACCGCTCGATGCCCAGCCTCCATCATCGGACTGTGTGGTCCCCTCAACCACCGCTCGACGCCCAGCCACCACCATCCGACTGTGTCGTCCCCTCAACCACCGCTCGACGCCCAGCCTCCATCATCGGACTGTGTCATCCCCTCAACCACTGCTCGACGCCCAGCCTCCATCATCGGACTGTGTCGTCCCCTCAGCCACAGCTCGACGCTCAGCCTCCACCATCCGACTGTGTCGTTCCCTCAACCACCGCTCGACGCCCAGCCTCCATCATCGAACTGTGTCGTCCCCTCAACCACCGCTCGATGCCCAGCCTCCATCATCGGACTGTGTGGTCCCCTCAACCACCGCTCGACGCCCAGCCACCACCATCCGACTGTGTCGTTCCCTCAACCACCGCTCGACGCCCAGCCTCCATCATCGAACTGTGTCGTCCCCTCAACCACCGCTCGACGCCCAGCCTCCATCATCGGACCGTGTCGTCCCCTCAACCACTGCTCGACGCCCAGCCTCCATCATCGGACTGTGTCGTCCCCTCAACCACTGCTCGACGCCCAGCCTCCATCATCGGACTGTGTCGTCCCCTCAACCACCGCTCGATGCCCAGCCACCACCATCGAACTGTGTCGTCACCTCAACCACCGCTCGATGCCCATCCTCCACCATCGGATTGTGTCGTCCCCTCAACCACCGCTCGACGCCCAGCCTCCACCATCGGATTGTGTCGTCCCCTCAACCACCGCTCGACGCCAAGCCTCCACCATCGGACTGTATGGTCCCCTCAACCACCGCTCGACGCCCAGCCACCACCATCGAACTGTGTCGTCCCCTCAACCACCGCTCGACGCCCAGCCACCACCATCGGACTGTGTCGTCCCCTCAACCACCGCTCGACGCCCAGCCTCCATCATCGGACTGTGTGGTCCCCTCAACCACTGCTCGACGCCCAGCCACCACCATCCGACTGTGTCGTCCCCTCAACCACCGCTCGACGCCCAGCCTCCATCATCGGACTGTGTCGTCCCCTCAACCACTGCTCGACGCCCAGCCTCCATCATCGGACTGTGTCGTCCCCTCAACCACAGCTCGACGCTCAGCCTCCACCATCCGACTGTGTCGTTCCCTCAACCACCGCTCGACGCCCAGCCTCCATCATCGAACTGTGTCGTCCCCTCAACCACCGCTCGATGCCCAGCCTCCATCATCGGACTGTGTGGTCCCCTCAACCACCGCTCGACGCCCAGCCACCACCATCCGACTGTGTCGTTCCCTCAACCACCGCTCGACGCCCAGCCTCCATCATCGAACTGTGTCGTCCCCTCAACCACCGCTCGACGCCCAGCCACCACCATCTGACTGTGTCATCCCCTCAACCACCGCTCAACGCCCAGCCTCCATCATCGGACTGTGTCGTCCCCTCAACCACCGCTCGACGCCCAGCCTCCATCATCGGACTGTGTCGTCCCCTCAACCACTGCTCGACGCCCAGCCTCCATCATCGGACTGTGTCGTCCCCTCAACCACCGCTCGATGCCCAGCCTCCATCATCGGACTGTGTGGTCCCCTCAACCACCGCTCGACGCCCAGCCACCACCATCCGACTGTGTCGTCCCCTCAACCACCGCTCGACGCCCAGCCTCCATCATCGGACTGTGTCGTCCCCTCAACCACTGCTCGACGCCCAGCCTCCATCATCGGACTGTGTCGTCCCCTCAGCCACAGCTCGACGCTCAGCCTCCACCATCCGACTGTGTCGTTCCCTCAACCACCGCTCGACGCCCAGCCTCCATCATCGGACTGTGTCGTCCCCTCAACCACCGCTCGATGCCCAGCCTCCATCATCGGACTGTGTGGTCCCCTCAACCACCGCTCGACGCCCAGCCACCACCATCCGACTGTGTCGTTCCCTCAACCACCGCTCGACGCCCAGCCTCCATCATCGAACTGTGTCGTCCCCTCAACCACCGCTCGACGCCCAGCCACCACCATCCGACTCTGTCGTCCCCTCAACCACCGCTCAACGCCCAGCCTCCATCATCGGACTGTGTCGTCCCCTCAACCACCGCTCGACGCCCAGCCTCCATCATCGGACTGTGTCGTCCCCTCAACCACTGCTCGACGCCCAGCCTCCATCATCGGACTGTGTCGTCCCCTCAACCACCGCTGGACGCCCAGCCTCCATCATCGGACCGTGTCGTCCCCTCAACCACTGCTCGACGCCCAGCCTCCATCATCGGACTGTGTCGTCCCCTCAACCACTGCTCGACGCCCAGCCTCCATCATCGGACTGCGTCGTCCCCTCAACCACCGCTCGATGCCCAGCCTCCACCATCGGATTGTGTCGTCCCCTCAACCACCGCTCGACGCCCAGCCTCCACCATCGGACTGTGTCGTCCCCTCAACCACCGCTCGACGCCAAGCCTCCACCATCGGATTGTGTCGTCCCCTTAACAACCGCTCGACGCCCAGCCTCCACCATCGGATTGTGTCGTCCCCTCAACCACTGCTCGACGCCCAGCCTCCATCATCGAACTGTGTCGTCCCCTCAACCACCGCTCGATGCCCAGCCTCCACCATCGGATTGTGTCGTCCCCTCAACCACCGCTCGACGCCCAGCCTCCACCATCGGATTGTGTCGTCCCCTCAACCACCGCTCGACGCCAAGCCTCCACCATCGGATTGTGTCGTCCCCTCAACAACCGCTCGACGCCCAGCCTCCACCATCGGATTGTGTCGTCCCCTCAACCACCGCTCGACGCCCAGCCACCACCATCGAACTGTGTCGTCCCCTCATCCACCGCTCGACGCCCAGCCTCCACCATCGGATTGTGTCGTCCCCTCAACCACCGCACCACGCCCAGCCTCCACCATCAGTCTGTGTACTCCCCACAACCACCCCTGTCCTCATTCATGCACGGCCTGCTCTGACCTCCACCTCAGCGGCAAGGAAGTGTGGACAACAGGAACGTGAGGATTACAAAGGAGAAATCCTTCCTGCATCTTATCCCATATGCTCTTTTAAAGAGAGATAACACTTGTTATGAACTGGTGCTATACAAATAATGATTGATTGATTGATTGATTGATTGATTGATTGATTGATTGATTGATTCTGTGTTTCATTCATGTGTTTTTTAGACAAACACTGCTATAATAACCAAGATGTGTTACAGGAAATAAGTTTAACTGCATACAAGGACAGGAAACTCTTCAATTTCCTTATCAAATTGGCCTTCTCTGGCATCAAACATGGTTCTTTACAGATAAGCTATACCACACAGACTTAAGCAGTGTGAAGTCACGCAACATTTCTGCATCCGCGCCTCACACTGTGCAGCACCCCGCCAATATGGCGTCCTCAACCAAAGGCAGACACGTATATAAATAAATAAGTTGTAAGGAGATGTGCTCTTGAAGCTGTATTACTGGGCTGACGGCTTAAGCTTAGGGAGAGGGAATGAGGGACAAATTTAGCAGCAGATCTTAGAATAACTAGGTGGGGATAAAGCTTATAAAAAGTGCAAATGGCTGCACTTCTGGACGGTGTGCTTAAGGCCCAGAGATGAAGTGCTGACTGTAATGTTTGCAGTTTGGTGGGAGGAACAAAGTTTGATGAAGTAATTTATGCGTTTCAAACCTCTAAAAACTTGAAGAGGGATTACTGGAATCTCCTCAAACGTTGAGTGTGCAACACTTGACTGATCTAGTTTGTAGACAAGAGAGAGACAATGAGGGGATTGTCAAAAAAGCGAACGTGGAACCAGCTAAAACGCTTTTATGCAACATTACTCATCCTTCGATTCCACAACACCCTCCAAAAAAAGACTGTGAGGAATCTTCTTGTGTTTGTCTTAATTTATTTACCTGCAAATCTGATTGTTGAGGGTTTGTATTATTTTCAGCCCGTTTCGCCAAGAGGGCCGGTTTGGTTCGGTACAGTTTAGTTGGGCGGCTGTGGCTCAGTTGGTAGTCGTCTTCTTTCATTAAATTAACCGAAGAAGAAGAAAAACTTGACACAGGAAAGAAAGGTCAACGATGGAGGACGTCCACAAGAGTTATGCACCTCTAGAGTCGTCCATGGGGCGGAGCTACACGCTGACATTAGTTGCAAAAAAACAAAAACAGCCTTAAAATGACTCTCTTAAAATCCAAACATGGCGTGTTTTGTGGTTGTGCTTTATTCCCGCTGTTGGATGGGAAGTGACGATTCTTTCTTGCGTTGATGAACATTTATCACCATATTTTTGGTTAACCAGATTAAAACTCACGGGGAAATTAGCCTTGAGGTATGAAAAGAAGAATACAGAATATTAACTTTGTTCTGCAGCATCATTTCATCCGTCATGATTTCAGGGTTTCTTTTTTTCTCTTTGCTGACTGAGGAAACAAAACACGTTTTAACAATCCCTCCATAGTGAATCACTCCTTCCTCACACAGATACTTCCTGCACATTAACACTCATTCTGCTTCTTCCACTTCTCCGTTCTACTTTTAACTGAACAGTGTGAACTTTGATAAACTTAGTAGTTGTATCTCCACCTACACACACCCTCCTCCACCTGCCTAAAAAAAGAAAAGGAGCTGCTTGGTGTGATTGCACCCTCAGCCTGTGTGACTGGGACATCTGTTCGCAGCAGATACTCGTCCCCGTAGACCTGCACTCTTCCAGAGCGGGGCGTCTTCCTCTTCACAACGTTTCCTCTTCCTCCTCCTTCGTCGTCTCCTCCACCCGAGTCGATACTCCGCTGCTCCTGGAGCTATTACCGATATGCTCCGGCCAAGTGTAAAACCTCTATCTGCCACTTATCAGCAGAGACTCTCCTCCACGAAAAGACTCCCCATCATGCCGCACCACTTCTCCTCCTCTTCATTCACACACGATATCGGGGCTATTTTGGTCCATGTGAGACGTTCTGACGGGAAGTTTGACCTGTGAGTAAAGTATCACCTGCAGGCAACGTCAGACAGAGACGACTTTTTACTTTTAATCAACAGGAAGGAGAATTAACAGTTGAGTTACCTGTGAAATGTTGTTTTTTACATGTCAAACAGTCGAGTTTAAATGTCAAATTCAGATATCTGGCATGTACGGCCGGCTCCTCCCCTTGTGTATAAAAGCTGTTTTAGTCAAGGACTAGAGAGAAGAAGAAGAACATACTCACTGATTATTTGGATGTCATGTAAGTGTCTTTAGATCACGGTCAATTTATATGCAATGTGAAGCTACAAGCTAACTAAAGAGCGCTAACATTAGCCTGCTAACACAATAATGCAGGACACAGGTGATTGCAGCTCGAGCAAAGGACAATTTTGTCCGCCACTTGTGCTTTATGGTGCTTAATTATGGTGCGCTCTCATTGATAACACAGAAGTTTGTTTTGGTTTCATGCTGGAGCTCGAGGGCGACATCTACTGGATCAAAAAGTATTTTTTGAATCTCCAACATTTCTTTAATTACTTTTTTAATTCTGCTTTAAATAAATAAAATAAAACTCAAAAGGAACAGGGTTTTTTTGGGGAGAGGGGCTTCATGAGCTTCTTAAGAAAGCAGAGTTTCATTTCCTCACATCTCTATTAGGATCTTTATGAGCTCGTTCAGAATAAAAAGGCCCGTTAGAGATTTCATAAATGAACGTCTGTGAGAATTCAAATGGATTTGGTAAAGGCTCAGATATAACCTCACTTTCTCTCTCTCTCTCTCTCTCTCTCTCTCTCTCTCTGTCTCACACACACACACACACACACACTCAAAGAACACGCACACACACACACACACACACACACACACACACACACACACACACACACACACACTCAAAGAAAGACTACAATCGTTGAAGAAAAAGCAGAGCGGTCTAAAATGGATTAACTTTGTGAAAAAAATTTGGTTTCATTTTTGTTCAAAGTCTGTTTCACATTGGCAAAACAAAAGAAAACTTCATTAATAAAAGACACGAGTCATGTTATGAGTACAATCTATTTCTGCATGATAAGTAAAACATGAGAAAGAGTTAGAAGAACTAAAAATATGTCTCAAATTTAACTCACATTTAGGGCTTTCACACAAAAACTCTGGATACTTCCAGGAGGAGCTGCATGTGTGAATGCACAGATACATGTTTCGCTCTGACTTCACCCAGAGTTTCTCCTGCCAGCCTCCTAGTATTTTTCTGCAGGAAGTCTGAGTGAGCTGATGTGAGAACTCAGCAGGATATTCTCCGGAGAATTCATCTCGAGCCAATGGGAGGGGGAGTGACGCTCAAGTTGAAAATCTTTCAACTTTTCAGAAAGGCGCTGTTGACGTCACTGGCACTCTTTTCAAAATGTTTGATATTCCCAGTATTTTAGCGTCCTACGGATCGTGTCTTGTACAGACAGTTGTTGTCAGACACTTACTATCTGAGCATGTCAGGGACTAAAAAACAACTTTGAGTGAACGTACTTTGATTGGGAACGTGTGCAGCCTTTACAGCTGCTGCTGGATGAAGCAAACTTTTTGTACTCATTAGACATTTAGATCCCAAAAGGTGTCAAGACAGAGCCAGGGTCCACAATACGAGAGAAAGTCTTTAACTTCTGCAGGCCAGCTCTGTAGTGTCTGAAGCATTCAGAGGCAGACAGAGCTCCTTCAATGCAACTGAGATTCTCCTTACAGAGCCTTAATATTGTTTTGAGGAAGTGAATTCAGTCTGTATGCATAGGTCCTCTTCTCTCTCTCTTTACCTTTAAATCTTTGAACAGGAGCGTTAAAATCCTGACTATCAGATCTACAAGCTCTATGAAGGCTTTGAGAGCATCAAGGCCCCTCTTTGGGTATTCCACTTACACATGTTAAAGCCCCCGGGGTGGCTAATTTTGAATGTAATAATCTATTTAATCACAACTTAACATTATTGATCCTCATGTTAAAAGCTATTTATGTGCAGGCCTGTGGGCTGCCGGCGTGGCGTGCTCGCTCCCCTCTGTGTCATTTATTTCCCACTCTGCCGTGTTAGCCGGAGGCCTGCGGCGTGCGGAGAGATAACGAATTAAATGTGTGTCTGCTGAGGAGGATCATATGTGCTGAGGCTCGAGAGGACACGCAGAGCAGACCATCAGAAGCATATCAGTACAGACTATAACAAAGACTGTGTCAGCATCATTATATTCTGAGTGTTTATTTTATTTGTGGTGGGCACGTGACGGAAAGTTGAATCCAAATATACCATCAGTTTATGATCAAGAGGGAAAAGCCAGAGAAATCCTTCATTTTATAGTTGAACCTGGACGTGTGTTGTCGAAGAGGCCGCCATGACAGACACCACATGTTTATCGTTGCCGTGGAAACACCGGATGTTACGTCAAAGACAGCTGCATAAGGAAGCGTGAGCTGCTTCTGAAAGCTGCCGTACTGTTGCTGTATGTGCTGCTTTGATAAAAGCGTCATGTAAATTAAACTCGGATACATGAGCTCGTCTGTAAACATATTCTCTCCCTCAGGTCGGTTTCGGCCGGTTGTCTCGACTACGATCAACTCGGAGGTCGTTGTCATCAGGGTGGGGAGTGGCAGAGAGAATCACTCCCATGATTCCCCGCCAGTCTCGACATCATCTTTTGTTATTGTTTTGATTGAGTGCCCCCCGGTGGTGGAATTTACATACTGTGCGTTTAATCGAGTTTCAATTTCAATTCGAATTTTGTTTTTCAGATTTTGTTTTCCCACGAACATGACAACAAGATCATCGTGATTACTTGGTTACTATGCAGCATGCCATGTTGCGCTCGTTTTGTGTGTAGGTTTTTGCATGTGTCGTTAATGTTTTAAAGTGCTTGAAAAAAGAGTTCATGACAACTACATCAATACATAGTTAACTGAACAAAAAGTTACTTTTTCAGGCATTAAATATATGTGTGTAATCAAACACATTGAACACTGCCCTGCAGGCACACACACACAAACTCTAAAATATTAGAGTAAGATACATCTGCCGAGTAAAGTAATTAAACCCACCCCAGAGTCCTGGGGCCCTGCAGCTCCTGGAAGGTGTCCTGTCTTATCAGTCGGGTATTGATCCGAGCTGGAGGAGGAGGGCCGGTCTGAATGTGTGTTCATTTTAGGAGAGGACACGGCTGACACAATACTCCATTCACAGAGCGTCGCGAAATGAGTCTGACTGGATGCAGAGAATCAAACCTTATAGTCTCATGTGTGAAGAAAACATCAAATATATCATTTGTCTAAAATCACGGTTTGAAAGTTTACTGCCACTGGAAATGTTGGGCTCATCAGTCCCTCTCTAGCAAACACCACAATGAGTCTTCACGAGGACGTTTCGTGTAAAGCACAGGGTCACAAGACGGGAAACACACGGAGCAGGAAGATCAAGAATACAGAGGGGAAGTACCAAAATAAAACAGGAAATAATCCAATGTAAAGGTCAAATATCATGCAAAATGCATTCACCATGTTTCACTCTAATATGTATCCTGTCTGTCTACAAACCCTCCAATGATGAGAAAAGTCCATCCTCTCCGTCTTTTGCCTGCTCCACTTTTCAGAAAATGTGTGCTCAAACAGGCCGTTTGGAGATTTTCCCTTCATGACATCACAAAGGGCAGTAACCCCTCCCCCAGGTGGGTGACACTCCCACAGCTAGGTGTTTGTTCTGCCCTCTGAGTCTGCCTTCTCACTGTAAACAATAGGGCATGGAGCGAGAAAGCCCAGGCCAACCAAGCCAGAGAGGGGCGTGGTCAGACACAGCTCATTTACATTTAAAGCTACAGACACAGAAACAGCCTGTTCTGAGCAGGGCTGAAATAGAGGGGTTTATAGGCATGATCAAATACAGGACCAGAGTGGATTTAGAACAAGAAACTTCACACATGTTTTGAGGAGCTCTGAGACTTATTTAAACTGGTTGAAGAAGAAGAGAATATGTGACCTTTAACGTCTGGATGGAGTGGTCTGGAAGTTGCGACTTGTTCCAACAACTATTGAATGTGTTATCATTCATGCGTCCTTTGTAAACTTTTGTTTACTTTTATCTCGTGCAACATGAACAGTCCAA
Source organism: Tautogolabrus adspersus (assembly GCA_020745685.1). Classification (NCBI taxonomy): domain Eukaryota; kingdom Metazoa; phylum Chordata; class Actinopteri; order Labriformes; family Labridae; genus Tautogolabrus; species Tautogolabrus adspersus. The sequence continues at coordinate 25,420,036 of CM036551.1, read as the reverse complement.
AACTTACAAACAGCTGTGATACAGAATCATTTTAACACACAGGACATGTGAGTCAGAGCCTTAGCGACCGACACATTTATTAATGTCAAATAATACAAACGTATTTAAAGTTTTAAGACTTAAAATCAAACTTTTGCTTTGTACAACTACTGTAAAATGAATGTAATAAATAAAAAAGTGCAAATCATAGGAAGCTCAAAGTGTTAAAAAATAAGAATTTTAAGGTTGAGTGGGCGCAATTCTTAAAACCGGTAACATAAACGTTTTTTCCAGTAAAAATCTGTAGCTGCTGACGTCTGCAGGAAGCTCCGTGTTACACCCACCATTTCCTCACAGTTTGTGATCCCCCCCCACCCCGCTGGTCTGAACTCTCTCCCCTCTGATGGATCCTCTCGTGTTCGTTTATTGAACTCAGGTAGCTGTATCCAATTAGTGTTTCTGTGTCTGCAGCATCAGGCTATGCTAAATCTGCCTCCAAAAAGCTGGGATCCTATTAGCCGGCAGTAACGCCTCTGTGTTTTATACTACGGCTTTTATGGCTTCTCCAATGTCACTGCATCAAAGGAGCCTTGTCTGTGCATGAATCTCGGCCTGCCAGGATCCTTCAACCCCATTATCCCGCTGAAGTGCCCTTCCTCAGCTATTTGTATCCTCCCGCGCCGCGCGCCATTACCTTTCACCGGGTAATAGCTCTTTAGGCTTCTCGTCTTCCTGCTGCTGTTAGCAGAACAAAGAGCTAAACTTGTGTTGTTTCTTTTTCTGAAATGAAACTCTTTTATGTCGTGTAATACTGCTTCAGATGGAGATATCATTTCTGCACTTTAAAACCTGTTAGAGGAAGATAACAGGTGCATCTCTACAATGATTGTGACACAGCTAATATGCCCGACTATCGACATTAAAGCTGCAGGAATTCTGTAACTACTACAGGAAGTACAACTACATAAATCACTAGGAGCAAAGATTTCAAAATAAAACACAAAATCACAATAAAACACACCAAGGTAAACATTTTAAAGGTCCAATCAGTGAGATGTGTAGTGAGTGAAATGATAAAGTGAGCTTACTCTATGATCAGACATTAAGGAAACATGCTATGTTGAAGTGCTGGCTTCTCTGACAACAATGCAGCAGCCAGTATGTCCTCCTTCTAACTTTAGATTCTGGTCCTGAATGGTCTGGATTTGTTTGGACCAGAGAAGGAAGGCGGTTTTAAGGCACCCCCACACGGCCGTTTTGGACGCCCCTCGGTTTGCCAGATAAGAGAGCAGTTATCAGGTCAAACCAACAGGTGTTGCAGCGATGGAAGCGGGCAAGAGAACTGGTTCAGATAGAAGTGATTGTACCCGACCTAAAAAGCCTCTGCATGTTTCTAATAAGCTCCACGAGCAGAAACGTGCTCAAACTAGGATCAATATTGGAGATGCTTTTGAAAAATGGAGAGAGGTTAGAACACAGAAAGGTTTACAGACCGATGCAGAGCTTTGATCCACCATGAGCAAAGCACTTGTCAGCGAAGTTACAGTGGCACAGAAATGTTTCTTTTAAAAGGCAGAAACCGGGTGGCTGTGCTGACAGTGTGTTGGGCTTACAGAGAGAGAGATGAAAGAGACAAACTGTGTTGAAGAAGACTTGAAAGTAGAGGTTAAGACCATAAACTCATTAGGAAAATGTTTAACGAGGGAATAATTCAACTGAAAAGTAGAAAAGTAGAAAGTGAAAAGTCTCATTAGACTTTTTTTTGCAACCAGTGGAGTCACCCCCTGCTGGCTGTGATACAAAATGCAAGTTTTATTTTAAACCGTTTCTTTCTTTGCGAATCAGATGCTTTGGTTTTGGATAGAAACGTTTTTGGTTGTGCAACTTTAATGTCTGCATCCTGTTGCGGTGAATCTCATGGGCAGGACATAAGCTGAAAAATATAAGACCCGTTTCCATTGGCCAGCCTCGATCAGAGTGACAGCTTGTGTGATAAAATCATAGACTGTAAATATTAATGTTTGAAGCCTGAGTGACGTCAGCCATCTGTTCCTGCAGGGGGCTCTGGAGGCTCATCTGCAGCAGCCGCCATGCTGGAAATGCTGTCTCATCCTAACTTTCAGTCAACCTAACGACAGACTGAGAGCTGGAGCTGAGGCGGGTTTTAAGCCTCCTGACAAACCGTTACATCACGCCCACCTGTCAATCATGTCAGCTACATGCCTAACTATGGATAACACGTATCGTTTTCAAAATCAAAACGGAGCTGTTTAAAAAAAATTCACCCCCGTACAGTGTGTGCCAGTGATGACAATAACTAATCAGACATATTTAGTTTTTTGTACCAGGCTGTAAACATGTTAATGTCTGCTGTAAAAACAGCTTTTTTGCCTGTTGTGTGTATGTGACTTCCTGTGCTTCTGCAGCCAGCCTCAAGTGAACACTTGAGGAACTGCAGGATTTTGCACTTCTGCATTGGCTTCATTTTTAAAGACCGGAGGTTTCAGCTTGGATTAAATCTGCATATGTGGGTCTGGTGTGCATGTTTTCAAAACTTCATCCTGATCAAAGACACAAGTGGCTTTATAAATGTGATCATTTCAATCATTTTTTTTGGCATGCAGAATAAAAAGTGCAATTTTCATTTAAGCTTTAGTTGTGATTGTCCTGAACCTACACTTGTATAAAAACTTGGATGAATACCACGACAGCAGCTCACATTATTTCATCTTTCTCAAGAAAAACACAAGACAGCACTTCCATCCTTTTAGCCTTCCCATCAAACTGAAATGAGATGATTATTTAGTCTGAATCTGCCCGGTCATGCTCGGCTGAACTCTGCAGTCCCCTCTGCAGCGCTGCATGGATATGAACAAAAAAACCCCTGAAGGATAATGGAAAATTGATTTTTATCTCCTCATATCTGTTTAAATATGATTAACAGTGAGTTTGACACACAGCGTCAAATTAATAATGACGTGCAGCGGGGAAGAGGCGATCAATAATTGACAAGATAAATATAGATAAGGGTTCATAGAGCCCCCTGGCGCAAGTCGCTTTGATAACAAATGAAGCGTTAGCATGAGAATGCTAATCAGGAGTCATTAGCAGGTGTGAATGACAACACGAGACACCGAGTGAGGGCAGCTGATCGCTCAGTTAATCTGTCCTGCAGCCTGATAGGAACCTGGAGGTCATTCTGCAGATCAGCGTGTTACTCCCACATCCTGACCCCCTTCCCTCTCACCACGCAGCCCCCCTGAATCAGAGTGAAGTGCTGCTAATGATAACGAATAGCGTATTTATATGTCGTTAGCACAGAGCGGGAAGTGTGGGGCGTGTGAACTGTGGAGCAGTGATTATGCAGAGGTTAACGGCTGCTCTGACATAAGTGTGCGACTCCTCGTATTATGAGGATTCACTGAGCTGTTGAACCATTACTCCTCACACGCACACACGCTTACACACACACCCAGATAAAGGTGTTTGCCCACGGCGAGACAGATGTACTTTGCATTTATGAGAGCATACATTATGTTTGATATCAAACATTTGCTTAACACTGCAGCAGAATCTCGTTTTCTTTCAGTCGGGTCCCAGTGTTCATGCAGCAGGTGCTATTTCCTGTGTCTTAAGCTGTTTCCACATATAGAGGAGGACTGCCCCTGAAATCCTCTCGATCTGGATGTTCACACATGCACCTGATAGTGGGAGACTATCCCTGTCAGATGGCAGGGGTGGCGGGGGGGTCACCTGAGGCAAGACACGACATAGAAAGGACAACGCGAAAACGCTAAACGACGAATGATGGGACTATTTTCCTTCGTATCAAACTTAAGCTGTTTTTTCACATCTACACCCCTGAAAATATCTAGATAATAAGAAGTAAGAAGTGGAGGACGAAGCAACAGAGTCCGCTATACGACGCTATAATGAGAATATTGCCTTTCTATCAACGCTACGTGTAGTTCAACAGAATCACAATCTGAACTAAAGAGTGGAGAAGAACATACTGGAGAACAGGAAACAGAATGCAGCAGGTTCATTAGAGCGCAGAGATCGTAGCGGTCGCGTGCCAACACTCTATGCACCGTGCAGCAGTCACAGTATAGAAACGTCACCACCCCCTCCTATTGGCTCGAGGTGAATTCTCCGGCGAATATCCTGCTGCTTTCTCACATCAGCTCACTAGGACTTGCTGTCAAATAAATACTAAGAGGCTGGAGGAGAAACTCCGGGTGAAGTCCAAGAGAAAGATTTGGCTGTTTGCGTTCACACATTCAGCTCCTCCTGGAAATATCAGGAGTTTTTCAGGAGTGTGAAAGCACTTAAAGAGGAGTATGATGGCTGCACACTCGTCTGTATGAATCAACTGAAGACACAACACCTATGTGACTCTCCTGTAGAGCACAAACAGATCTACGGACGCTGAAGTATGAGCAGCAAAGATCTGTGCAAAGTCCCACTCCTAACTTATGACCCTCCTGCTCAAAACTATAGGCTTCAGATGACAGGGCTCGTAAATGGCTTATCTCAAATCCAATATATATTCGAGGAAGGATCGCAGGGGGGAGAGGCGCGCTTGACTGTATCATCCTGATCCATAACTTTCCCTCCAAACCGGGGGCTCATTTATTGTCGATTCCATCCGAAAGATGGGTCTGTCAGTCGGGTGGGAGTCTCGCTGCTGTTTATTTTCAAATCAATACTCAATTACTATAAGGAAGATCCACTCCCTCGCCCATTTTCGAGATGAAATTATGGACTGCAGCAATAACACTTAGTCAAGCTGGTGTCATTAACTCACAGCTGGGCAGGATAAGTACACCGGCATTTTATAACAACTGGATCTCAGCCCCCCCTTCTACCCTTTGAGTGTGTAATTAATCACCATGAAAAAGAGCCTGCACCGCATGACGGATGACCAGAGAAAACAATTTTCACCCAAAGAGCCATTTAATTTTAAACTCTCAGAGCTCATTGACCGCAACTCCCAACAACCCATCAATGCTGGTTTTTAATGCACTTCCTCTTTTGTTATTGAGAAGAATGGAGAGGCAGCGAAGGGGCCCGCTCCTCTTCATAACTCATGTCATTGATTTGCTAAATGCCAGACATTTGCCACAGGAGAGAGTCCTGTCGATGGCAGTGGCAGAGCGAGCGTAAATTACTCCATTAGGGAGACTTTTGAGTATTTATAGTTTAGAGAGAGAAAGAGGACAGGCTGCATGGAGGAGCATGGATTAGGAAGACTTTTATTTTAAACCCTGGCCTTTATTTTGGGACATATTTTAGGGTCTAATTAACGAGAAGGTACATTGTTTAAAAAGCTCCACTAGTTGGCTTTATCTGGCCGTCACCTAACGCGTCGTAATCGCTGTGAATGGTTGTGACATATCACAGGGAAGTGGAGAATAACATATCAAAACTCTCACCATCCAAATAGCGACAAACAACTCCTAGCAAATGAAAGACTAAATGAGTGTTTGTTCAGTAAGGGTTTGGTGACTCAGAGGACATTGATCTAAAGGCTTGGACTGTTTTAACACTGAGCTTGGTCCCCCCTTTGGTCCCCCCTGTGCCTTATATTTTGGTTTGACTTTCTCCATAGATATAGCAGGAGTATTTTAGGTTGTGGTAGTTAATGCTGTGCGCTGTTATTTGGTATAATAATAAAAACGCTAGATCATCTTTGTCTATTTGTCCTGGGTTGAATGTGCCCCTCTGACAAAACAACTGGCCCCCGCCTGGCCCCCTCAGTAAAAGTGGTCTAGAACCGCCACTGCGAGTAACGTAGGACGTGAAACAAGATAAGCATAAACAGATAGCGCCCTCTGCTGTTTGCAAAAAATATTGCGATTCATTTGTCAGCGTACCGATGTGAACCCTTACACATTTGAATCGATTTTTAACTGCCTCGCGATGAGTCGTTACATCCCTACCTGTTGGTTTGACCTGATAACTGCTCTCATATCTGGCAAACCGAGGGGCGTCCAAAACGGCCGTGTGGGGGTGCCTTAAAACCGCCTACCTTCTCTGGTCCAAACAAATCCAGACCATTCAGGACCAGAATCTAAAGTTAGAAGGAGGACATACTGGCTGCTGCATTGTTGTCAGAGAAGCCAGCACTTCAACATAGCATGTTTCCTTAAAGTCTGATCAGAGAGTAAGGTCACTTTATCATTTCACTCACTACACATCTCACTGATTGAACCTTTAAAATCAAGATTTTTTAGTGGATGTAGATGACTGTATGTATGTTGCAGCAGAAACAGGTTTTTTTTTTCTTCCTTTTTTATCTTGTATTCTCAAAAATGAAAATATAGGGAGTGAATTTCCCCTCAAATCGACCTCTTGTTTGGTCCTGTTCCATGTAGAGGTCCCTTCTCTACTTCTCTAATGTGGCAGCACAAAAGCAGAAAAGCCATCATTCACTGTAACGCATTATGACAGACGGACTTTGCTCTTGTTAAAGTAGGCTAGACAGGTCCGAGGGGCAAAACTCCAGCCCTGGCGGAAACCGTGACAGGCGGTTCTGTTGTAGTTATTGTTAGTGTCCACACCAGCTGGACGCGTCGGGTCACAACAGTCCTGTGACTTTGCAGCGTATCGGAGGAGATGCCGTCTTTTTGTAGAAAACAAGCGGAAAAGAGACATAAACGGGTCAGAGCCGTCTGAAACAAGGCTTCAATGTCAACAACAACGTTTACTATTTACCTGACCGAGATTATTTTCTCAATCTGCTTCACTGAAATAAAGCTGCATGAAGTCAATGTCAATATTTCCACATCAGCATCAGCCTTAATTATTGGAATACTAACGCGTCAGTTTCTTTAAAGGATATTTCTGTATTTTTAAGTGGGGTAGCAGGAGGTTCTTGTCGGTAGTAAGTGTATTAACCACAAGAGGGCGACGGTCAGCTCGGCCCCGTTAAGGACAGAGACACAGAAGCAAGTTATACAGCCAAGCCTTTTATCATGAATATTAAACTCAGCTGCAGCAGAGTAAAACTTTTATCTTCTTAAATCAATCATCAAAGTGACGACGACGCTGAGGTGTCCTGAGGCTCTGATCTGCAGGTTAAAGATTAACCATCTTCCTTTTTATTTGTCTGTACGTTTGCAAATCAGAAAAGTGTTGAGAGTCGACAAGAACGGTCTGTGCAAAAGAACACTGAATTAAACAGACTTGCACAGTTAGTCACAAATATACATGCAAGCCGTTAAATTATTGTCTGGCCTGATTATACACGGTCCAAAGTTACTTTAATCAGTTCTCACACCCTTCAGTTCTGAATTAGATAATATATAGAAGTGCTTTAATACAAACTGTAACATTACAAAAGAGAAGTACTTCTCTCAGGAAGGCATGCTCGTGGCCTGCAGAGCGAGCAGCCGGGGCCACAATCAGAAACGTATTGTCCTCTGTAATCACAGCATGGTCGGCCGAAGGTCTCTTCTGCATCTGGAGAAATATTTCAGCCGCATGGCCGCCTTTAAAACATGTTCCATGGAGGAGAAATGTTCTGGAGTGATTACTGATGAGGCAGCTACCAGAGTCTGGAGCTGCGCTGGGGTCATGACCCGCTGCTGAAAGATTCATATAAACAATCATTTCTGAACTTGCAGCTCCTTTCTCCAAATGGGAATCATGTTTGTCATTAGAGCGACAAGCGACTAAACTTCACTTCACAGGCAGATTTTTCTCATCCATGTAAGATCATTTACTTTTTTTGTTTAACTAACGGCACTAACTGACAGGAAAGAAGTCCGTGCTCGAGCTTTTTCAGTGACTCAGATTCTGCAGGTGTGATGCGTTAACAATCTGCTTGTCAGTTTGTTCAGTGTTTGTGAAACATTTATTTATTTGTCGACGAGTACACGGGAGTCAGGGATGTCGTTGGCTTTCCAAGGTGAGACAACACGGGGCAGAAGTGACAAGGAGACCGGAGATTTAGGGCGCAGAGGTGTGCTTCGGCACGGTGGAGTTCATGCACGAGCACAAGGGCGGGTACACAACGTGGACAAGCTTCATTCTGGAAAAATCTGGCGTGTTCTGTCCGTATCTGACTAACACGACTCAAAATAAGCATCACAGTCAATAAAGTAGCTGTCCTGTTCTCTGTGTTGTTCTCAGATTTGCAGACGCGGACTCGACCACACGTCCCTTTAAGTTTTTCATTTTTCATTTTGGAGTCCGCCTGTCTTGTTAACTAATTACGCTTCATAATCACGTAAAGCCATGCATGTGTTGTATTACGATGTTATGTACAAGACGTAACCGTGCTCAGGCCTAGTTAGCCCTGGTGCAGTGTGAGTGCAGGCCAGCGGGGGAAGAAGTGCTCAATCACGGTACGGGACAACTGGGCCTAATGTGAGTGCGCCCTTAAAGTAGGATGTTCAGACATCCGCCCATGTGTTCTCATCGACTGGGGCAGGTGATCAGCAGGTGTTTGTCTTAGAGTCTCTCAGGTTATGAATTATCTGCGGATGCTGACTGTTTGGTTTTGATAACTTCCTGTTAGCCAACCCCTCGTTGCTCTCCGACTCCACCCTCTCCTCTAAATATGGTCACTTCTGGCTCCAGTAAAAAAACATCATAGCTGCAGTTAAAATGTCCAACTTGACGGCTGCAGTCGGACATGCTGCACGATAAAGTAATGGTGACCTGCATAGCGAATCACAGAGCTTCAATGCGATGTCTCAGTTGATTTCTGGGTATTTTTCTTTTTCCAAACACACTTTCAGAAAGATTGAAGCCGTTTAAATCAAATGATAATTTACTCATGCATGTTATCACATTCAAAGCCGTGATTCAGTCTGTGTCATGATGCATTCAGGTCCCTTTTCAGCGTTTTTGTTGTGGTGCTGATCTATATTTCTGCAGCAGGTCTTGTTTTTGTGGCAGCATGTGTCTCGCCTGTGGACACGAGTTGAAATAATAATAATATTAACAGATGCCACACAGACTCTTAAACTCATTTAATCAGAGCGAGCAGAGCCGTGTGAGGGGACGGGGTTTAACAGGAGAAAAGATAAATGGGGAGTGACACAGTGCCCTCGGGGGGTTGGTGATATTTTTTTGCCTTGACTCCTCTATGACACCTTGATAAGGCAATTATGGAGTAATTACCTTAACAAGTGGCATTAGAGGAAATTATCCTCATTTTTCTGCTAAAATAACACCAAATCAGCGCTGAGTGAATTTCAGAATCTCTCATCAGAATCTCATTAGATGCTGCAACTGCCTGATTTAGTCAGCCGTCAATGACAAATGCAATTAGCGCAACAAAACAACAAAATGTGACAACATCGTGCCAAACAAGGCGGAGGAATCTGTCTCATCCTCCAGAGATTTCACGTGTTTTTACTATTCAGGAGGGCTAATTGTATTTCGAGAGTCTGTGTGCACGATTCCTGCAGCCCTGCGCTTCTCTCAGGTGTGGGGAGTGAAACAAAAGGTTCAAAGTCACTGGGAGCTGCTGTGGATGTGGAGTGTTTGAGGGGGTCTCTCCTCTCGCTGTAAATGGAAGAGATAAGCAGAAACGTTTTCCTGCTCTCCTCTCCTGAGTTAGCTTCGGCAGCAAGGTCAGGTGAATGTGATCAGCCACTGTGTCTAAGCGTATTATCAGGTGAAATCTGTCGAGTGACGTGAGCGAGCCGGGCCACTCAGCTGTCTGAAAAATCATTACCCACACAGAAAGAGAGAGAGAGAGAGAGAGAGAGAGAGAGAGAGAGACATTTTGGAGAAGTTTGGAGGCGATCGGCCGCTTGGGATGCAGCGTTGATCTGAGCGTGACCAAAACGCCCTTGAATCAAACACTTCCTCATCACACCGCTGAGGAGAATCATCGAGAGCTGACGTCTCTGAGGAGACCAGGCCGAGAGAGCTTTTAACTGAAACACTCTTTAATGTTTAATATTTCATTGCATTTGTTTTAGCATGAGCGTCACTTAAAAACGAAGCCATACCAGTCACCCACACCTTGACTGGGTTCTCGCTGTTTCTTGACGGACAGAAAAAGCATTTAGCAAGTTCACATAACGATGCATTAAAAATAGAAGGATAGTTCAAGAGACAAAAGCAGCATCCATCTGCAAACAAGTCTGTTGTGTCACATCATACACTGAACAGAACATGGTGGGATTTAATATCTCTCAGGTGAAGAACGACAAAGAGGGAAGGTTAATGACCACAAGTCAGACAGTCCAAGTTGCTGGTCTGATACTTCATCAGGAACGCCCCCCTGCAAACTTCCGTTGTTACGGTCTAAATGAGTGACACGCCCACTGCACACAAGTTGATGATATTTCAGAGATATTTATGGTCTTGGTCTTGTCTCGGTCTCGATCCCTAAATGGCTTTGTCTTGTTCTTGGGTAGATCTCTAAAGCACAGGGGTCGCTATGCTCTCGCTCAGGTTGTCTGTGATCCTTCTAACCATTTAAGAGCGCTCACATACAGACTGTGGGTAAACTAAGTGTGTTCATTGTGCACTGGCACCACATAGAAGTGAGGAGCTTGAAAATCTGTTCTCTCTGAAAGTCCGGCAGAAGCGAGAGAAAAGTGAACTCATTGTGCTTTCTTTGTCTTGTACAATGTTCCTCTAACTCTAATATGTGTCTCTAGTCTACAAACCCCCCAATGATGAGAAAAGTCCATCCTCTCCGTCTTTTGCCTGCTCCACTTTTCAGAAAATGTGTGCTCAAACAGGCCGTTTGGAGATTTTCCCTTCATGACATCACAAAGGGCAGTAACCCCTCCCCCAGGTGGGTGTTCTGCCCTCTGAGTCTGCCTTCTCACCGTAAACAATAGGGCATGGAGCGAGAAAGCCCGAGCCACCCAAGCCCTTCCAGAGAGGGGCGTGGTCAGACACAGCTCATTTACATTTAAAGCTACAGACACAGAAACAGCCTGTTCTGAGCAGGGCTGAAATAGAGGGGTTTATAGGCATGATCAAATACAGGATCAGAGTGGATTTAGAACAACACACTTCACACACATGTTTTGAGGAGCTCTGAGACTTATTTACACTGGTTGATGAAGAGGAGAATATGTGACCTTTAAGTTAAGATGTCTTCATGTTGACTCTGTTGTCCCATCCGTCAACGTCAGACGCAAAACAGACGATCCTCTGCTGCTTTTTAAGTCACCAAAATCAGCTCCTTTAATTCTTTACGTTCAAAAATCACTCAGAACTTTAACTCTGAATTCATAATGAGTCTCATAATCACAGCTCATTAATTATACGCTCTAATTATTCAGAGATCAGCCGAATGATAAGACACAATTATGTGTGCAGATGCATTGTTTCTAATCAAGCTTTCATATCCAGACACAGCAGAGAGAGAGAGAGAGAGAGAGAGAGAGAGAGAGAGAGAGAGAGAGAGAGAGAGAGACACACGTGTAAACTGTCTGTCATCATGGAGTCACTTCTGTCTGTCTGTCTGCCTCAGTGTGTGTGTGTGTGTGTGTGTGTGTGTGTGTGTGTGTGTGTGTGTGTGTGTGTGCACATTAAGTGTGATGAGGTATAGTTATTAGCATACATAAACTGGACGTTTGAAGTCAAATAGCATTTAATGACTTATTTGAAGTATTTGAATTGCAAAGGGGATGAAACATTCCTTTGAGGGAGGAAATGCCATATTCCAATCAAACATTTCACTGTTGCGAAGGTTAATGAATGCCATTAGCCCGGCGCCAGTAAATTCAGACTTGTACTTTCACGAGATGCATAAATTAGATAAAGACGCAGAATCTGCAGCTTCATACAGAGCGGTGGGGAGAGGACGCGGGCGACACAATTACATGCCTGTGGAAGAAATCGCCGCTAAATGGAGGCAATTTGACAAGCTTCAACAACTGGAAGTTTGTGTTCTCATCAACTTTTACTCCCTCCAACACAAGCGCGACATCAATAAGCTGTTTCTCTTAATGCGTGCTGAAATATTTACCAATTAAAAATGTGCTTCATTAGCATTTATTTACAAACTGCATCCTAATTCGAGCTCATCTCCATGCACATTAACGAGATTCATTACCAAACGTCGCGAGGCAAAATGTTTCTTATTCCTGCGATCAGTTTTCGTTGCATGACTGAATGGGTGACAATATTTATTTTCAGAGATATTTTAATAATTATTAACCAATTTGCACTTTCTGTTCTCCTCTAAGATGCTAATTAGTCGTTCATTTAGTTGTATCCTTTCAGCTAATGGCTCGTCTCTTCTCAAAGTGTCCCGCCTGCCACTAATAAGGTCTGACGTCGGCGTTTTCTATCCTTCATTACTCCTTTCAAATGATCATTGGCCTCCTTAATTAGAGGATAGTTGAGTTATAGCCGCGCTGTAGACTGCGACCTTGAAGAGAAGTTGAGGTCTGATGAATGGAAACGGCAGTGAAGGCTAAAGAAGCGGCTCAAACTGAGAGACGTGTTGATGTGTTCACCTCTCAGCTGCATGTAGTGTTAGCAGGACGATGATTAACCTGTGATCTCCTGTCTTTCAGAAACTATCTCAGAAACTCTGTTTACTTTGAGTCATATAAAGACGGCAGGACAGATGGATGTTGACTTCATGCACAGTGAGGTGGGATATTAAAAGTCTCTGCAGCCTCTCCGGGTTGAACACAGTTTTTGAGGATTCGCTCTCTGACTTCCTGAACTGATGACAACAATGATAAAAAGTGAATTTATCTCCCAAATACTTTGAAATGAAACAACTACAGCTGCCAAATGCTGAGAGTTCACTTCTGATTTGATGTGAGACAAACGTAGAAGACATAGACACAACCACAAAAACAACATGGCCGTCATTTGGGTTGTTATGCCTCCGTCTATGGGGGGGTACCTAAAGAGAAATGTCTCCTCCCCGGTCCCCAAACCAAAAGCTGGACTACATTTCAGAGTTTAACAACAGGGATTCATGACAAACAACACAAATGAAATATCAACAACTGCAGCAACGTTGGCTCAGGGTAGTGTTTGCATGGAGCGTTTGTGCGCTGAGAAGAAAAGCGCTGCACGTCCGTCCTGTCTCTATGACAACAGTCTGTTGACAACGGCCGCTGTATGACCGACACTGCTCCGTTACTTTTTACTGCATGTTTTTAATTTGAGATCGTTTATTTCCCGATCAGACACGGAGCAGAGAGGATGTGGGTACAAGACACGATCGTTAGGAGGCAAAACTACCGGGATAATCAGACATTTGGAAAAGAGCGCCCGGTGACGTCAACAGCACCTTTCTGAAAAGTTGAAGATTTTCAACTTGAGCGCTCGGAGCGGACGCACAAGAGGCGGAGCGCTTGAAAGAAAAGATGCTGTGCTTTTTCTCCGGGCGGCCGTCTGCTGCTGCCAACGCTCTCAGGGACACGGGGCCTAACTTCACCAAAAACAGGAGACGAATGGGTAAAAAAGAAAATGGCCCAAAATGAAGATTGACCCAAACAGTTTTTAATACCAAAATATCTAACACTAAATCTCGAGTTCAAAGGTCAGAAAATAACAGAAGAGTTTGGAGGCCGAGGACAGAAGAAATCTGTCATTCAGACGCCGCTCTTCATGTGGAGACCTGGTGTATTTAAAAGCTGGGATGCAAACACATGTATAATATACATTATACACGCTGATGATGACACAGCATGTGTTGTTGTTTAGCTCGGTGCTTCGTTCTTGTGAGAGAAGTTTTCCTTCCTGCACACAGACGACAACTCACCGCGTTATTCTTGTCGTGTAACTCCATCAGAGGAAACTAATGTTGGTATTTCAGAGACAGACAGCTGACCGCAGAATGATCACCTGTCTGTGTTTGTTTACCTCAGGCATCGTTCTGTCTCCTAGGATGCTTCTGTGCTGACGGTGGCCTCACCTCGCCCGCCTGTTGTCGGCTGTTTCACAGAAAGTAACGAGTGCTTTTTAATGTTGGTAGCTGTGACGATGTTATTCAAATCTGGAAAGTAACTAATTAATTACTAGTTTACGCAAATAGTAGTGGTGTTACAGTAACGTGTTACTTAGTATCCCATCAGGATCAGCTTCTGAAGGAAATAGAAAGGATGTGTTAACACGATTAACTGTATTCAATAAATGAAACTTGGACTAATATGTGTATAACGGTGTATTCACTTTTTCACTAAGCAGAAAGTCCACATCATCCGGGCCCTTTGTTTGGTGTTCGTGGTTAGCCAGACCTTCTGCAGCTCGCGCTCCATCACCGACTCGCTACACCATCACTCTTGATGTTCACCGCCACATCACTCCAGTAAGCAAAATCCCCCGAGATGGGTCTTTTTTCAGCATCTGAAATATTGCTTTGCTGGGTGTTCAGTCAGGCGAGCAGAAATCATTGCCTCTCTCCAGGTAGGGCTGACAGATGGCCGTCCACACGGTGAGAAAAACAAAGGCTGGGATGGCAGAGCGAACAACCAGGTCGGCTCATGTTTTATCTCCCTTCACTTCGTAAAACGGCCTCCAAGGTTAACCTCAGCCGGCCTTCTTTGGTTTTTATTTAAAGGCAGAGAATGAGAAAAGAGCAGATCTGGATGGACACACTTTCGTCTGATGATGTCGAGCTTTCTTTTCATGTTTTTAAATCCACATCAATACCTGGCAGGATATCTCTGACACTCTCTCACATTTAATCAACACACTTAGAACTTAACAACTTCAAACTGAAATGTAATTTGCATGTGTTTGCTTGTGCAGAATAATCAAATCATGCGGTTTAAGGCCGCGCGCGGAGCTCTGCAGACAGTGGTTTTGTTCTATCGGAGGTAATTGAGCCCCTCTGCCATCTTTTTTAGCACAGTGCCTGACATAACCACGGGTTGTCTGCAGGCTGACGAGTATCAGATGAATAAATTTAATGTTAATTACATAGCAGCAGAAATACATTACGAGATCCTTTCATGACGGGCGAAGAAGGAAGTTAAAGATGTCGTTTGAAGCAGGATATTTTTAAAAGGCGAGGACGTGAAGAGCAGTGTGGTGTTTGTAATGGTTGCAGGCTGAGGTTAAACTGAACTTTCTTTTCAGTTTCTTAAGTGTGAAGTTTGAAATGTTGCTCTAAAGGCCTCGAGGTCTGCACGGAGAAAAGAGGTCAAGAACAGAGAGGGAGAAAGCTTTTGTGTCTTTAAGTGAAGGAATATAATCTGCTCTAATAGCTACAATAATGCAGAGAGTCTTTGATTATTTTCATGGCTGTGATTCGCTCTTTATCTGCAGAATATAAGTCATTGATTTGTTCATCTTCGTGCTGCTCCTCTGAACGTCTGATTTAAAAACAGTGTGGCGTGCTGCTGGATTCTTAACATGAAGTCAAAGATCTGTTTAAAGATGTAGGGACTATCACTCGAAACGTTTCTGCACGTTTGTTTACTTATTTTCCTTTTCCAGGAACAAAGACGCTGTCATGTTTACTCTTATTTATTTTATTCCATGTTATGTTGTCTTATTTGGTCATGTTCTTGTTTTCTTGTGTCATGTTTTATGTTGAAGTTCTTGCCTCTGTGATTCGTGTCCATATTTCTCCCTGCCTCTGTTTGTTTCCCTCCAGTTGTACTCAAGCAGCAACCGCCAGTCTTGAAAAACGAAGCCGATGTGGAAGTGCAAAATCCTGCAGTTCGTCAAGTGTCCACTAGAGGCTGGCTCCAGGAACACCGGAAGTCACAAACACATGACTGGCAAAATTACTGTTTATACAGCATAAATCAACATGTTTACAGCCTGGTACAAAAAAACAAATAAGTCTGATTAGTTCTTGTCATCACTGACACACACTGTACGGGGCTGAATTTTTTTAAACGGCTCCGTTTTGATTTTATAAACGATACGTGTTCTCCATAGTTAGGCGCGTAGCTGACCTGATTGACAGTTGGGCGTGATGTAACGGTTCATCAAGAGGCTTAAAACCCGCCTCAGCTCCAGCTCTCAGCCTGTCGTTAGGTTGACTGACGCCCCCTGCAGGACCAGATGTGTGACGTCACTCAGGCTTCATCCATTAACATTTACAGTCTATGGTTGCCCTCATGGTCCTCACCTGTGTTTGACTCCCCTTGTCTATGTAGTCTCTGTGTTCCCTCCTCCTTGTTGTCAGTTTATCCTCGTGGTCTTTGTGCTTTTGACCATTTATAGATTTTAGGACTTTAGAGAAGTAAGACTTGCTTTGCCTTTTTTGTTGGAATAAATCATTTCTGTTTTGATTCTGCAATTGGGTCTATTTACTTATTATTTGTTTTTACACTCTCTATAGACGACACTCTAAAAAATGCTCCTGCTGATGAAGCGTTGTGTTTTTGGCTCATTGGTATATCTAAGTTTTGTTATGTTATCAGCTTCCTTAAATGGCAGTCTATAATAAAAATGAAAAGATGTAGGGTGTGTGCTAAGATTGAAGTCAGTGTGTTCCTTCACCTTGATTCAGCGGTACCTGTGATCCATCAGTGAAAGACAGATGCTGAGGTCTGCTGGTGGCGTAAAGATGACCAGCTCCAGCTCGGCAGTGATGGAGACGCTGCGTTGCTTTGATCTGTCGTCTTTGTGGCCCGGTGTCAGCAGAACAGACAGGAGGGCTGTAAACGCGCTGTAAGTCTGCATATAGACAGGGTCAGTCCACTTGGTTACTGAGGCCGAGGAGCTGCTCAGTCGACCCTGAAAGCATGTGTGCAGCACGATTCGATCTGCTGAGGCTGCAGCCGGGAGGAAAACCCATCACATGCAGGAAGGATTCACTGCTCAGGCCGGGGAGTGTGAGATGGAGAAGCTGGAAACTTATTCAGGATTAGAAATAACATTTCAGCAGCAGAGGGGTATCGTGTCCAGCTCTCACTTTCTCTGTTAATCTCCTGTGTTTCTCTCATTCTCTCTGTCCATCACTTTTCTTTTTCAGAAAATAACTCATGCAGAGTTTTGTCACAGGAGCGGCCTCCTGTCCTCTGGGATCAGCTCCACATTCTCCCCCTCAGCATTGATTAGCTCCGTGTTTCTGACACCGACAGAGACAGATTGAGTCTCCTGAATCTGTCCGCCTGATAAAACCAAGGAGGGGGGAGGACGTTAACCCGAACAGGCTGGATGTGTTCAGACATCTCAGCTGCTAATGTCAGGAGGAGGCGTTTCAACGAGGAAATGAGGAGGTGACCCGGCGAGGCCACGATGCATATTGCTTTGACCCTCCCACTTGGCCCCGCCATTGTTTTTCAATTAATCGCAGCCACTTTGCGGCGAGCGACACTGACAGATGGCGAGGTCTTTGTCGGGGTTCAGCAGGGTGCAGGCAGATAAGTGCTTACTGGTGGGGAAAAGTGAATTTTGGGGCCAAATGATGCACGCCCCCGAGCAGAGCCGCTGAGGCAGATTTCTAAGTGCTGATCTATTCAAAGTGCAAGGAAGCAGGAAATAAGGTGGAGGTGTCGCTACAGGTCCAGAGGATATTACAGCGCCGTGTCAGGGCCGAGGGTTTGCATGATGAAGAGACGCAATTTAAGTATCATCGGAGTTAGCCAAATAGTCTTTTAAAGTTTTACAACACACAGAACTTATCAGGAGCTTCAAGAAGCGTGTCTTAAAATGTTCTGCTTTAAGTCGAACATAAACGCCCAAAAATCTAAAAACATTTTCATTATTTTAAGTTTTTGTTAAAGAAAACGTAAAACTAACGGCTTAACCCTGGCTCAGACTGCAGGATAATCAGATGATCTGAGGTCCAATTCCTCGTTCCTGACAATCGTTGGGGTGTTCACGACCCGAGGTTGCTCGACACCGATTATCTTCCCAGATTATTTTCTAGCCTGAGTGGTATAAAGATTCAATCTGAACATCCCGGATCGGCTCAGAGAGAATCGGGGCCGCCTGATTTATATTAAACATGTTTGATATTTAGGATTTAAAATCTTGATAATCACTTTATAAAAGAGTCTGGCGGAAGTTGCGTGTGGCTACAGTAACTGCAGGAGACAAGGTAGGACAGTAGAAATGGCGACCAGTGGCAAGACACAATCCGTACGAGTGCGCGATGACGATGATTTTCATACCTGTGCATGATGAGATTATAGAGAAGACGATCTGTTAAGATTCTCATCGTGTGGTTGATGCTAGCTGATTTTAAAAGTCCTGTAGTCTGAGCTGGGCTTTACTCATGTACAGG
Organism: Tautogolabrus adspersus; assembly: GCA_020745685.1. Classification (NCBI taxonomy): domain Eukaryota; kingdom Metazoa; phylum Chordata; class Actinopteri; order Labriformes; family Labridae; genus Tautogolabrus; species Tautogolabrus adspersus. The sequence continues at coordinate 25,401,915 of CM036551.1, read as the reverse complement.
ACAAAATCAGCAGAGAGAGAAGAGGTACTGCTCTGTCCACAAGGGGTCGCCAAAATCTACACAAACCACAAGTTCCTCACAGAAGCTTCAAATGAAGATAAAAAATGATCCCGTAAAACATGCTCTGTGTCTTCTTTTAGTGTCTAAAAGGCTCCTTCAGTTTTTATGTTCACAATCTGTGTCTGATGCCCCCAAGTGGCCAGAAAAGCAGTTACAGTAAGTCTTCCTGTTGTCAGACCTGCAGGTAAACATGGGGATGAAAGCAGCTCTTCCTTCAGTGTTTTCACTCATCAGGCTGCGTCACAGTTTGAGGGCCGCTCCGTGCCGATCCCTCTCCTTTACGGCCCTCTAAAGCAGAGGCAGACGTGCCGTTAAGAAGCTCTCAGCGATTGTTAGTCGAGCCCTAACTTCTCCCTGGTGCTGAACTATTGATTCTGCATTAGATAAACATGAATCTTGTAAATAAGAGGTGAGCGTGGATCCATCGACCCTCCACATTGTCCTTAGAGAGAGAGAGAGAGAGAGAGAGACACACAAAGAGAGGGAGGTGTGAAACATTAGCCGACACGATGAACGGAGCTTCATTTGAAGCCTAATTATCTTTCCCACTGAAGTGCGGCGAGGGGACAAATGGGAGCGCAGGAGGTGACATAGATTCTCTACTGGTGGACTACAAAGGTCAAACCTCAGGGCTACAAGACCAGTGAGGGGAAAAAAGAGAGAGACTTATTATGACTTACAAACACAATGAGGGCTGAAATCAAAGCTGCCTGCCAGATGGAAATATTGATGAATGCTTTTGGCGAAGAGAAAAGATTGAGGTCAGAGTGTTTGGAGGCTTTTTATCCGTCTGAATGGCCTTTACACTTCATGCGACCGAGCTCTCTTTTGAATGTTGTATTGTGTTTACTGTGTGAGTGTGAAAATGAGGTGAAATAAGGACAGAAGGATCACACAATGTTTTCAATTTATATTTAACAAACAAGTACACACAGAGAATTCACTCACCGTCCATATAATCCAGAATTTTGTCTCCTCTTGAATTAATGTGAAGCAGAAATGAGCTACCAAAGAAAACGGCTTTTTGGCTGTTGTGTGTATGCAACTTCTCGTGTTCCTGCAGCCAGCCTCTAGTGGACACTCTATGAACTGCAGGATTTTGCACTTCTGCACTGCCTTCATTTTTCAAGGCCGGAGGTTGCTGCTTGGTAGAAATGTAATGACACCTCACACTACAACTAAAAATCGACTCAAATATGGACAATTCAAATCGATTTAACAAAAATATACTTTATCAACCAGCAGAGGGCGCTCTCTGCATTTGGCATCTCTTGTTTGTCATCAGAAGAAAGTCGTACAGACATGCAGGAAGAAAGGGAGAAACTCGCTCGATCAGACGTGACTTCAGGAGAAAAACAAACATGGAGGACGATGGACGTGGTCGGCTGGCTGTCTTCTTCATGAGACGTTATAAAGACACTCGAGTTGTCGCCATAGTTACACAAGCTGCTCTTCTTCTTCAGTATTCCACTCGGCTCGGGGCTCAGTTGTGTTTATGTCTGCTGCCATGTTTGTAAGCTGTAAAAGTACGCAACATTTGCTCAATCGGAAGAAGTAAATAATGATATTGACACCAAACACGTGACGATTATTAGGACAAATAATCGGTTGCAGCAAGCCTTGATTTGGCCACGCCCCTCCGATCTAGCTGCTTCTTTCCTTTGATAGGAAAGGAGCATCTTGGCCTTCTGGTCTTTGTTTTATAAGTTATCTGTCGATATAAACTGCTGTAAAAAGGTTATGTTCATCTGATCCGATGATTTCAATCTAGTGAACGTGCTGTGGACATAAAACACGAGCGTGGTGCTAGGACTGTTGGCTTACCACCGCAGATTTTCATCTGGACTGTAAAGATGCCAATAATGTTCTGAATGCTGCGAGCGCAGAAATTCATTTCAGAAAAGAGAGGAGTAAAATAAAAGACCTGATGGAGTTTCATCCATCTGTTGAAGCAGCAGAGGAATTTATGAAAGAGTCTCTAACCAGTCTGATTTATGTTTATAGGTTTCTAAACAGACAGGTAGTCAGTGGAGCCCGGGGAGCGCTAAACACAAGTACATAAAAACAATGGAGAGGGGATTGGGAGAGCTCAGCTGAAACACATTTGTCCTGCGGGAAAAAGCCTCTTCGGCAGCAAAAAAAAGGAGCAGAGACGGTATATATCTGGGAAATGGAATCCTCTGACCGTTTATTAATCAATAAACACATTGGGTTGCATCAAAGCGTGACGCATCCTGCTCTGTGTTTTAATGTCACTGATTAATTTTCCCAGGGTCCTTCAGTGCTGCAGAGGGGCTGACAGCTAACAAATTGTGTGCAGGCGTGTGTGTGTGGTTGTTACCGATGTAGTAAATACTTCACTGCTGTAAAGAACGAGGATCAGATCAGGCAGCACATTATCTGTTTTTCTATCACATCATAAATACAGTTATAATTTCAAATCAAAATGTGTGCAGAGTAAGCAACACAAGCTCACAGTTCAGCGTATCCTCACGAAACGGCGTACGAAAGAATTCTGCAAAATCCTTCAAATGTGCAGCGCTTTCATCCGTGTTCAGCGAATAGTGCCGTTAATCAGAGCCTCACTTTAGCATCTCACGCGGACGATATCAAAGTACCCTTTGGATGATGTCATGGGGTACCCTAAGCATTTGTTCAATGGTCTTTTTTTGCAGACCTAAGCCGTGATTGTGTCTTTAAGAAGGAACATTCTGAGTCTTATTTGAGGACTTATCTGTTAAAGGACACCTTCTAGCGTCTGTTTCAGTGTATCCTTAAACATACTGTTAAGACAACGTGATAAAATATGTATTAAAGGGGACATATTCTGAACACTCACAGTGTTCTGAACATATATTGTGGTAACCTGAGTGTCTACAGACCCACAAACTGTGAAATAAACCCATCCAGTCCTTTGTTTGTGGTCTGCAGAAGTCTTACAACACAGAGAAAAATGCTCCGTTTCAAATTTGCTCTCTTTGTGATGTCACAGTGGGATTCTGGTGGAAAAAAAAAACCTCCCCTCCCCTGCTATCTCCACTCATGGACTCCACCCCCAACCTAGAGAATTTTTTTTTGCACAAGTCCCCCATTTTTATTGTCTCTAGCAAAGGAGTGATGTCTACTGGGAAAACTCAGGGGGGGCTCGTTGCATTTAAAGAGACACACACACCAAAACGGAGCGTTCTGAGAGAGCTGGTTTCTACAGGGTCACAAACCTGCTCTGGTGCTTGATTCATGTTATATTTGGACCAAAGCACAGCACAGATGTTTCATTTAGACCACAGGGGACTGTTTGAAAAGGTGGAGAAGGGGGATAATATGTCCCCTTTAAGGTACCCCTTAACATAATGTGAAGTTCTGTTTTCTTTCTGTCTCACATGTGGGAAGGTCTGTTTAAAACGTACCCGTAAACATGTTAAATATCTGTTATGTTCCCATCTAACATGTAGTGTCTGCTTTTAGGTACCTCCTAATCATCTTATTTGGGTTCTGTTTTTGTTATCTCTTACACGTGGTTTAGTTTGTTTAATCTGTGTGTTTTTCTAATCTAAAATGTGGTATGGTTGGTTTTTAGGTACCCCAAAACATTTCATTTAAATTCAGTGTTCCTCTGATCTAACATGTTGTTTGTTTTAAGGTACCTCTTTAAGGTCTGATTTTAGCAGTCCTGCTTTGAAACACCCGTTAGTTCTGTTTTTAGGTACTTCAAACTATCCTCTGTTGTTTTGTTAAGATGTCTGTATTTGAAAACAAAGTGCACGAGAACTACGTGGAAGATATTGCAATCTTTCAGGATATTATTTAAGTTTTACAATCAGCGAGGATAGAGAACATGTTGCAACCTTCAGTGCTTTGCAGACTCAGTTTTTACACACACAGACTGCTGCGTATGTTGTCTCTGCGTGTCGACATCCAGCGGCCCTCTATCTCCTGAATCTCTCGGTTGAGGCATGTACGTTTGAGGCTGGATGAGATTGAAAGTGAAAGCCTTCCAGTTTTATTTAACCCTGTCGCTCTGATTCAATATGAAGCCTGCCTGTGTGCAGATGATAACTGAGAGCAAAAGGTTGACATCAATAGGACTGACTGACTGTCTCTGCTCGTGTGTGTACCAGTCTGTCTACAAGCATGCATGCATGTTCAGGGGTGTGTGTGTGACTGTGATTGCACATTAGGCCTTTGTGTGTGTGTGTGTGTGTGTGTGTGTGTGTGTGTGTGTGTGTGTGTGTGTGTGTGCGTTTGTGTGTGTGTGCGCGTGTGTGCGTGTGTGTGTGTTTGTGTGTGTGACAGCAACACCCCAGACATCCTGGTCTGTCTGTCAGTGAGTGATTAGTGAAACCTGCTACACTGATAATCCCCCCTGTAATAGTTTTCTCAGAAGATGGCCTGTTTGATTATTGGAATTCATTGGGGCCTTTAATTACATGCAGCAGGCATTTCCAGGCTAATTTGTACCTCCGTCCCGTTTAGCATTTCAAAGTGGATAATCGTTCTCAGCACCTTATTAGACACCTCCGATTCCTCACGTCATATTCTCGGCAGCCTCAGCCCCGTCGATACGTATGCATTTTAGAAAAATGAAATAAGAGTTTTATGCACACGGCCGTAAAGGGGACACAATCAGCAAACATAAAACTCTTTCTTAATAAAATCCACATTCAATGAGGTAATAATTGAATCTGTTTATCTCTGTCTTTTCAACACTTAGTTGCATGGATCGGACTATTTTTATGATTGAAAAATGTTCTAAATGTTCCTCTAAAATCTTCCCTTTATGTCCATCTTTGACATTTTTTAATCAACCGTTTTACTTTTTCAGAGAAAAAAACAAAGCTTTTGTGTTATCACAATGAACTGTAGTTAAGAAGTGGACAATGCAGGAGTAAGTGCCATGAATCTGCATTTCTTCTTATGTCCATTAGGGGGCGACTCAGGTGGTTTTCCTCAAGAGAAAATTGAGAAAGAAATTGAGAGAGCGGGCGAGTTGACGGACAGGTGGGCACGTAGCACGGATGTTGAAGGCCCGCCTCAGATTGACCTCTTAACCTGTTTCTTGCTGGTCAAAAGTTAGGTTGAATAATCACTTAAATGTGGCGAAACTTCTCTTCGTAAACCAATGACACGTCACTGAGACTATACATGTTTTATAAAGTCTGTGCTTCCAACCCCTGACTCTTTTCCAGCTCTGAGCTTTTGGGAGAAACAAGAAGCATTTTAACACCCCAGGTTACACCTACACATTCACACACTGATGGTAGAGGCTGCTGTGTAAAAGACCATCAGAAGTAACTAATCCATTCATACACATTCATACGCCGCAGACGAAGCGGGAGCAATTTGGGATTAAGTGTCTTGCCCAAGGAAAGTGGTGGCAAGAATGGCAAACTTTTACAATGAAGTGGAGGGTCTGAAAGGATTCTAAATCTAGAACAAATACTGTCATATTTAATTTAAAGAGCAAAAACACTTAAAGGAGCAACATGTAACTCTAACACCTAGTGTTTAAAATGGGTACTGCAGTCATTATAGAGAGCTGTCTCCCCCGCCCCCCCCCCCCCCCCCTCTCCCCCTCTCTAGAGTGAATGCTCACGCAGGTCACCATGTCGTGGACACTGAAGCTTCAGTGTTTAGCCAGCTCTGCATCGGTCTGTAAACCTTTCTGCGTTCTAACCTCTCTCCATTTTTCAAAAGCATCTCCAATATTGATCCTAGTTTGAGCACGTTTCTGCTCGTGGAGCTTATTAGAAACATGCAGAGGCTTTTTAGGTCGGGTACAATCACTTCTATCTGAACCAGTTCTCTTGCCCGCTTCCATCGCTGCAACACCTGTTGGTTTGACCTGATAACTGCTCTCATATCTGGCAAACCGAGGGGCGTCCAAAACGGCCGTGTGGGGGTGCCTTAAAACCGCCTACCTTCTCTGGTCCAAACAAATCCAGACCATTCAGGACCAGAATCTAAAGTTAGAAGGAGGACATACTGGCTGCTGCATTGTTGTCAGAGAAGCCAGCACTTCAACATAGCATGTTTCCTTAATGTCTGATCATATAGTAAGGTCACTTTATCATTTCATTCACTACACATCTCACTGATTGGACCTTTAAATTGTCCTTAAGTCGACGTTTAAATCTATTTTTAACAGGGATAACAGAATTACATTTTTATTGAAATGGTAGAATACTTATAAAATAATAACGCTGCAGATTAAACGGTCCCTCAAAGGCAAAGAGGTTTAACCTCAAGCTAATTGATGTCATTTAGTGCAAACACTTTCAGCCATGTTGTTTTTGTTGCCAGATGAAATGATTCTCCTCTCACATAATAATCTAATAACTTTGATCTCACAGAGATGAATAAAGGTTGATGTTCTCTTTTAAAGCAGCATTTATAGAAGGAAACAAAAAGCCGTTTGACAATCCGAGGAATCAAACACGGGCTTATCTTCTTCATCTGCTCTGGATATTTTATAAAAGTGGTCGTTTCTTCATTTCCTCTTCCCTCTTTTTCCAATCACAGAAGCCTCCAGGGCGTACTTTTGTTCCTTCTGTGTCTTACACTTTTTCTCTAATTGTTGAACCGCTGTTATTACAGCCGTGAATTACTCCTTTTCCTTCCTCCTGGCCGTAGATGCCGGGCTGATTCCTGCGTCTGCCTGCACTGATAAGGTGAGGGAGCCTATCTGATGCTGCCTGCTGAGGAAGCACGATTACATCGGAGCTGTGAAGTCACTTTAGTCTTTCTCTGAAATAGCCACAAGGCAAAAAGTTCTCCGTGTAGCAAAATATAATCTATAGGACAAAACGGTCAAACAGTCTATACATCGTTCGCTGCTCCAGGGTCTCTGAAACACGAGAGATATTTAAAAAAGGAACAAATGATTGTGTTCAACACATCAGAACGAGAAATCACAGAAGAGTCAGAGCTGCTCGGTGGAAAGAGAAAAAATCCTCTTGTTCTCTGTGGCAACAAATATATTTGTTTCCCTCCGTGTGCTGTACTTTGTGTTACATGACGTTCTTTACCGTTTTAATTAAAGGCTGAATAAAAGATCTTTAAGTGATCGTCCATTCATACATGCACACAGGGCTGAATAAATGGGGGGCAATTATTTAAAGGCCCCCTTTTCATCAATCTGAATGTTATGCACGCATCATATTTGATGTACTGTAGAGTACTTTATGAATTAAGTAAGCTAGCTGCCAGCTAACTGTTAGCATCCTGAAATAGCCAAAAGGTTCATAGCATGTTTTTAAAGGTGAAATTAAAACGTCTAAAGTCAAATAGGGACATCTAGTCACTTCATTCTCATGAAACCAGCACACTCATCTTGCTATATGTTAGGTTGGGTAATAATGCCGCTAGCTACTTTGGTCCATCGTTACAATGCCATCAAGCGTTGGACCGCTAACCGCTGCTCAACACAGCAAACAAAGTTAGTGATGAAACCACAGAAAAAAGTCGGGAACCACCGGGCTAGAGTGTCAGAAAGTCTCAGAGATTGGAAACTAACATGTTAAATATCTTCAAAGTTAAAGAGTCTGTTTTTTTAAAATCTGTGGATGGTGGAGGGGAAAAGCAAAGTGAAAATGGGTTTGTCATTACTTCTGTGATTGGATAGAAAAACTTAAAATTCCTTTGGAGAATCCAAATACCGACTTTTGCGACATTTGCCTCGTCTGACACCAACCCGGTACAACAGTGTTCAACAAAGGCATTTAAAATAACTTTTAGTAAATAATCAGTCAAAGTTCTCTTGGTCACCTTCACTTTTTTAGGAAAGGGATAGTTTAGTGGTTTTGACGTGTGTCGCAGGTACAGAGGCTGTGGGTTCTAATCAAGAGGCAACCTTCTGTGTTGAAAAATGAAGCTGATGCTGAAGTGCAAAATCCTGCAGTTCCTCGAGTGTCCACTAGAGGCTGGCTGCACCAAATAGGTCTGATTAGCTCATGTCTCCATCGGCACACACTGTACGGGGGGTGAATGTTTTGATGGCTCGTCCGTTTTGATTTGATGAAGGATAAGAGTTATTCACAGTAAGGCGTGTAGCTGACCTGACTGACAGGTGGGCGCGGTGTAACGGTTTGTCAGGAGTCTTAAAACCCGCCTCAGCTCCAGCTCTCAGCCTGTCGTTGGGTTGACTGAAAGTTAGGCTAAGACAGCATTTCCAGCATGGAGACCGCCATCGATGGGACACAAAGCCTCCCTGCAGGAACAGACGGGTGACGTCTGTCATCCCCTACGCTCTCCTCCCAACGTTTCATGTCTCTCTTCAGCTGTCCTACACAATAAAGACAAAAATAACACAAAAAATAACTTCAAAATAATGGTGAAACAGCAAACCTGCACCGACATCTCCAGCAGCTCGTCTGTGATTTTCCTCCGTCATGATGTCAAAACAGACTCGTGAAGTTAACACCACAGATCTGTGCTTCACTTTAACTCTGGCTGAGCTCCAGTTTGTATTTCAGCGAGCACTCATGACGGTGGTCAGTCTTGTGGCCGAGGGGGGGGAGCAGGCAGACTTTGACTTCTGGTTCAAGGTTAATGCCTGTTGGCTCACCTCTGGACACACACGGCTGTGATTGATGCATGCTCCGTCGCCGTGCCTGAGGGATTAACACCACCCGAATAACAGCAGCGTTTACATTCACTGACCTCGTCACCACCTCTCCACTCGGGCATGGATTACTGTCACAAACGTGGACGCTCCTGTTTCTTTGTCTTACTTTGTTTTCCAAACAGAACAAACAAGGATTTGAGATTGAGATGCAGCTTTGCTTGAGAAAAATGGAGAAGCAGGGATTGTTTTAAGGACAGAAACAACTTTATCCATCTCTTCCTAAAAATCTAATAAAAGTTCCAACCTTTTTGCACTCCTTAAATTCGTCTTTTTATGAATGGGATTTGGTTAAGACGATGTAACACAGGCTCATCCTTGTATAAAATCACTCCTAAATAAGCTCTATAGGTAACATGTTTATCCGAGTTATGCTGCATTTCTTTCACCCTATAATACACGTGTAAACGGGCCCCTGGGCGTCGGACACACTGCATGTGTGTTGCACCACATGAGAGTGGATCACAGGCCATCTGGTCAGGCCCGGTAACAGCTCAGCCCGAGGCAAGCTGTACAAGCAAGTCATTTATAAGTGTCGCAGGTGGTCCCCCGAGTCCTCAAACACTGTAATGAGTAATGAGGGTCGGCCCGTCGGGGATCCGTCTTCCAGCAGGGGCTGCAAACGCAAGGACACCAAACTCACCTGCAGGTGTGATAATGTAACGTGTGAATATGACCAGCAGGCTGAGCTTTAATGGACGTGGTGACCTTCATCGTGTCGTTTTTTTCATTTCTAATGTCCAAGTTATCATCTGCAGCATTTTCTTTAAACATTATTGTTTGAGTTGCTGACACAGAAACTGTTTTCATTTGACATCTTTTTAAAACCAACTAGGGACCAACATGGTGACCTTTGACCTTTTACTGTTAGTTTATAAACCTTATTTGGACACTTTGAGTCATATTTGGTGCTTCTTGTTCAAAAAGTAAAGTTTAACTTGTTTGTAGTTATTATTTGATCTGTTTTGTTGGTGCTTCCTTTTCTTGCATGTGTTGCCTCGTGTTTGTTAAAAAAGTTGAGTTGATCAGGTTGACATTGTCATTTAAAGGTCACATGTTACACAAAATCCTCTTCACCATGTTTCTCTAACTCTAATATGTGTCTCTAGTCTGTCTACAAACCCCCAATGATGAGAAAAGTCCATCCTCTCCGTCTTTTGCTTGCTCCACTTTTCAGAAAATGTGTGCTCAAACAGGCCGTTTGGAGATTTTCCCTTCATGACATCACAAAGGGCAGTAACCCCTCCCCCAGGTGGGTGACACTCCCACAGCTAGGTGTTTGTTCTGCCCTCTGAGTCTGCCTTCTCACCGTAAACAATAGGGCATGGAGCGAGAAAGCCCGAACCACCCAAGCCCTTCCAGAGAGGGGCGTGGTCAGACACAGCTCATTTACATTTAAAGCTACAGACACAGAAACAGCCTGTTCTGAGCAGGGCTGAAATAGAGGGGTTTATAGACATGATCAAATACAGGATCAGAGTGGATTTAGAACAAGACACTTCACACACATGTTTGGAGGAGATCTGAGACTTATTTACACTGGTTCAAGAGGAGGAAAATATTTCACCTTTAAATGGTGCAGGTAGCAACAGGCAATTCTTAAAATGCTCCAAAAGGTCAATGAGGCAGCTGGAAAGGTGGGCTGTTTCCTTCAGATACAACATATCGAGTGTACAAACAATGAAAGACAACACAGAGAGTTGGGTAACAGCAAGGAGGATTTAGTCAGACATGGATACAGAGCCGTCCTTTAGCTTTGCCCTAGTGGTCAATTGCAGTATTGCAAGCAAAAATCTCTGCATTAAAAAATGATCTCCCCTCAGACCTCCATAATAAAAGACAGGCTTGTTAAAATGATGCACTACAACTTTAAACTGACGTAAAATACAGTTCTTACTCTCTCAGTTGTACATTTTTGATCAGCAGAGCTTTTATGATTCACAAGTCGATACACTCAGAACGTTTATGTGCACAGTTAAGTGGAGCTATGTTTACAGCTCGATACTAGAATACTGTCGTTCTCCCAGTAGACGAGCACAGAGGGAGAATTGATTCATTGTTGTAAGTTTGTCGGACTGCTTCGGTAGGTGGCGATAATTGTTCTCCTTTTCAGCTAGTTACCGTCGATAACCTTCTTTGGGATGACCTTTCTGGTTAACAAGCGGCTAACTAGTTGTATGTGGAACAGTGAAAATAAGAACAACTTTACATCTCTGTACATTTAACACATGGTGTACACACACAATGCACGCTATCCCCTCTAGCTTATAGGGATATCTGAAGGCAGACGACAACAGAAATTCTGCTCTGCTACACATTTATGTTATTCAACTTTCAAGTCAAAGCCCGATGGGGGACTGTGGAGCATGGGCAGAACGCTACGTCCAGATTGGGTCAGATTGACGTGAACACATGAAAGAGTTAATCGATCTCCAACAGCATTATTGAGGTGTGTTAGTCCAACTTTGAGAAATTCGATGTAGCATCATTTCAGTGGGACTTACATGCTAACATGCTTTTAATGAGTCCACTATTAGTCGGACTAACACAATCAATCAACTTTTTCTAACTGCATTTAAACGTGCTGTCAACAGGTTGAGCTGTAGCGACACTTCTGTATGAAGTCTGCAGCATGTTCCGGTCTCCCTCTTCCCTGATGTTGCAAGTTAGTCGTGTCTTCGTCCGTGCTTCCTCGGCTTCTTGTGAGTAACTTCTTGTGTAAGATCTCTGTCTGTGTTTTGACCCTGCCTTCACCTGCTCCTCTGGATTTGTTTGCCTATCTTTGGATTTTTGTGCACTGAACTGGACTGAACAAACTTTGTTCCCCGATTTGACTTCATCTTCTGAGTTTTGCATCGTTCTGAGCCCGTGTCATCCCAGAGTATTAGAGGTCCTATTTCAATACTGAAAATTGATGAGAAAATGAATGTAGTGCACATCACTGAGCCCTGCAATCATTTTCCAGAAAGAGCACAGATAGGAAAGTAAGAAACACCTGCACTTTAAGTTTTAAAGCGGGGCTGTCATCGTTAGGTTTCCCACTGACGTGAAGTTTCCAAAAACTTGATGAAGGCACCGAGATGGAAACACTTTTAGAAACACTTTGTAGTAAATTGGTGAAGATTTGCTTTTAGTAGGAGTTATACAAACACTACTGACAAACAGACAAAGAAGAAAGTGCCAATTTATAGACACTCTGATGTGATCTTCAGAAAATCCCAGAAAAGGAGGTCACGGTGGTTTGACTGACAGCTGAAGGCGGTGCAGAGTCTCTGACTGATTTACTCCAAAACTCAGAGACCAAAAAGAGAGAAAGGCACACAGACAAACAGATTTTTATGGATTTATTATCACTTCTCAGGTGCTTTAAAACTCAAAAAGCCATTGATAAAAGAAAACCCTCAGAGACACACCGTACAGAAAGTTCTGCAGCTCCGATCAGAGTGTGAGGAGGAGGATGATGGTGTCCTTCCCTCCTCTTCCTCTCTCTTTCTCTCCTGTAAAGACTGCTGTCGCCGCCTAATAATCGCTGACACACCAAAGCCAACACAGCCCAGCGAGCCTTTAATAGTTTTCATTTTTCTTCCTTACAGGACGGCCTCTGAGGTGCCATCATGAATGATCAGCACGCAGCACACACACACGCACACACACACACACACACACACACACACACACACACACTGATCCTCTCTCCGGCCATTACTCCCTCTGTGTCTTCCTCACCTCTCATCTCCACCTCACAGACCATTTATATAAAAGATTTTCCTGCCCACACCTTTCATCACAGGCTCTATTTTCATCACAGAGCCTATTTCACTCTCACTGTTACCAAAAACCATCAAAACATTAATTCATGAACTATTTCTGGGCTGTAATTTATCACGTCTGGACAGAGGATCATCCTGCAGAAAAATAAAGAGAAGACGCGGCTGGTTTCTCCAGTTTCTTACCAACAAGTTCCAGAATGAATGAGTGGGAAAACGAAGAGTCCACAGGGCGGGAATAATCCACCAGGAGAGGAAATGTGTCAGCACTGGAGTGTTCGCTCTTTGAGTCATTAACGGAGCGGTTTGCATGAGTGGAGGAGAAGCAGAGCGCAGAGTCTCAGCAGACGCAGATAATCCCACATCACTGCTCGGAGCTGGAAGCGACCAGCAACACTTCCACCATCTGATGTCAGCCCCAATATTCCTCCGATTGCAGAGCTTTTCATTGAAAGACTTAAAGACAATCTGTATCCATACTGTGACATGTATGCCACTGACTACAGATGTGTTCACAGAAACGTCCTGCTGTTGATCTAAGATCTCCAAAAGCAAATCAGATTCTACTTTCATCTTATCGCCTTACTTTAGATTCTAAATGTGCAGATCTGTCCCTGCACTCAAATTCCTCTGGTGTCTTGAAACAGTAATTTGAGCTGTTAGCTGCGAGCTGTTCTTCTGATTATAAATGGTTTGAAAGCCTGCAAAGAATCAAATGCTCCATAATAACAGCCGTGTGGGAACAACAGGCCGAAGTTTCTGCAGGTTGCAGAGAGATCTACCTTTTCTTTAAAGCATATATGATGACTAACTATTGTGAGACCCAGCCGTGAACATGATGGAGTGGAACTTACTCTATCGCTTTCATTGCTTCACCCCTCCCGTCGTCCGAAAGTTTAAGGTTAATTTCTTTTTCCAAAGCAGTTCTAGCTGTAACAACGGATGTGTTACTAAATGACATAAGGGAAAGATATATCTGAGACGTCAATGATTCTGGTTGGGATTTATTTTAAAGGCAGAATGTGCAACATGTTACCCATAAATACAGCAGAAATCAAGTACATGTGTAAATGTCTCTCTGAGTCATGACTGTCTACAATGAGTGAGAAGCTCGAGTCCCGCTGGCTGTGTTGTTGTCAGAGCCGTGTTTACATGGACGGGACGGCCGGCTCCTCCCCTTGTGTATAAAAGCTGTTTTAGTCAAAGACTAGAGAGAAGAAGAAGAACATACTCACTGATTATTTGGATGTCACGTAAGTGTTTTTAGATCACGCTCATTCTACGTCTGAGTTTACATGCAAAGTGAAGCTACGAGCTAACTAAAGAGCGCTAACATTTGCATGCTAACACAACAATGCAGGACACAGGTGATCGCAGCACGAGGCAAGGACAATTTTGTCCGCCGCTTGCGCTAAACTCCTTTGTGTGAATGAAAGTGGAGGGGTTGGAGGTGTGGCCAAACAGCAGTTTGTTTTGGTTTCATGCTGATGCTAAAGGGCGACATCTACTTCTGATGGCAACAAAGATGGTGGTGAAGGAAATGAAATACATTGAGTGGATACATGATGCCTTATTTGAAAATAATGAAAGAGATAAGAGCGTGGCAAGTCATGTTAACTTGACATGGGTAAGAAACTAGAAAAACTATTCTCAGAAAAAAGGTCTTAAAAACATGTAATACCCTTTCTTTTCCTCCAGGAAAAAGAGGAGTCCAGGACAGAGGGGGGGATAAGTCCCTGATATTAAAGCATTACTAAAGTTAAAATGAGGCCGGAACTCATACCAGACTCTGAGGGAAGCCAAAACAAAAGGATGTCTTGTGTACCTGGACCTAGGTGCTGGATAGGAGGAACATAGAAGAGCAGGAAGTGATGCTAACATGCAAGTCTGGCCTCAATGGAACACCAGGAGATCAACCTTTTCATAGACTGATCGAACTCTGTTCTCTTCATGATGTGCCCCCATGTTGGTGTGAATATGTGTGAACAGTGTCAGAGAGGTTCTGCTTTGGAAAGGTTTGTTGCTATCAGCTGTTTCTTGACACTTAATTCATGTTTTTCTTCAGACTTGTGAAGATCACATAAGTAACAAAACAGTCCGCCCTCTGTTTGGTTTCATGTCTTTGTTGATTTCTCTCCCTGTGTTGTTGCTGTTTTTGTCTCTCATCTGCGTCAATCAAAAAAGTTCCAGATGTAAACTCAGATAATCCCGCTGCCAAACTTCTGCCTCACTTTCAGCATCAATCAGACATCTCCGACTGTCAGCTGCGAGAGATGTGTGATTGTTTACGATGACAATTTGCATCTTGTTTGTCATGATTGCTTTGCATCAATAATCTTCCCTCTAACCCTCCCGGAGCTCAGACGCTGACATGTTCCCCCCGTCGGCCGCGGTTCTGCTCCTCCTGTCGGGGCTTCCTGCTCCCGTCCTGCCTGCTGCTGCTGCCGGCTCTCTGTGCTCGTGTGCCGGGGCTGCAGCTGTCAGAGCGGGGCATGCTGGGAGACAAACACCAAGCTTTTTTAGCACGGCTTGTTTGGATGTTCTTCGCCAAGAGCCTTCATGTCTGGTTAGACACAACGGGATGTGGTGTGAATAGAAATCAACACAAATCACTGCGATCACTTTGGGTTATGACATATTTTGTGTCAGTTTGCAGAGAGACACAAACCTGCCTCTGCTAGGACCTAAAAATGAGAACGATTGCAGCTTATTTGAGCTAAATCTGTGAAGGAACATGTGATAATTGAGGCTGAGTTTGGCTCGTGCTCGTTCAGCCGTTGCTGAGCTAATGAGGAAGTGATGCTCCTTTTTTTTAACCGCTCACATGAAGTTCGTCGTCGCTCCAGGAACACTGGGGCGTTTCATACCCGAGCACATACTCCTCCATGATTGATCACTCCGCATTTAATTTCCTAATTTCCAATCCACTGAGGGACTTAACTGGAAGTGGCCATTTTTCCTAAGCACCGACCGGCTTCTTTTTATTTCCGCACAGGGCGAAATGGGGAGAATCTTCCAGCCCATTAAGCAGACTCTGTGTCATAAAAGTTTGGTGGCACAGCTCCCCCCTCCCTCTCTCTCGCTCTCTCTCTCTCCTGGCTGCAGCAGCATGGAACAGTCTGTTTGATCTGCAGGCTGCAGGTTAATAGAAATCAGCGCGCTCATCAGCAATAGTGGATTGAACTTAACCACCCACCTCCGCCCTGTCAATTCAGATTTAGAAAAAACCTGCTAACACTGGCCGTGCTCTCATTTCCCTCTTGTCAGGTAATCAGTATTTCACTAAAATCCTTTGCAGGAGGAAAATTACAATGACCTGTCCCTGCCTCCTGAGCCTGGGGGATTTTGGGAAAGCCAGCCATTTAGTGCAAACCATAAAAACACTGAAAAAAAGCCTCATGAAGCCGAATTTATAAGAACTCTCATAACAAAATAAAATACTTCAACTTCAATCTTTGCAATAAGTTTCTGCTCTGTATGTAGTTCTACTTACGAGAAACATGGCACCTTTGCCTTCTCACATATTTATTCATTATTACCTAAAACTAATATTTATATAAGAATATATCATAAAACTATAAGAACTTAAATCAATCACTTCCATATTGGTCCAGGAAGAAAATCATTCGTTGGTAGTCTAAATCATATCGGAGGCATTCAAATTGTTTGCCTTTTTCTTCCGCTTACCCGGGCCGGGTCGAGGTGAAAGCAGGATAGAAAGCTGACCCAGTCATGCCTCTCTCCAGCAATAATTTCCAGCTCCCCCTTGGGGCGCCCCGAGGCCTTCCCAAGCCAGCAGGCTCTGGGCGTCCTCCTTGTTCTACGTGCCAAAAAGACCTCCAAAGGAAGGCGACAAGGAGGCATCCTAATCAAAGGCCCCAAACTCCTCAACCGCATCCTTTTCAATGCATCTACCCCGAGCTCCAAAGACACTTTACAGTTTCTAAATGGACAGACGACTACACAGACTGATGTCGGCTCTGCTCATCAGTTTTTATATCGTTTACATTTATCTCTGTAGGCAAATGATACAGTTTGAAAATGAGGCGAAACTGCAGCTCTAAAATAACATGTTGATGTTCTGGAGTCACTGAAGGTGTTTATCAAGACAGTTCAGGAGAAGGAGCACGTTAATCCTCCTGAACCAGGACCTGCTCATCCACCCAGACTGTTTCTGATGATCCATCAGGTCTGCCTGTGGTCTTTAACATGTTCAGTCATGATGAACAGAGAGAGCTCATGGTGGTCACTTCCTGCCGTTAGGTTGGATCGAGGTCGGGTCATGTTCTTACTACAAACAAACTGCACGAGAGTCTAGAAAAAAACAAGACCCACCTTTTCAAGCCGTCTCAGTACGGTCGTTTGGCCCACATAATGGTTTGATTGACAGCTTTCACACCAGCACAAACAAACCACACAAACTTGGCAAACAGGCTCAAGTTTGTTTTAACAAAACCAAACAGGTGAGCTGTTTAATCTGAGCCTGTCAGAGACAAAAATGTCAACTTTTCCTGAGCAATTGCGACAGAGTATTACGCTGCAGCCATTACAGCCAAAATATGATCGGGCCCAGGTTTGAAAAATACCAGAAATACCGTTTAACAAAGAGTGGATTTGATCTTCTCATCAAACCGTCTGTTTTTAGTAGGATTTAACTCGAGCTTTGTTCAGCTTTTATTTTCAGTCTGTGCTCATATCTTTATAATAGAGTAATCATTCTTTGTAACAAATGTGAACACACAGAAAGATGTCAAAATGTTCAGAAACAAACAGAAAAAGGCGTCGCACTCGTTTGTTTTTTGTACCGACACTTCCTGTTTTGTTTGAAGACTTTTCAATCAGGCTTCTTCTGACTGAATTTAACAGACGTCTCCTCTGTTTGCTTCTTTCTTTAGGATTAAACACAAACCTGAATATGCTCATTTGCATGCCCCAGATCTGAATTTACTTCAAAGATTCTTGTGATTCAGGAGTTGAAAAATACCTCAGTGTTGTGCAAGTTATTGTTTATCAAAGTGATGAAGGAACATCAGATCTTTGTGAGGAAATAAACGCCACACAGTCTCAGCTTAGACCCTTTGCAGCTTCTCCATTTTCAGACCGGCTAATCAATCCCAGAGAAAAACATGAAGTCAAAGAGGATCAGCCTCTAACTGAAGGTGAAGTGTTTGCTGATGGAGCGATGCAGGAAAAAGTAAAAGCACACAAAAAGTGGAAAGCATAGATAGCTCATTAAGTGACTGTTACTCCATTAACTGGTTAATTGAAACAAATGGAGGGATGGTTTTGGGATGGGGGAGGGGCAGAGGGATCACTGTATGTTTGCAATGATATAATCAGGTGTTGATTACAGGCCTCGCTGCTGATTTAGAGACTTCAATCAGAAATACATCTCCATAAGCAGTCAGGTGAGGGGACTTTCAATCATCATTTAATCGTTAATGAAAAGATGAGACGCTCAGTAGCCCACTTTAGGAAGTGCAAAGGTACCAGAAGGGGTTAAAAATACCTCCGGAGTCTTGAATCTGTGTTTCAGAGAAGCTGAAGCCAAAATAAGGGGGAAATTTTTCTAACTTTTCTTCTTTGCTTTGTGGTTTAGGTGTTTGGAAAAGTCTCCTCAGCAAAGACGTCGGAGAAAGAGGAAGGAAAACATGTTTGTTGAGGAGTAATAATCCACTTTGAAGAGCCTGAAGAAGCCTGACACACAACGGACTGGGAATCTGCACATCGTCCATCCTCTTACGCCAGATCTTTTATTTTCTTATTTATCGTCTTTTCTCTCCGAATCAATGTTTCAGTCCAGCTGTGAAAAGGTTGAAGGGAAGGCTATGGTTCTTGGAGGTGAGGCAAGCAGATGCAATCATCTCCCTGCAGAATGGAAAGAATCAAAAATTAAAAATCTGAATGTTTATTTCCAGTCAGAAATCTGCCACGTTAGTCTTTTGGATGAATGGACCAGGTACAGTGCAGCCTGAGGGAACATAGGGCCTAATATGAGGGAACATAAGGCTGAGGGAACATAGAGCTGATATGAGGGAACATAGGGCCTAATATGAGGGATCATAAGGCTGAGGTAACATAGAGCTGATATGAGGGAACATAGGCCTGAGGGAACATAAGGCTGAGGGAATATAGAGCTGATATGAGGGAACATAGGCCTGAGGGAACATAGGGCTAAGGGAACAAAGGGCTGAGGGAACATAGGTCTGAGGGAACATAGGCCTAATATGAAGGAACATAGGGCTGAGGGAACATAAGCCTGAGGGAACATAGGGTCTAAGGAAACATAGGGCTGAGGGAACATAGAGCTGATATGAGGGAACATAGGCCTAAAGGAACATAGGGCTAAGGGAACAAAGGGCTGAGGGAACATAGGTCTGAGGGAACATAGGCCTAATATGAAGGAACATAGGGCTGAGGGAACATAGGTCTGAGGGAACATGGGGTCTAAGGAAACATAGGGCTGAGGGAACATAGGGCTGAGGGAACATAGGCCTAAAGGAACATAGGCCTAAGGGATCAAGGGGCTGAGGGAACATAGGTCTAAGGGAACATAGGGCTAACGGAACATAGGGCTGATATGAGGGAACATAAGACTGAGGGAACAAAGGGCTGAGGGAACAAAGGGCTGAGGGAACATAGGGCTGAGGGAACAAAGGGCTGAGGGAACATAGGCCTGAGGGAACATAGAGCTGAGGGAACATAGAGCTGAGGGAACATAGGCCTGAGGGAACATAGGCCTGAGGGAACATAGGGCTGAGGGAACATAGGCCTAAGGGAACAAAGGGCTGAGGGAACAAAGGGCTGAGGGAACAAAGGGCTGAGGGAACATAGGGCTGAGGGAACAAAGGGCTGAGGGAACATAGGGCTGAGGGAACATAGGGCTGATATGAGGGAACATATGCCTAAGGGAACATAGTGCTGAGGGAACATAGGCCTAATATGAAGGAACATAGGGCTGAGGGAACATAGGCCTGAGGGAACATGGGGTCTAATGAAACATAGGGCTGAGGGAACATAGGGCTGAGGGAACATAGGCCTAAAGGAACATAGGCCTAAGGGATCAAAGGGCTGAGGGAACATAGGTCTAAGGGAACATAGGGCTGAGGGAACATAGGGCTGATATGAGGGAACATAAGACTGAGGGAACATAGGCCTGAGGGAACATAGAGCTGACGGAACATAGGCCTGAGGGAACATAGGCCTGAGGGAACATAGGGCTGAGGGAACATAGGCCTAAGGGAACAAAGGGCTGAGGGAACAAAGGGCTGAGGGAACAAAGGGCTGAGGGAACATAGGGCTGAGGGAACAAAGGGCTGAGGGAACATAGGCCTGAGGGAACATAGAGCTGAGCGAACATAGGCCTGAGGGAACATAGGGCTGAGGGAACATAGGCCTAAGGGAACAAAGGGCTGTGGGAACAAAGGGCTGAGGGAACAAAGGGCTGAGGGAACAAAGGGCTGAGGGAACATAGGGCTGAGGGAACATAGGGCTGAGGGAACATAGGGCTGATATGAGGGAACATATGCCTAAGGGAACAAAGTGCTGAGGGAACATAGGGCTGAGGGAACATAGGGCTGAGGGAACATAGGGCTGATATGAGGGAACATATGCCTAAAGGAAAATAGTGCTGAGGGAACATAGGCCTGAGGGAACATAGAGCTGAGGGAACATAGGGCTGAGGGAACAGATGCCTAAGGGAACATAGGGCTGAGGGAACATAGGGCTGAGGGAACATAGGGCTGAGGGAACATAGGGCTGATATGAGGGAACATAGGGCTGATATGAGGGAACATAGGCCAAAGGGAACATACAGTAGGTCTGGGCTGACCCCACATGAACCTTGTGAGTCATCGTTACTTTAAAAGTTTTATTATCTTGAGATTAAAATCTGATTAAAGTTTTTTTTAAAGTTATTTCGGTGTTGAGTTTCCTCTAAATATTCTTTCTCTACGTATTAAAGCGGTAGAATCTAAATTGCTTTCGGCTGTTTATGACTTTTGACTTCTTCTCAGAGTCCATGTAATCAAAATAAAAGCAGCTTAGTTTCTTTAAACAATCAGCCGGAGAAGGCTAAACGCACTGTTGTCTGTAGATGGACGTTTTCTGGGTCAGTTGAATCTTAAGAACAGCCGATCTGTGGTGATAAACACATTTTATTATCATCAAAATACAAGAAACGCTTCATAACATGGACCTCTTTTTGAATAATGTGGGTGACAAGCTGTGAAAAATGGTGTAAACAAAGTTTTTATTGCTGCAGCAGGGACAGAATTTTACAGAAAAATAAAACATATTGGAAATGATTGACAACAGCACGCCTGCTTGTTTGTCTTTGGAGTATAGATGGTTAAACGTGTGTTCTGATGAGGGTGTGTTTGTGTGTGCGTAGGTGTGACAGGAACACCAGGTGCTGACAGCCACAGAAGTGTGTGATTGTTCCAGAAGCTTCTCCAACCAGAAGTCGGAGCAGATGCTGGAGATGACAGAGCAGAGAGGGAGCGCAGTGACAGACTTCAGCGCCCGTCAGGACGCTGCTGCAGCTCGCCGCGCCCGATGCTGCGTCTGCAAGCTGTGCTGATCTGAAACATGAGGGAGCATATCTGTGCTGACCGCCGCGCGGTGACGTCACACAGAAAATGTTTGAACATTAAGACCCACGTTAGACATGTTGAAGACGTGTTATAATTCTACCTGATATGTTTGATATGATTTAAAAATGTTGTACAGTACATGTCATCTGAAGTGCTTGAAACCAAATGTCCTCTTCTCTTCTCTCTGAGAACGTCCGTAAGTTTAATTCTTCAAAATTCTAATTTCACAAATTCCTGGTTCTGCATTAAAACCTGCAAAGAAAAGAGCATCAATCTGCACAGTGAGACAACAATATGAAAAACAGAATTTAAAGCCATTTTAATTTCCAGTTTAACCCTTTATGCACACAATTTGAGGCCCGCTCTTAAACTATCTGATGGGCGTGGCCAATTCGAGGTTTGTAGCAACATATTCAGTTGTGTAAATAATCTTGTGTGTGCTGTCACTACGATTATTTTACTGCTCTCGATCGAGTCAGACCCTCCCCCATCTCGAGCAGATCGAGCTCCCTCCAATCAAATGAATACCTGCAAAAGCCAATCAGAGTGAGCAGACTGGGAAGTGTCACCAACCAGATGTTGCATATTTTTTACAGCTCACAAACATGGCAGCGAACATCAAGGGTGCCAAGAGATTTTTTTTGTGCTGCGAAACAGAACGCACACGAGGACAGCCAGCTGGAGTTTGGTCTCTACAACTGTTCAATACAAAAACTCTAAAGTTTGATATTAAGAGCTGTGAACTCTGGGAAACATTACCAAGAGGTACAGTGAAGTCTTAAAGACAAACATGAGCTCTTCTCATTTGAAGCTAACGCCTTTCTTAATCAATGGCGTGTTTGACGTTAATAAATCCCTTCACTGGCCTCCAGTGCACGCCAGAATTAAACCCTTAAAACTGTTTCTAAAACTCTGAATGGCCCTGCCACCAGTTACATGAAAGAATAGCTCGGACTTTAAGAGCCCAGAAGAAGCCTTCGCTCTTCAGCCCGAGGTCTCTCCCAACACGCAGCTCTTTTATAAGGACACTTCAAGCTTTTCTTTTTACGGCTGGATTTGATTAAGTTGATCAGTCTGTGTGTGTGTGTTTTCTTTAAGATGCCTTTTTCAGCGTTTTGCCTTTATTGGACAGGGAAGAAAACCAGGGAGAGAGGGAGAGAGGCCATATCCTCCGTACATTGGGTGCGACCATTGACTGTAAATATTAAAGGTTGAAGCCTGAGTGACGTCACTAGGTCACTAGGTCCTGCAGGGGGCTCTGGATGCATGCTGGAAATGCTGTCTCACTCTAACTTTCAGTCAACCTAACGACAGGCTGAGAGCTGGAGCTGAGGCGGGTTTTAAGCCTCTTGACAAACCGTTACACCGCGCCCACCTGTCAGTCAGGTCAGCTACACGCCTTATTGTGAATAACTCTTATTCTTCATCAAATCAAAACGGATGAGTCGGACTGTACAGTGTGTGCCGATCGAGACATGAGCTAGTCAGGATCTTGCCCCTCTCCATGGCCTTCTTTTTTTAACACTGGAAGTTTGCCGCTTGGGTGCGACCTAACCGCCCCGCAATCGCTGTTTTTCGTTCATTTTTTTAAGTCATTAAAAGCAATAAGCCTGCTTTATTTTGATCTTTTTTTAGTTGGAGAGAGCAGACAGTGGATAGAGTCTGAAATCAGGGAGAGAGAGAGAGAGTGGGGAATGACATGCAGGAAAGGAGCCACAGGTCGGATTTGAACCTGGTCCACCCACTTGGAGGACTAAAGCCTCCGTACATAAACAAACAGTAACGTCTTGTACCTGCTCTTTGTAAAGGGTCTCAAGATAACGTTTGTTATGAATTGGTGCTTTACAAATAAAGAGTGATTGACTGACTTGGAGTGCTTGTGCATACACTCACTGTATCTGCTTGTTGTTTGTTTTGATGCTCATATTTTATGTCTTCATTCATAAATCGGCTCCTATGAAGCACACTGGGCCTCATCCACCCAAGCTTCTTAAGAAGGTTTGTACGTTTTTTCTCAAGTTGTTTTTAAGAAGATTTCTAAGAAGACTCTCGTCAGATTCACCAACGTGTTCCTTAATGACTGAAATGTGTTCTTATCTCCTCGTGTTCGTAAGTTGAACGCACGTGCATGTTGTTAATAATTAGCATAGGTAAGCGCTCACTGAGTGCTCGGCAGACACACACGCTGGTAGCAAAACCAGCAAAATGAAGGCGGAGATACCTGACGGAGCGCTGAAAACAGCGTCTGCAGAGCACCGGGCTCCTAACAGAGAATAATCTTCACCAGTTGTGAAGTGGAGGTACGACTGCAGGAGGTCGGCAGCAAACAAGCTTCTTTATTCAGCAGTGTGAGGAACGGTTACACAGGAACAAGAAAAGACTTTCATCATTAATGTGAACTGAAGTGTCAGGAGTATTTTATTTACTTTAAAAGAACGCTCGGATTTGTGTGACCATAAAATGTATTAAATATTTTATTTAATTATAAAACAAAATATTGTAATGTAACTTTATTCTTTTCTACTCTGCAGGTTTCTTCCCTTCTGAGTCAGTTCATACGTCGTCTTCTTACCCGTCTGTCATTTATTTTACCGTCTGTGGGTGTAGTTTGGACGTTCTCCTGCAGTAAGTTTTTGTTTTTGTCTTTCGTACTTTAGTTTTATTAAATCCTATTTGACCTGTAATCGGGTCCACAGTCTGGTCATTTCTTCAATTGTTACAGAATGAAACGGACCGAAGCAGAACCTTTAGATAAAATGTTTTTTTTTCTAAAAATCTACAAAGTAAAACAGGAAACACTAAAAACTAACCTCAGCATTCTCAAGAGAAAAATAGACAGGAAACAGAGAAACACAAGGATACACTTAACAAAATAAAACAGGAAATCACAACAAAAAGGAATAAAGGAGTAAATAATGACAATTACAAATAAGATTCAAATTCTTTTTCATTCCCTCTCAATAATTAAAGTTATCTGCAGCTCTACAGAAAAGAGAATAAATCAGTTTGGAGTAATAAAGATAAAATAAAAGGCATCACCTGCATTAAACAAACAACATTTGTATTTTGTAAGGCCTTGAAGTGCTTCTGGGACGAGGAGGAATAAATCTGTTACACTTCAATGAGGTTATACTGCTCTCTAGTGGTTACTGGTGTTACTGCATGCATGAATTTAAATTTCACATGCTGAAGTCCAAAAATCACATTTTCTACATGTTATTTTGCAGACACACAATATGTTTGGTTTTTGCGATCACTCTTAACTTCTCCAACATGTTTTTTTTCTTGCATTAGGAAGACAAATATTTTAGATACTCCACTTTAAAAAAGAAGTATTCTGCATGTTGTCCTGTTTTCCTGAGTTGTCGAGAAGCCTTGAAGGAGACGAGGCTCCATCCAGCATCCTGCAGCTTCTCCCATTATCACGTCCTAATAGCTTGCTCAATGGTGCGTCGTGTTCTGCGGGTTCACTGGTCAACCAAGACACACACCATTAGGCCGAGCAAACGCTGCCTTGCAATGCTACACAAAACACACCTTATTTGTATCACATTAGCTCCTTGATGTGGCATAGCATATTATATAAACAGCTGCAATTTATCAAACAATTTCTAGCAGTGATTTGCTTCACCAGCAGCAGACAACATCGCCGCCGCCTTCGATTCTTTCCTCCACGAGAAGCTGCAGCAGCAAATAAATTAAACATGTGTCATTGAGCATGCTAAATGGCTTGCAACACATAATCATCTAAATAATTATGAGGCTGCCATTAAAGAGAGCGAGATGGATGACACATGAGGCGTTATGGAGAAACTGGAGGTAATGGTGCACGGTTTGATGTGGGAGAGGAGAAAACGGCGAGATGGTGGAGGGGATAAAAAGAGCAAAAGCAGTTTCTTTTTCTGTGTGATTCCTTTCGTCGCTCTTTTTTAAAATCCCAGACTCAAAGTGCTGAGGGACAATAGGGTGATTAGCCCAATCAGAAAAAGCAGTGAGGGATTGTGGGTAGGCTGTGGCGGCGCTCACAGCCGTCTTTTTGTCCTCCCACATTTCATTAATCAGCAACCTGAGGCCCCGACAGAATCAGCTCAGCAGATTGGCAGCTCGCTCATTTGTTCTCGTGTGGCAATCAGAGAGGAAAAGAAATCAGTTCAGCACCTTTCTTCACTATTAGCTGACATTATAAAGCAGCGCTTTGTGTTCTTTTCTTACTTTTCTCATCTTTTCTTTTACGCTGCTGAAAATAAACGTCCCCGACACCAAACGTGGCCTCCATTAACCCTCAGACAAGGTGTTTTTTTTTGTCCTCAGTGGGGACAATGCTGACAATTTAAACTGCCCGTTAAATACACATAAAGACATACAAATAAATAATGCTTATTTCTAATATTAAACCTGTTTACAAACAGCATATTAAGAATGGTTTCTGCATTTAACATCGACTGCAGAAAAGAGTCCGCCGCCGTCAAGTGTCTGAAAGGTGCAATTTTTGATGCACTGAGAAACTTTTTGTACCGTTCAACTCAAGACCTCAAAATGTTTGTCCAACACCTGCAGGATACTGCATGAAAACAATCATCTACACCTGTTTAGAGAGAGAAAGGACCGTGCATAGAGTCAGTGAATGATCAGAAATCTGGGAGAGAGAGAAAGTGGGGAATGACGTGCAGGAAAAGATCTACAGGTCGGATTTTAACCCAGGCCGCCCTCCTGGAGGACTACAGCCTCCATACATGGAGAATCACTCTAACCCCGAATTTCCACATACTCTGTAAACACGGCGGTCAGTCAGCACCGTGCACTACGCTGCTGTCCTCTGCTCTCTCGCAACTGAGTGAAGGTGTCTTTATTCAGAGCACATCAAACTCCTCTCTATACTGCCCACTAGTGGTCTAACTACAGTGAAGCGAGCTTGCATAAACTTCAAATAGCATACTGAAAGAAGATGCAATGAGAATCTTGCTGAGAAGACTTTGATGGTGTAGCGCCAGGGAGACCCAAATTAGAAGACAAACCCATCTCTCCTGGACATCAGTGGAGACACCGTTCACATGGTCTCAAATGCACCTGAGGAACTTTTGAATCCTTTCCAGGGATTTGTGGAGGAATTTTGCTCTGATCTATATTATGACATCAAAAAGTTCCCTAAACAAAGGGATGTTTTTGCAGAGTTTCAGGCCCTTGTTCATGCGGAAAACAAAAGCCTAATTCGTCCCATCAGCAGCAGGTTCCTGCAAATGGAGCTTATGGATCCATTGATCGTGCACTTCTGCAGCATCCTCTCTCCTCAGGATCAACACAAATACAGATACAACAACATAAACTTGTTCCTATTTTTGTCAATGCATTTGTTCTAGAGGCCCCAAATTGCAGTTTTCATATGTTAGAATGAAACTTTGCCACATGAATATTTATCTAGCAATAGTTCTCTACATGTACCCTCATGTTCAAAAATGACAATGATGCCTCCTTGAGTCGTTGAGTATACTGTAGACCAGCAACATTGTTTATAGATTATACTGTTAAGTTTAAATGATAAGTGGCTCAAACTTTTAAGTATATTGCTTGCCTTTATTCTTGCACCTGTATGATTTTTTTTCTGTGCAGATGGCTCCTACAGGTCGTTGAAAGGCATGCAGTACAGTCAGATGAAAAGGCAAGGATCGTTCTTCTGCAACAGCAGATGGCAAAACCTGCAAGGACTGGAACTGATGTCAACAAAAACCGGGAAGATACGCATCTGTACCCTCTTCTCAGAGCATGAGAAGCTCATTGCCCTGATTGATTTATACAGAGGTATGATCAGTCTCTATTTTCTGAAGTAAAAATACATGTACAGTAAACAGTGGCGATTCTAGAGTCTGTTGGGGCCCCAGGGAAGACATATTTGGGGGGCCCTACAACCTGCATTTATCACCATTATGTCTGCCGTTGTCCCCATGCTTTCTCTGCTTCCTCTTTTTTTCCTGTTTCTGTTTTCTCTCCTATAGACGGATAACTCCTCTACATTGACCTTTGTTGACTTTCATTGACAAACTTTGGTTTTCACAGCAGTAACACATGCAACGCTTAGCAGGGCAACAAGAGTGAGTGCTTTCAAACCGTCAGTGCAAAATGTGCACATTAAGGGCGGCTGCTGTGGTTTAAAGTTTGTCAGCCCTCAGGGGCCCCCTACTGGTCTGGGGCCCCAAGCAGCTGCCTGCCTTGCCTGAGAAGCAGAGATGTGTATACCCCCTTCCATATTTTATTCTGTACAGTTTCTGGGTCCCAATGTAAGTATTCAAATAAATACATGTCAGCTTTTAGAAGCCAAAACAGTAATTAGCTTTATTATTATAGCTTCTAGTAAAAATGATGTTTCATTCGTACAATTGCTTTTTGCAGAGACCTGCTACAAGGCTTTGTACCAAGTTAAAGGCGAGGCGGGAGGTCTTGCTCAAAAACCAAATAGTTTCTCTCATCAAATGTAAGATCACATGCCAACAGGCTTACAATCTTTAGTTATCACTCCGAAAGCCAGACATTAAAGCTATACACAAAATGTCTCATACAAAATGAACACCTTATGTACTACGCTGAGAAATATTTGATGTAAAAGGGATTGTTATTTAAGGCAGAACGTTGGAAAAGACGGTTAAATGTTTTGTTTTGTGTTGTAAAACGTTTAAATGTGTTGTGATACTTAAATACATTTCAGGAAATCTTGTAAAATGTTTGAAAATGTCTGAAATGTTATAAATGAACACAGTTTGACTTTCTCATGTTGTCCTGAGTACAGACTTCCCACTATGAGGTACAAAAAGGTTTGTCACTGGGGCAGTACCCTCTAAAACAGTGGTTCTCAACTGGTCGAGCCTCAGGACCCATCAACTACTCCTTCATGAAAAATCGAGACCCAAATTTCTTATATTTTTCAATCTATCAGTTTTGGACCAGTTTGGACCTCAGACGGTACAAAGCGTGATAGAACAAAGAAACTGAATGAAACTAATTTGTTTAAAAAAAAAAAGCACTTCAGATACTTTTTGACAGCATTTTTCTTTCAGGAACACATCGTGACCCACTGAAAACAGCTCCGAAACCCACTTTTGGGTCCCGACCCACCAGTTGAGAACCACTGCTCTAAAAGACCAAATTTGGACCATTTCCATAAAGGTCCATTATTGTCCCCCAGAGGTGCGTAGATGTCCCCATAAGGTACAAACTGTAAGGTTACTAGTATGTTCCCTTGAGGAGGGGTACAATGGGTGTACTTTGGAGGGTTCTGGCCCAGTGATGACCTGTTTTACCCTCAAAGGTACAAATTTAGCACATTATTTCTGACAGTGTAGTAGTATGTAATTAATTTTTGGTGTCATTGGGTGAAATTCCAAGTTTCCGGTCAAGGTGTTGTATTTACTGTGGTCTGAAAGGGAATCCGCATTCCGGAGCTCTTCTTGGCTCTGTATTCAAGCTTCAGAAAATCTCGAAAATCTAGACCATGAGGGAAACTGGTTGGCCAATCACAGCTCATTTCAGAGCAGGGCGTTCCTATTGGCTGTTCAGGAAAGCTAGATGCGTGTTCACGTCCACCGAGAAGTCGACACAATGGCGGAGACTCCAGCCGGTAAAGTCCCAATTCCAGCGCTAGCAACGACTGCATACACAGCGAAACAACCTAGAAAAAAGAAGACAGATGCATCCAAACGAGCGTCTAAAAGAGCAAGTGTCTGAGACCTGCGAGATATCATCAATGTCAAGTTGGACTACGAGCTTGCAAAAGCAGATACTCAAGGCCTCTATTTGCCATGGTGCTTCCTGATGTATGTAGGCCAAACCAAACAAAATGTAAAACTAAGAATTGCCGAACATAAGGCTGCCATCAGAAACGGTAATATGGATTATGTCATTGCAAGGCACTATGAGGAGAAAAACTCTGGGTCTGCCACTACCCTCCAGTTCATTGGCATTAAAAGAGTGAGGCCTAAACCTAGAGGGGAAATTGATCAACCAACTTTTAAGAAAGGAGTCATTTTGGATTTATGAACTGAACACAATTGAACCTCATGGACTCAGTGAAGCACAGGATTGGAGCTGGTTTTGTGTGGCTAAATATTATATATTTTGGACCCATAGGGATAGTTGAGTCACTAGGTCCCCTCACACTCCCCCCTTTCCCGTTTAGCTAGAGAGGGACAGCTACAGTATTAACTACACTACGTTTTTTGCATTCAGCTTATTACATTCAGTAAGCCATGGGGGAAAGGACCTTGATAACTTTATTTAAAATGGACATGAATTGGTACTCTTCTTGTTTTTCTTGTTTATTACACAATATGTATATGCTTTGTATTTGAGCAAGATTTCTCCCCCCCTCCCCCGCTGGTCTGCGTTCACATTAGTAACATTGAGCGGTTTAGAATTACGTAATATAGCCGTCCACTTCCATGTTTGAGCAAGGTTGCGTTCACATCTCCGGTGGACTGTACTCCAGTACACGTGAATCGTGCCCAACACCACCTCTTCAAGTGGACAGAGGCATGGTACCCGAGTACAGTACGAGTACAGTACGTTTGTGTTCATACTGATCAAATTAACCAGACTTTGGGGTCAAGTATACTTGGATCCGAGCCCTGGTCCCTAGTGTGAAACCACCCTTAAGTCCCGGAAGTGGAGCCTGTACGCAGTCAAGGTGGATAAGGACTATGGTTACATTGCTGACCTCCAGAAGGCCATCCTCCAAAGCCACACAACAAAACACAGATGCATGCCAGAGAAGCACAAGGCCTGATGACCATTGGCACTATGTAAGCCTCTGCTTGCTGCAGATACTGCATGCAAAAGCGCTAACTACCATAGCATCCAGAAACCTGTCTGCCACCACCTGCTGAACTAGCTGAGATCTAAGGCCTCAAACTACACCTACAGTATCATCAAACCTGATACCCCTACATCCCTTCGCCTACAACCTCTGCCAGATACCTGCAGCTTCCTCCACCTGCAGTCTGGCAGAAAGACTCATACCAAATCTCCACCTAAGGCTTCTACAGGTAAATATCACTACAAACTCCACCTGTAGATTCTTGCAGATGACACTTAAAGCAAATCCTTAAACAAATTATTGTCTCTTGCCCGCAGCCTGCAGCCATCTTAATCTGGCAGAAAGTTTCTTAGCAAATCTTTTTCTTTTTTTTCCTGGCTTCTGGTCAAAAACTGTCACCAGGTTTTTTTCGCCCCCACATGTATCATGGCTATTTCGAGGAATCAACTACTGTCAGGAGTTAAGTCAACAAGATTCTGCAAGAGAGGGAATCCCAAACATCAACTTATAAAATCTGCAAGAAAGCTACAGCCACTGACTCCATCTGCAGATTCTTCTTACTTCTTCAAACAACCTGCGCTGTTGCCTCCACCTGTGCAGACAGGTACAAAAGAAACCAACAACTTCCAACACAATTAATCCTGGTTCAGGGTTAATCTAGTGTTAGTAAATCTAGGTTTAAACTGGTTTATAATTAATCCCAGATGTGTTGCACATAACTGAACTCTGGATTAGTTAAACTAGTTTAAACACAGATTAAAATAGGATTAGTTTGTGGTCGGTGTCTGCCATGATGGATTCCAGCGAAGTGTGAAGAAATTCACAATGTAGGCTAGATAAATATCGGGACCTTAATATCTTCACAAGCTCTATCTCGTAAATAAGAGCGTTATGTTACCGTTACTGTTATAGTTGACACTACAGCACTTAACGAACTTCTTCGATTAGCCTACTGTAGCCAGCTAGCTAGCTAGCTACATAAAAATATGGCACGTCAAAGAGGATCAAACTTTTCGACATTTGAAAAGATGTTGCTGACTGAGTTGATGGAGGAGTTTGGGGTTATAATTGAGGATAAGAGGACTGAAAGCATTACGCTGGAGAAGAAGGAGGGGTCCTGGGTCCGGTTAGCCCTGCAGCGCTTCAATGGCTTCTGGCATTAAAGATACGAGGGACAAATCTAAAGGCAAAAGCTAAAAAAGATGCGGCAGAAGAAAGGCGGGGGATGTTTCAAACTGGCGGAGGAACACCACCAACGATTACGGACCCTCTGTCAAAGAAAATAATTGATTTGATCCCGCAGCAGATTTCCCCCTCCCCAACCCGTACGATGATGACGACGCAGCAGAGAGAAATACAGCCACAGAAACTGAAAGTAAGTAACGTTTACGTTTACTACCTTTGTTACTTCTTACCTAGCTAGACTACATTTTATGCTAGTTTAAAAAAAATTATGAATAATGTTAGCTAGTTACATTAATGCAGTACTTCTCAAATAGTGGGGCGGGGGGGCGTGAGAGGCAGGGGGACTTTCAGTATTAGTGTCTTTATTCATGCTTGAATGATTAACAAGCCTCCAGCCACTAGGTGGCAGCAGTGCTCAAACTAATCAACAGGCTGCCTGTTCAACCCAGTAGAAGAAGTTCACAGGCACACCGGTGGACAG
Source organism: Tautogolabrus adspersus (assembly GCA_020745685.1). NCBI lineage: Eukaryota > Metazoa > Chordata > Actinopteri > Labriformes > Labridae > Tautogolabrus > Tautogolabrus adspersus. The sequence continues at coordinate 25,370,408 of CM036551.1, read as the reverse complement.
AGCTGACGGAGGAGGAGAGATGGAGAGGTTTTTGACAGGAGTAAAGAGAAAAACGGAGGAGGCGTCAGAGGCAACTAAAGCAAGTGACGGTAACCGGCATAAACCTACATGTAATAAGACCAGGAAATATGACAAAGCCTACATAGCCCTTGGGTTTACCGTGAATACAGTCGGAAGTGCGGAAAGACCTGTGTGTGTTTTATGTCTAAAAACTCTGGCAGCAGAAAGCATGAAACCAAACAAATTAAGACGGCACCTGGAGACCTAACACCCCAGATATCTCAATAAGCCACTGGACTTTTTTCATCGAAAACTCGATGAGTATCGCCAACAGGCCGGTCATTTCGTGAGCGCGGCATCAGTAAATAAAAAAGCACTTTTAGCTTCGTACTAAGTTGCCCACCACATCGCAAGGTGCAAAAAACCTCACACAATAGCAGAGGACTAATACTCCCGGCAGCATTGGACATGGTCACAATAGGTGAGAAAAGTGCTGAGACACTGAATACTGTCCCTCTTTCCACTGACACGGTCAGGAGACGTATATCTGACATTTCAGACGACCTCCAAGAACAACTCACAGAACATCTAACAGACAAACGTTTTGCCTTACAAATGGACGAGGCCACTGAGAGCAATAAAGACTGTTTGATTATTGCTTATGTCCGTTTTGACATGTCAGGGTCACTGTGTGAAGACCTGCTCTTTTGTAAATATGTACGAACAACAGCAACAGCTGATGAGCTCTTCAAGCTGTTGGATGGTTACTTAAATGAGCACGGACTGAAGTGGGAGAACTGTGTCGGTGTTTGCAGTGATGGGGTGCAGACCGTTGACGTTGTCAACTTCATTAAAACAAGACCACTGAAAGCTCGACTCTTCTCTGCTCTCTGTGAGGACATGGGTGCGGACCATAAAGCTGTTCTATTTCACAGTGAAGCACGGTGGCTGTCACGAGGAAAAGTTTTGTCACGGGTATATGAGCTCAGAGATGAAATCAGGATGTTTTTGGAGCAGGAGCGCATGTATGAAAGTGCAAATAAGTTCAGTGATGAACCATTTCTGCTGAAACTGGCCTACCTTAGTGATATATTTGGAAAGCTAAATGAAATAAATCTACAGCTTCAAGGCAGAGACAAGCACCTCCCTGACCTCACAGACTAAATCAGTGCCTTCACTCGAAAGCTGGAGACATGGGGCAAGCGACTTGACCAGGGAAATACTACTCCATTTGAGAACATGAGTGAGTTTGCTGGACTTAATGACTGTGCTGTGACAACAGTGATTCCATGTCTGAAGCAGCACATCTTTCCTGGTGACAGCTCTCAGTGTGACTGGGTGAGGGATCCATTCAGTGCAACAGCTCCTGCTGAATACAGCTCTGCAGAAGAGGACCAGCTGATTGACATGTCTTCTGACTCCACCCTGAGGCTGAGGTTTACATCGCAGACACTGGGTACTTCTCACTTCCCTTAATTGCATCGAGTGTCCTCCAAGTTGCCTCTTCCACTTGCGTCTTAGTCCCTCCCACCAGAGATGCATGGAGGAAACGAAGCAGAGGAGAGAGGAACGAGGAAATCTGTTTTAAGAGACATGAGACGTCCTTTCCTCTACAGCGTCACGTGAAGCGACGTCTGTTTGTGATGATGTCATCAGCTGATCACGTTCAGCTGTCAGTCGTCTTTAACAGCTGTTTATGTCCGCACAAACACACACACTGTATTATTTCTAATGAAATACACACAGTAACAGAGTTCAGTCTGTGTACTTTACCACATGAAGAACAACCTGCAGTCTGATAATAACCAAAAGGACAATTTCTCCTGACTAAAAGATTTCATACTGAATTGATGAATTTATTCTTTGTATTAGTTTGGACTTATAATTGGACAATGCACTATGTATTTTATAAACACAGATATTGATGTGAGAATGATTGATGAGGTTGTAAATGATAGAAACTTTGTGAAGGTAAATAAGTGTGAATGTAAAAGGTGTTTGTGAGTGACAGACTCCCTCTGCATCAGACTGTCATTCTCATCATCATCACACATTCAAACAGTCTGAGGGATCATGAACATGAAGGAATCATTTCTGAACACTTCATATTAACACACTGTTTGTTTGAGTGTGGGGAGTGATGGGCCTACACTCTGATTGGTTTATAGAACTGATGCTTCATATTTGGTTGTTAATCTTCATGTCAGACACTTTTTAATCCCAGCTCATCACAGACTCTTTACAAACTGACACAGGATCTGTTTAAATGTCTTTTTAATGTCCGTCTTTTCTCCGGTATTAAACTCCGCTCATGTTGATAAGTTTCACTGAAGTCTGATCCGCTGCAGCGTCCAATCAATGAGTGAGAAGCCAGCACTTCAACACAGCATGTTTCCTTTATGTCTGATCATAGAGTAAGCTCACTTTATTACTTCATTCACTACACATCTTATTGATTGGTCCTTTAAGCATGTAGAGATTGTATCTTTGACTCCAAGGCCAAACTGATGTAATCAGAAGAATAAAACAAAAAGATGATTTCATTTAAGGGTTATAAAACATTTTGCCGTTATGATAAGCAGATACTTGTTGAAAAACTTTCCTTGACATAACTTTCTTGGTGTAGTTCATCTGTCAGGCAGCAGATCTTCTCCTGGGAGTGACACAGATTGAGCTTCTTCCCCTTTAGGACACAAACTTTTGCACAAAACCTCATCTTAACAGAAACGACCAACCTGACAGACAGCCTGCAGCCAATAAGCAAACAATCAACCGGAGCCTATATTGCACAAACCTGCTCAAATTGGGACCTGATTCCCCCAGGGACACAGTCAGCGATGCAATAAGGGAGGAAGCTTTGGAGTAAAATTACAAGCGGGAGATGTAATTTGATGGAGGGAGACGAAACGGTGTCATGAGTGACCTCTGCCGGGAGAAAACACCTCCATGGTTCCCATTAAAGCATGATAATATATTAAGGTCATTTCACACAGACTGTTTTTTATCGTATGCATTTTTATTTGACCATAAATCGATAAAAAGCGTAACGCAGAAACCTTGCACATCGTGTCCTATTTTTTCTTACGAAATTTCCGCACGTCTAAAAAGAAATGCAAACTCAAGTTGTCAAATCTCCTGATTAATAGAACAAATATTTGATTAGACTCAGTGTGCAAGTTTATGTGTAACGTTTTTTAGCAGATCAAGGATCATTTCATCGTGCTTTACGTGACTGGTGTCCGTAGATCCGTAAATGAACAGATAATGCATCATAGAGTCTACAACAAGGCAGAACATGTCTTACCGGATGGATAGAAACCTGATGCTATGGTGGCTGATAAAGAGGATGACTGTAATTCATATCTAATTTACAGAGACTGCATATTTTAACAGATCCTTCAGATTCACAATGAGTGCAAACTATTTGTAATCATACAAAGTTGCTTTACATCAGCATATGCTACTGAAATAGCTTGTTAGCTAGTTAGCACACTGTCTCTAAAATCCTCAAGTAGTTTTTCTACCCATTGGACTGAAATATTACGGAGGGGAGGAGTTTTCGCAGGCAAATCGGATATCAAGGAGATTCCCGTAAGATTTAATGGACTTACAGTTGATTTGCCTCTGTAGGTATACGTGAGTGGAAACAGGGTTTTCCGTCTGAAATTTCCAGTCATTGAAAAAGAAATACAATCTCATGTTGTGTTGACCATGTTGCCCACTGACTTTTGTCCGTCTTTTTTTTGGGGGGGGAGTTTATCAGGGAGTGTAAGAACCGCAAAATCCTCTTCACTGATCCCCCTGTATGAATGATGATGAGTACGAGTCTGCGAACTTTCGCAATTAATCGAAAAAGAAACGTTTCAGAGTCGGTGTGCACGGTTTCTGTTCTCAACATTTTTATCCCATTATTGATCCGAAAAACAATCCGAACAAAAGGACTCAGTGTGTACAGACCTCTTCACCTGTTGATAAGGAGCTGCAGAATTATCCCGCTCACTTCCAGGTGTGTTTCAGGATTTCACTGGTACAGTTTGATACACTGCTAGCTTTACTGGAACCAAACATTAAAAAGGAAAGCGGCTGGAAGTATGTTTGAGGTTGGGACACAAACTCTGAATATTCAAACATACAACAAAATGACTCCATTTTGTCTTACTGTGAATCGTCCAATAAACAATAAAATAAATGCATCAGACTCAGCAAGGTGAAAGGTTTTATCACATTACCAATCCAAAAAATACTGTGTGAAGACCTTAAGTCTGTTTTTTCTTTGGCTGCGTTTTTCGGATGTCTGTCTGTCGTCCATCCTACAAAAAATGTGACCTCATTCTCTTGTGATTAATTGTGAACAAATCAGATTTTCGAATAAAACTGGAATATAAATGTAATCTTTATGGAAGGAGGAGAATGACTATTTTACTGTCTGTTCTTGCTGAGGTACCTTTCCAGCTCACCTGTCTCTCAAGAGGTCGCTGCAGTAGTTCAAACTGACTTTTTAAAGTGCAGCCTTTCATAAAGCCTCATACCTGGGAGACTGTACCTGCAGGCCAACACAGCACTTCAACCCACACGTCACATTTGCACTCTTTGTGGCTTATAGTCTCTCAACACACCATTAAATCTCTCCCCTCGCACCAGACCTTCAGACATGAACACATTCATTTCCCTTCAGTGCAGCAGTTTATTCATCCATTCAGGATCATTTCCATTACAGGCTCCAAGGATGAAGCTAACAGGGTGTAACCGACATGCAGACACAGAGGCAGCTCTTAAAACACACACACAGTCTATTTACCGTGCAGGTAAACTGTGTGAAACAACGCTGATGGCAACCTGCTCGTCAGCTCAGATTTCTGGGCCGTTCGCAGCTCGATGTGACCGATAATACCGCCGTTTCTCACGCTGTATGAGTTGATGGTTTAATTGAAAGCTTAAAATGTCCACCTTTCACTTAAAGGCAGAGTTGGTCATTTTCTAAAACTAGCATGATTTTGAAAGTAGCATTCCCTCAGTGCTCCGTCTACACCCACCCCCTCCCCTCTGTGCTCCCTCTAAAGCCACGCCCCTCACTTACATGCACGTGCGCTGTTGCTCAAGAAGTGGACCTCAGCTCATCGCTTGCATTGTGTAGAAACTACGTCGTCTCGTGTCTCATTCAGCGGGAAGTAAACTCACAGTATAAACTCCGTCATCGGTGACGTGCTTTGAGTGTGGGCTAGAGCACGCAAGAGGTAGAGAACGAGCAGGGAGACAGGGAGGCGTGTGATTGGTTCATCAGATTGGTACCTCGTGGCAGACATTGGTGGAAGTTTTTACAGACTTACAACTGCTACAGATGATGGATTTACTTAAATCATTTTCAGAGCACACAAGTTATTAATTTCTGTCAGGACCTAAAGACAATTTCAACCAACATCTTAAAAAGTGGATCTGGAGGAAATGACCAACCCTGACTTTATTGCTGTGATTACAGTCGCCATAATCATTTGATCCTGTGTGCATTGTGTTGCTGCTGCGTAAATAAAAACGTAAAACACCAACATAGATGACATTTCCTGCAGGTGACATAACTGAACTGAGCTTTCATATGAGGCAAGCGCAAATCAGATCCAGTATGAAGAGGCGCTCCTCTGGTTTCCAGCTGGCAGCTTCGTTTCTGCAGTTTTCCAGCAAAGCCGTCTCCTCAGCAGAACCATGGAGTGAAGCCATATGATTGCTGTAAGCGCCTGAGGGGGGAGGAGGCGCGCTAATGTAAAGCAAGCAATCCCCTCTCCACAGAGAGAGAGATAAAACAAGATGCACAGGCTCAAGAGAGAGTCAAGCAGCTCTTTTAAGATAACGAGAACATCTTTGTAAACTGATTTTTACAGTAACAGACACTATTACATTACATTTGGTGATTATGCATTTTTCATGATGTAAAAATCATATTATTATTCTCACATTAACCGTCATAAGTCTGAGATGTGCAACAAATTGTCAGGTTCACTTTATCATTTTGTAATTTTATAATTTTTGGGGGGGATTTGCTAAACTATACATTTTTGGAAAGGTTTTTGTATAAGGAGTCAGAAAATCAATGTTTGCATTTGCCCAGATGTCTATGTGGCGGCCATATTGAATTTTTAAAAATGGCTGCCGTAAAACTTTAATTTGTAATATTTGGCTTCTGAATAAACTGGGATGTTGATTTTAATTGCTAAACCCAAATTTTCAGGGTCAGAGAATCCAATGGTGCTAGTTACAAAGCTACACAACTTTACCACATTAACCCATAGATTCATAAGTGGGTCAAAAATGACCCGGTGTGGTTGTTTTCTTTCAATATCATTGGAATGAAAAGTTGTTCGCATTTAATATTCCATGTTCCTTAAAAAAACATGTTTTTTTTATCATCCAATTGAAATACATCCACAATATGGGTAAAAAAACTACACATCACAAGCAGTTGGTCAGATAACTTAGAGTTCCTTTTATTGAAGAGTTTTTTTTTTTAGTTTGATTAAGAAACCTTTTTAATTAGACAGTTTCTATACATCATCATAATCATCATCGCTTTCATGCATCACGGCTTGGGAATCGTCATCCTTCTGGCATTGGCTGCTGCACTGACACATGTCAGTACAGGCTAAGTCCTTAGCTCTGCAGGAGCACCTCCCAGAAGAGCAGTCAGGTCTCTATCGTATCGAGACTATCTCTCCATCCAGTTACATATTCCATATGTACGGGGACTGACCCACTGGGGTAGTCGACGTGGATACTTCTTTAAGACACATCACTACGTGGCCCAATGCGCGGGTATAAAAGACCCAGGTGCGCATGAAGTCACTGATTAATTGATTTCCTCTGTGAGAGCGGAGAGATGTGTGAGCAGATGTAAACGAAAGATACGAAAAGTTGAAAGGCAATTCGGACAAAGTGGAAGAGCAAAAAGAGCAAGCAGCATTGAGACCCACTTACCCTGGTTGTAAGGAGAGAGAGCTGGTCCTCGGGCCTCTCTCCAGGTTTGCCGTTTACTGTTCTTCATTTGTCGGACTGGGTACAGACTGGTGAGTGGGATACCGTACAGCGTATTGCACGAGTGGCTCTGCTAACGCGCCTAGCTATAGTGGTGTGGCATTGCTCTCCCGGTGGTGAAGGAGGACAGCGGGGTGTATTGCCGGGTAGCCGCCGTCCATATCCGCGCGTCCTCTCGGGGTTCCGAAACGCTAAGCATTGCGGGGTTGACGTTCCGGAATACATGAATAAAAGATAAAGAATAAAACAAAACCAGGGAAATAAGGGCAGAGAGCTCAGTGCAGTAGCGGGGAGTTAGCCGCTGGTGCTATTCCCCACAAAAATCGGACACGATTTTTGTGTGGTCTGTTTGGGAGTGGAGCATGCCCGGACAGCGAGAGAAAACCCAGCCTCATGTATGAGCTGTTTCTGTATGTCAGCAAGACAGAGGGAGGCACGCTGTCATGTGTTTGGACAGAGCCGGCAACGCCCTTCCGGGAATGTTGCCCTGCAGCCCGATAATGTGAGGGTGAGCTCGGGACGGGCTGAGAGGTCGGTGTCACAGGGTGGCCATGGTACCACACAGACACCTATTAAACCTCATGCCACTTGGCTCCATGCTGGGGGTGTGTTCAAGGGTCAGGCGGCTGCTCATGACTACCCGTCTTCCCCTGAGTCAGACAGGGAGGTGGATATACTCAGTATTGAGCCCTCTGAGGGGGAGGAGTTTATCCCCCTGGGACAGCAGGAGGCTGTCTCGGAGGAACGTGAACAACAAGCACCTCTCCTTCATGAAATTATAGGTAAAGCGGCGGCAGCTCTGAATGTGGAGATGCCATCGGATCAGGGGCCCGGGCCTTCTCGTTTCGATGATGAGGCGGGGGCTCGGCTCACAAGGCCCCAGTTACCTCTTCTGCCTGATTTTGACGATGTGGTATAGAGGCAGTTTCAGTCTCTGTCAGGCTCTGGTCGCTGGTCGTCACTTTGCAGACGCTTATCGGCGGTCCACAACCGAGAGCAGATAGGCTGTGGGCCGCTGCCTCCAGTGGACCAGGCCCTGGCAGCCCTGTTGTCCCCCTCCAATCAGTTCTTGGGAAGAGTGGCTGTCCTAGCAAGAACTGCCGAATGATGGACGCATTGTTGACCAAAATGCATGGTGCTATGGCGGTCCAAACTCAGCTGGCGAATACAGGGGCTATATTGACTCTGTACCAACGCCACCTGACTCAGCGGCTGACGGAGGAGTAGGGTACAGAGCTAGTGACAGGGTTACAACAGGTCTCCTCACTTCTTCCGAAGCTAATGAGGGAGCAGGCAGAGGCAGCAGGCAAGGCCATTTCTGGACTCTGGGCAGTCAGGCGGCACCTGTGGTTATCACAGTCAATGTTGCAGCAGGAGGACAGGGCATGTCTTCGACTGCCGGTGGACCCCTCGGCCATGTTTGGGCCAGATGCTTCTCGCATGTTGCAGCAGGCACAAGAGGCTCGGCGTTGCGCACATGAGGTTTCCGGGGCTCTGAGGCGAAATAGGGACTGGCATCGTCCTCCGCCTCAACCTCAGCCTCAGGGCAACACCAGCCGGGCTGGGGTCGAGGAGATCTTAGGAACCGCCTGGAGGCATCTCGACGGGGTAGGCCGAGGCGAGGAAGACAGGATGGCAGTGGCCAGGGGCCGCCCAAGCCCTCACCCCAATCCTGACACCATGCCGCCCCGAGCCTGCTGCTGCCCTCAGAAGCTGTGTGCATCATGGGAAGCCCTGGGGGCAGACCCCTGGGTGGTCTCATCCATGACCAGGGTCTATCGGCTACAATTTCGGAGCACACCGCCTGTGACGAGGACAGCTTCGGTTTCAACCATGGGAGTACCTCAACACAGGGAGGCACTATCCTCGGAGATTTTAACACTCCTGGCAAGGGAGCTATCAGGGAAGTGTGCCCACGAGTTCAACAGGCAGGCTTTTATTCCCGCTATTTTCTCATACCCAAACGGGACGGCACGTTAAGGCCAGTCTTGGAACTCTGGGGACTGAACAATTTTCTCAGACCCCTGAAATGCAAGATGCTAACGATTCCGAGAGTGAGACAGGCTATCCTTATAGGAGACTGGTTCGCCACAGTCGACCTCAAGGACGCCTATTTTCAGATACCAATCTGGGAGGGGCACAGGAGATTTCTCAGGTTCGCCTTTGACGGAAACACCTTCGAGTTCTGTGTGCTCCCGTTTGGCATTTCTCTAGCTCCCCGCACGATCACCAGGATCATGGATGCTGTCCTGGGGCCTCTGCGGCGCAGGGGTCTCAGGATAATGAACTACCTGGCGACTGGCTGATATGTGCGTGGACAGAGGAACAGTGCCGCTGCCAGGTGTCAGTCTTGCTGGCACACGTGCAGAGCCTGGGACTGCTAATCAACCCAGGAAAGTGCAGGCTGCAGCCTTCACAGACTACCCAGTTTTTAGGTATGCAGTTGGATGCCAGGGCTGGGGTTGTGACACTGACGGAGGAGAGGCAAATTTCCCTGAATGCCTGCCTCTCTCTGTTTCGCCTGCCTTTCGAGGCTTTGTCTACGCCTGTTGGGTCTCATGGCCGCAGCGGTTCAAGTCGTTCCTTTGGTGCTCCTGCACATGCGTCCGGTACAGAGGTGTCTCTTGTGCCTGGGATTATGCCCGCAGAGACAACTGCAGGCCAAGGTGCGGGTCACCAGAAGGCTGATTGTGGCCCTCAGATGGTGGAGAGCCCCGGACAACATCGCAAGAGGAAGTACACTGGGACCGGTACTGCGCCGACAGGTGGTCTCTGCCGATGCATCCTTGAAGGGATGGGGGGCGAGGGAGCCGGGGGGTACTGAAGTGCCCCCTGGGACAGCCACCATATCAACATTCTGGAACTGAGGGCCATTTATCTGGCCCTTCGGCACTTTGCACCAAGTCTGCAGGCCCGTCACCTGCTGATAAGGACAGACAGCGTGGCTGCGGCGGCATACGTGAACCGACAAGGGGGCTTGGGCTCCCCACGCCTCTGCAAAATGGCGCACAAGCTGTGGATATGGGCGAGTACGCTGGGACCGGTACTGCGCCCAACTATTTATCCAAGGCCAGGCTGCTCGGAAACCTTGCAAATCAATGTAAATCAGTGACTTCATGCGCACCTGGGTCTTTTATACCCGCGCATGGGCCACGTAGTGGTGTGTCTTAAAGAAGTATCCATGTCGACTGCCCCAGTGGGTCAGTCCCCGTACATATGGAATATGTAACTGGATGACGAGATAGTCTCTTCACTCAGAGAACCAAGGTTACAAAGTAACCAAACGATTTACACTTGCATTGTACCAACTCAAGGATGGCCTTTGGGGCTGGGAGGACCTCTGTGGTCACTGGTTTGAGCATGCCATCTGATTGTTTGAAGTACCTTGCTCTAACTTTTTGAATCTAAGTGAGGAGGTCTCTGATAAGATTCTCAGCATGTTTGTGAAAACGGGTCAGGTTTTATTATCCATTATGTGATAAGAATCTTTTGTTGTCACGTGATTTCAGAGAAACGGTTAGGTTCAGTGAAACATAACGTTAAAGGAGGGAGGAGTGTTCTCTTGGATAAGGTTGATCTCCACTGATTATTTTAGCTTTATATCTGTAGGAAGCATCTTTTGTTGTCACGTGATTTCGGAGAAACGGTTAGGTTCAGTGAAACAGAATGTTAAAGGAGGGAGGAGTGTTCTCTTGGATAAGGTTGATCTCCACTGATTATTTTAGCTTTATATCTGTAGGAAGCATCTTTTGTTGTCACGTGATTTCAGAGAAACGGTTAGGTTCAGTGAAACAGAAAGTAAGAGAGAGAGGAGAGTTGAATTGAAAAAAAGGTAATTTGTTATTGCTATGATAAATCAAACATTTCTTCTTTTTTTTTTTTTCGCCTCATACAATAGCAAAAGTAGGGGGGTTGCTATTTTAATTCATAAAGACCTCCCATTTACAATTGAATATTATGAATCGGACCCAGAGGGTTGTTTTGTGTTTCTTTATGGTTTTTTATATGGCGAACCGATAATCATTTTAAATGTATATGCTGCACCAAATATTCAGTTGAATATCTTTACAAAATTAACTTCATTGCTTGCACAGTATAGTTCCCCAAATGTTATTTTCGGTGGTGACTGGAACTGTGTTCTGGATGGGAAATTGGATAAGCAGCCAGTTAATCTTTTAACCATCTCAACCCACAGACAAAAAGCTATATATCAAATGCTAAATTAAGTTAGTCTTATAGATGTTTGGCGTATGCTTAACCCAGATGATAGAGATTATACGTTTTACTCCAATCCTCACAGGTCTTATTCTAGAAATGATTTTTTCCTTGTTCCACGAATCTCTATTGAAAAAGTAGAAAACTGTCATATTGGATCTATTCATATATCAGACCATGCTCCAGTCTTTTTAGGTATTTGTATATCAAATAGTTCCTCAAACAGATATAGCTGGAAATGCAATAGAGCTATTTTATTTGACCCAGACTTTTGTTCCATGGCCCAAAGAGAACTAAAATTATTTATCCAGGAAAATGACAATGAATATACAGACCCTTCAAATTTATGGGAAACAACTAAAGCTTTTTTAAGGGGCATAATTATATCATATTGTTCAGCCGAAAAGAAAAAGAAATTGAAAGAACAGAGACGCCTTGAAGTAGAGTTACACAAAGCTGAATTTGAGCATAAACACAATGGATGCAAAGCTAACTGGGACAGAGTCATTAGGACTAGAACTGCTCTAAATACACTTTTATCTCAAAAGGCAGAAAAGGTTTTATTTAAACAAAAACACAAGGTATATGAATATGCGAATAAATCAGGAAGGTATTTAGCTTATCTTAGAAGTAACAAATGCTCAAAAAATACAATTACGAGAATTAAGGATAAAAATGGGAAGCTGCATTATACTAAAAATGAAATGATAAATGTGTTTAATGATTTTTTTCCCTCTTTGTATACCTCAAAAACACTGGGCATGGATGATAGGATGAATATCTTCTTTCAACGTATAAAAGATCTCTGAAGAAGAAGTAAGTGTGATATGGATATAAGCTGTAAGGAAGTGGAGAAGGTGATAGGTACCTTAGCATCGGGAAAGGCCTGTGGACCAGATGGTCTCCCGCCAGAGATTTATAAAGCCTTTAAAGAAATCCTCTCTCCCCTATTAACTAACATGTTTAAATATTCCTTATGTATTAATAATCTTCCACAATCATTACAACGGGCCACTATCAAAGTATTACTTAAAGAAAACAAAAACCCAGATTTCCCTGAGTCCTATAGACCGATAAGTATTCAAAATACAGACTGCAACATTTTAGCTAAATTACTGGCAGCCAGGCTTAATTATATTATACCCAAAATTGTGGGACCTGACCAGACAGGCTTTGTTCAAAATAGGAAATCATATTCTAACATCAGGAGATTATTGGGTATTTTACAGTATGTTAAGTCAACAAAACTCAATGCTTTAGTGGTGACATTAGATGCAGAAAAGGCATTTCAAACCAAGAAAAAAGTGCACAAGATTTCGTTGTATGCAGATGATGTTCTTTTATTTTTGTCCAATCCCATGTCCTCAGTCCAAGCTATTATTCAGATAATAAATGAGTTTGGGGTGTTCTCTGGATATAAAGTCAATTATGAGAAATCACTGGCCTTACCTTTAGGAAACTTAATATGTTTTGATCTAGCAAAGTATATACATTTTCAATTGTCCTCTAATGGGTTCAGATATTTGGGGATTCAGGTGTCTTGTAATTTTGATAATTTGTTAAAAATGAATTTAGACCCAGTGGTGAGTATGTGAAGCTGCTATATCCAAATATGCCATTCATAAATAATGCAATAATACTACAGGGAATGAAAGATAATTTTATTGTCAGAAACATCTTGAAAACATGGAATCGTGTACGTTTGCATTTTGGGATTGAGACTCAATACTCCGTTTTGGCGCCTATTTCATGTATCCTGATTTTGTACAGTCTTGCTCAGATGGGGGTTTTAAAACATGGAAGAGTCCTGGTATTTCACAAATACGAGATCTCCTTTCAGATGGGACTCTTAAGTCTTTCCCCCAACTCATGAATGAATTTAATCTTTCTCAAACACAGTTTTTTTATTCAATGCAAAAAAAGATTACATGTTCGAACAAATCCTATGAGACTCAATATAAGATCATCCACAGACTGCATGTGACCCCGGCTATCAGATGTAAATATGACCCTGTGTGCTCATCATTGTGTCAGAAATGTAAAAGTAGCCACGGCACTTATGGTCATCTTATGTGGTCATGTCCTAAAATCACAAATTTCTGGCTCTCTGTACAAAATGAGATAAAGAAAATATTTGGGCGTTATATTCCTTTAGATCCTTATCATTTTGTTCTTGGACTTGACCTCTGTGATCGTAGGCAAAGGTACATTCTTGGAGTTGCTTTGTATGCTGCACGCCTCACAGTGTTACAGAAATGGTTAGATGAAGATCCTCCTGATATCTCCATGTGGTATGAAAAACTGATGTCCATCTTGCCTTTGGAGAGATTATCTCATGTACTCAGAGGTGCTCTTGAGGTATTTGTAAGGGAATGGTCCCCATTGGCAATACTTCTGAAAGAGGAATGGTTCAGTGTAATGTGTATATGAATATCAAAAAGAATTTAATAGAATAGGTATAAAATATTCTTTATTTAGAAAGCTCTGTCGTTTGTGAGAAATGTTGTTGTCAATCTTCGATCATTGTCTTTTGTTGTAATGTGTCTGTATGTTGTTGTTTGTTGTTGGTCCTTGTAATTAAAAAGCCTTGTAAAAAAAAAAAAAACATTTCAACACAAGTCAGAAAACTGCGCCATCATCACTTTACAGCAACTTTCTGAAGAGAAGCTGCGATCTGTTTCTGTGAAATCATGTGACCTCAGAGCGCCCTCCCACTGCTGATATAAACTCTGCTCGCTCTCCTCGACATCAGAGCGCTGCCTGACTCTGAGAGCTGAACGACAGGTTAGAACACTTTAAAACAAAGACTTACAAACAAAGAGAGGAGATACCAGCAGATTGAAATACACGGGAAATGTATGAGATAAACTGTGCCGGTAAGATTGATATGAAGCGACATTAAGTGAAATTGTTTAATAAATGTTTGCATGAAGGGGGAGGGGCTGAGCCAGTTTGTTCACTCGTTAATAGCTGACAATATCAAGATGGCAGCTGACAGGACGCCGAGGTCACTTGCTTGTTTTTTTTATTTCAGAGAACAAATCAGCTGCCCCCTCCTCCAGCTCATCTGAAGACGTAACCATGGCAACGTGAGTGATATATTTCCTTAACACAGATGAGTTGTTTCAGTGTTTATTATTGGATTGTTGAATACAAATCCTGATTTGTCACATTTGACCACGTGTTGTCAGAACGCTTTGACCACGTGTTGTCAGAACTATTGCAAAAGCTCGCTTATTCTGTTGGCACACATGGCACCTCACCTCGATCTGGTTGACGCACACTGATGTTGCGAATGACGCTGCGTGCTGACTTGCAGCCTGTGATTCAATACGTAGCTCATCGCTCAGTGTACATGCTTGTCGTTCCAACATTTGATTACCTTCAAAATCCTGCTCCTCACACATAAAGCCCTTGACCACCAGACCCCCTCCTACCTCACTGATCTCCTCCACCGTCACACTCCTTCCCCGAGCCTCAGATCTTCAGACGCCAACCTCTTTTATCCACCATACAGAACTGAGCACCGAACTTGCGAGGCAGAGCCTTCTCCACAGCTCCCTCCCTCCCTCAGGAACTCCCCACACACATTCAACACCGCACCGGCCTAACTACATTCCAATCATTCAAGACTCAGCTGTTCAAACGAGCGCTTAATGTGTGGTACTTGTGTTGTTGTTATCTAACCTGTGTGTGATGCTTATTTGTGATCAGCCAACAAGAACAACATCCAACAACACATCATAGGGAAGGAGAGCTATTAAACCTACTAAAACGGGGAAAAAAGGTTCCAGCAATCAGGTCTCGATATTATTGATGATGATGATGATGATGATGGTCATGATGATGGTTTTGTTTGAGAACAATGACTTTTAAGATGGTTTCTATAGACTGCCACAGGAATGACGTAATTTTGTAGGCCAACCCGGAAGTAGCATCGCCATGGGTTCCTACGAGAATTCGCCTATGGGATTTTTGCATTGGATTTTGGATCATTGCAGAAAATAAGCTCTGTGGCTAACACACGTTTCTGATGCGTAAGCGTTTTGTTCAGCAGGATAATCTTTACAAATGAACACCACTTTAATGAAGTTTGAAGCGTTAATGCAGCCGAGAGAAGTAAAAAGCTAACGTTATGCTACAAGCGAACTACACCACGGTCGGTTGACTTTGACGTCACTACCGTTATGCTTCATCGATCTAATCAGCGGTTTCGACAAGCTAGCGAAACCGTAGCTTAATAAGTTGTTTATTAACCTAATATTTGCAAGAGCACTGAAAAACAAGACTAGATGCTGTAAGGCGGACTAGTGAGAGAGTCCCCGGAGTGATGACGTTTAATGTCCCCGACAACCACTGTAGTCTCATTTAGCTACTTGTTAGCAACCGCCGTTTTTAGTACGCGTAAAAACTTTAAACTTTCACAAGTTGGGGTCTTATCTAATGTAGTTTATCTCGTCTAACAAAACGCCCAACATCTCTTAAGCTTGTGTCAACCACAGACCTTATTTCAGGCGTCTAACCACAAACCCATTCAAAATCCCATTGACTTTTAGAGTTAGGAACCCATGGCGCTAAAATGCTAACTCACTTCCGGGTTTTAGGACTCATTCCTGTGGCAGTCTATACTGGTTAGAGCTCTTAGGACAATGTCAAAGGTCAATGCTGTGCTCTGTCTCTGGTCACTTCCTGTCAGCACCTGTGTGTTCAATCGGACTCAAAGCTGATCGTTTGCACTTACTGACGTTGTTTCCTCTTTTCTAGATCCTTGCTTGTGTTGTACTTACTCTTTGATGTACGTCGCTTTGGATAAAAGCGTCTGCTAAGTGAATTGTAGAATTGTAGGAATAAGGAAGAGAGAAGTCTGAACCGATAAGATCAATGAAAAATACAAATAAAGAATCTCTTCAGGCAGGGTACAAATAAGTCTTGGACATAAATAAATACATAAAAGTGTGCAAATATGGCTACAGCTTGTTCAGGTCAGTGTTAGCAGCAAGAAAAAAGCTGTTTTTTCACCGCTTTGTTCTGCAGCGTGGGACTTAACACCTCCGTCCAGAGGGGAGAAGCTGAACGCCACTTTGCACAGGGTGGGAATCAGCATTAAAAATCGAATGAACGGGGTCTTTGAGTCCCTGAAAATCACTTTACCGTTCAGTCTGTAGCCTCCATAAGGGGAACTGAAAGGTGGTTAGGTCTTCTTATTTTCATTCAATGTTGAGATCAAGTCGCATTCAGACTTATTGTTGTGAAAGATTACCATGTGGCGTGAAACTGCATAAACTGCTTTTATTAAAAGATCCCATTTGGATCTCTTTGTCGATGTTTTCTGGTTTTTGATCGAATGTCTTCACCTCTCAACAGAAACACAACAAACAGGTATGACTACATCACCTGCAAACGCCTGATCCGTTCAGGATCTCCTTCTGTCTACCAGCTGATACCAGAGAAAAAGAATATTGGGACCATAACAAGAATGACTCTTGGTGAAAAAGATCCAACTAAAGTACACAAAACAATCCTGCTTGTGGGAGAAACAGGAACAGGAAAATCTACTCTGATCAACGCTCTGGTCAACTACGCCATGGGAGTGACGTGGGACGACGATGTCTGGTTTGAGATCGTAGAGAAGGATGAGAAGAGCGATCAGTTTGAAAGTCAGACATCAGATGTGATCGTGTACGAGCTCTTTGGTTTTGAAGATAAAACTCTGTCCTACTCTCTGACCATCATTGATACCCCTGGATACGGAGACACCAAAGGGACTGAACATGATGACGCCATCACTACTAGATTAGTTGACTTGTTCCGCTCAGAGGACGGAGTTTATGAGATGAATGTCGTGGGTCTGGTGCTGAAGGCGAGCAACAGTCAACTGAGTGACCGTTTCAGGTACATCCTTGATTCAGTGGCGTCTCTGTTTGGAAAAAACATGGAGAACAACATCGTCTCTCTCATCACACACTCAGATGGAATGACACCTGAAAATGTTCTTATGGCCCTTGAGGAAGCAAACTTCAAGTGTGCCAAAGATGAAGAGAAGCAGCCTGTTTACTTCCTGTTTAGTAACCTTCAAAATAAAGAAAGGACAAAGAAAAAAAAAGTCCTTAAAAATGCATATGAAGTAACAATGGAAGGAATGTCAGAGTTTGGAGAGTTTCTGCTAAAAACGGCTCCACAACAGCTGGGGACAACTGTGGCCGTTCTGAACGAACGCATCAGACTGAAAGCCTGTATCCAAAACCTGCAAGAGCGAGTTGAGCTGATTGAAAAACAACAGAAAGAAATCCAACTGACTCAAGAAGCTCTGAGGAAACATGAACAAGAGATGAAGAGCAACGAGAACTTCACTGTAGAAGTTGATGAGCCCTACAAAGTTAAAGAAAAGTTCAGCAGTGGAACCTGGGCGTTGGTGTTTTATGAAGGAGCTGTGTGCTGTACAGTCTGTGAGGAGAACTGTCACTACCCTGGATGCACGATGGCCTGGTCTCCCAAACACTGTGAGGTGATGAGTAAAGGTCGCTGCACTGTATGTACAGGGAAATGCCCTGTGTCTGCTCATGTGAAGAAAGAGTGGAGATATGTTCAGAAGACAAGGAAATGTCAGATAACTCTTGAAGATGTGAAAGAGAAGTATGACCAAAGTAAAGCAGACTGCAAAGAGAAAACAAGCCTTCTGGAAACACTTCAGAAGAAAACAGACAAACTTAAAAAGGACAAAGATCGATGGTTGGAAGAGTCCTACAAGCATGTTCTCAAACTGGAGCAGATCGCTCTGAATGCTGATTCACTGTCCACTCTTGTCCACTTGGACTTCCTGATTGAAAAGATGAAGGAGAACAGAGACGCAGAGAAGGTCCAGAAACTGGAGGAGATGAAGAGTCGAGTGAAGGGAGCCAAAACAGCGCTGCGGTACAAGATCGGTAAACTGGCTGTAGCTGCTGGCAGAGAAGTTAAATGAATGTTTGAGTAGGTGAACAAGATCATTTTGAGAAGCTCTGATTGAAACACGGTGTTCTTGTTGATACAAACTTTAAATCCTCACAAAGATTAAATCATAATATTAATGTTACACATAAACTTAAATGTAATCACATTGTAAATTTAAAATTTGTGATTCCTTCCCCAGAAATAGATATGCCCACATCAGGAATGAAAGCTTGGGACAGGGATATTTTATTTTATTTTTTTATTTTTTATTTAACCTTTATTTAACCAGGTTGGTCCCATTGAGATTAAGAACCTCTTTTTCAAGGGAGACCTGGCCAAGACAGGCAGCAGCAAAAAACACAAAGTTGCAGACAAAATACACAAAGGGAGACAAAGTACAATTTACAAAACATTTTGCATTATAACAGAACCATCTATGAGTCAAATCTGGGAGTCAATAGATCAAGCAGTCGAGCTAAAAACATCGGCATTCTATAGAATCTGCTTCCAGGTCTTTCATTTTAGATTTAAAAACATTTAAGGACACCAGCTCCTTTAGTTTTAAGTCATTCTGCAACAGATTCCAGGCTGAGGGTGCAGAAAACCCAAAAGCCCTTTTCCCAATTTCTGTTCGAGCGTTTGGGACAGAGAGCATAAAAAGGTCCTGAGAGCGCAAAGAATACTGTCCGGTACTTTTCTGCATATCTGGATATATCTGAAATGGGACAAGAATTAGACTGGGATGCAATTTGGGTAAATGTTACTGGTGCTTCGAAAAACCTAAATCATCAGTATATTCATTTGAAATGTTGTCATACAGCATATCTCACACCGAGAATCAGACATCCAATGGGATTGGTACCTGACCCGTATTGTTCATTCTGCTCCCAGGGAACAGTTGGCTCTTTTATGCATGTTGTACGGGAGTGTCCGGGGGTGTTGCTCTCCAAAAACCAATCAGAGTAAAACAAATGATAACACAGTGTAAAGAAACCTATCTGAAACATTGGAAAGACACACACACACACACACACACACACACACACACACACACACACACAGTCACAAAGAGAGAGAGAGGGAGAGAGATAGAGGACAACCAGTGGAACCTGAACACACACACACACACACACACACACACACACACACAAATTAAACACACACACAAACCATCTACACACACTTATGTTAATCTTATATATCATTTAATCATTTTATTATTAACTCATTTTAATCATAACTGTTTTTGAATTGCTTTTATATAACCATTATTTGTTTAAGCATTTTTATTAATCATGTACCTATGGTAAGATAACTCTGTCAATGAATATGTTTTTTTTTATACCTATTAATTGGAGAGATGAAGTGTCAATCAAATCTCCCTGCTTAACTGGACGTGTCTGACTTGCAACGACACGTGCCTGACTGCATGGTGCCTTCACACCTGTTGAGGTCAGAGAGGGTAGAACATATCTTGAGTAAAACCACCCAAACTCCACCTGCTCGTGTGGGTTTGACACTTCGCTAAATTTTTTTATATATAGAGTTCAGATGTGACCTCTGGGTGTTAATGTGACTGCAGCACTGAGGCATGGTGCACCTGTAACCACACACACACACATACACACACATACACACACACACACACACACACACACACACACACACACACACACACACACACACATACACACACACACACACACACACACACACACATACACACACACACACACACACACACACATACACACACACATACACATACACGCACACACATACAAATACAATAATTTTTTTTTCAAGGGTTCAGACAAAGAGACCGATTGGCTATATAAACTCTTTGAAATGTTGATCGGGAGTCTTTTGGGCGCTTGCTATCAGACTCCACGTCGCTCTGAATCAGAAATTCCCCTTTTGGGAACTTAGACTCTGAGACCGGACCCTTTGAGAGAAAATCTAAGTGTTTGTTCACTGGGTTTAATCTTTTGAAATTTTTGAACTTTTATTTTCCATTTTATATTTTTGACTATATCGATTTGTATCGGAATTTTAAAGACTCAGATTTTTTACCTTTTGAATTTATAATAAATGTGTTAAAATCTTTCGAACTCCTTCTCTGACTGAGTTTCTTCACGACGGCCTCGTGACCCTCGGAGGGTAAGTATGACAATCCACACCATGGCACATGTAAACTGACATCCACACCTCATACCACCTAGCATCCGAAGTTTGAGGAGGTTTGCAGTGAAGGGATTGTGCTTGAACCTAAATATCCCTGTTAGGGAGTATAATTCCAGAGGCGGTTACAGGAACCGGTCCTTCTCGACTGGGTGTTAGTTTAGTTTTATCGGTAAAGCTCCGTCTGCTAGGAAATAGTAGTCTAGTGGTCGGTAGGAAGCGAGCCCTCTTAAGTTCTAGGAAATAGTAAACTAGTTAACTGAGTTAGGAGACAAACTTCCGTTGGCTAAGATAAGATTGTTCAACCCAGTTTATGCCCGTCGAGGACGTGCAACAGCAGAGAGAGCGAGCGAGAGAGAGAGCAGAGAGAGAGAGAGAGCAGAGAGAGAAAGAGAGCAGAGAGAGAGAGCGAGAGAGAGAGCAGAACTTTTAAGGCAGGTACAAAGGGCTGTCAGGTAAAGTCCGTGGTTCTGGTCGGTACTGCTCGGAGCTTGTCTGAGGTTTTTTGCCCGATTTAACATGTGGAATTGGTGGCGACCAGTTGGAGACATAAAGTCACTCAAAACAACACGTGAAGAGGGCGTTCACAGAAGTCTCTTCTCATGTTACGCCTGTACCGTCTTTCGGACATTTCATCAAGTCGTGGTCATTACGAACTCGTTCAGCACAAAATGATGAAAGAGGGTAAAAATGCCATTTGTATTTCGTCGGCTTTAAGTTTTCTGCTTTGTGTGACAAATATCAGACTGCCACTCCCTGCTGGTATGGAGTGGTATTGCTTCTTGGCAGTAGGCTGCTATCAGTTTGAACGGCGTGATGACGGCGGCGGACAGAACATGACGCAGCAGTCGGTTATCGACGCAGCTCATTGTCGTCAGTTTGGAGGTTAGCAGCTTTAAGAAAGTCTATCTACACATCTGTCAGACCACCACAACAGCTACAATCTACAAATCTGTCAGACCACCGCAGCAGCTACAATCTACACATCTGTCAGACCACCGCAGCAGCTACAATCTACACATCTGTCAAACCACCACAGCAGACACAATCTACACATCTGTCAGACCACCACAACAGCCACAATCTACACATCTGTCAGACCACCATAGCAGACACAATCTACACATCTGTCAGACCACCACATCAGCTACAATCTACCCATCTGTCAGACCACCACAACAGCCACAATCTACACATCTGTCAGACCACCACAACAGCCACAATCTACACATCTGTCAGACCACCATAGCAGACACAATCTACACATCTGTCAGACCACCACATCAGCTACAATCTACCCATCTGTCAGACCACCACATCAGCTACAATCTACACATCTGTCAGACCACCACATCAGCTACAATCTACACATCTGTCAGACCACCACATCAGCTACAATCTACACATCTGTCAGACCACCACATCAGCTACAATCTACACATCTGTCAGACCACCACAACAGCCACAATCTACACATCTGTCAGACCACCATAGCAGACACAATCTACACATCTGTCAGACCACCACATCAGCTACAATCTACCCATCTGTCAGACCACCACAACAGCCACAATCTACACATCTGTCAGACCACCACAACAGCCACAATCTACACATCTGTCAGACCACCATAGCAGACACAATCTACACATCTGTCAGACCACCACATCAGCTACAATCTACCCATCTGTCAGACCACCACATCAGCTACAATCTACACATCTGTCAGACCACCACATCAGCTACAATCTACACATCTGTCAGACCACCACAGCAGCCACAATCTACACATCTGTCAGACCACCACATCAGCCACAATCTACACATCTGTCAGACCACCACATCAGCTACAATCTATACATCTGTCAGACCACCACATCAGCCACAATCTACACATCTGTCAGACCACTACAGCAGCCACACTCTACACATCTGTCAGACCACCACAGCAGCCACAATCTACACATCTGTCAGACCACCACATCAGCTACAATCTACACATCTGTCAGACCATCACAGCAGACACAATCTACACATCTGTCAGACCACCAATGCAGCCACAATCTACACATCTGTAAGACCACCACAGCAGCCACACTCTACACATCTGTCAGACCACCACAGCAGCTACAATCTACACATCTGTCAGACCACCACATCAAATACAATCTACACATCTGTCAGACCATCACATCAGATACAATCTACACATCTGTCAGACCACCACAGCAGCCACAATCTACACATCTGTCAGACCACCATAGCAGCCACAATCTACACATCTGTCAGACCAAGCTGTGATGCTGATTGTTTGAAGTACCTTGCTCTAAATTTTTGAATCTAAGTGAGGAGGTCTCTGATAAGATTCTCAACATGTTTGTGAAAACAGGTCAGGTTTTATTATCCATTATGTAATAAGCATCTTTTGAATAATAAAAATGCCATTTGTATTTCCTCGGCTTTAAGTTTTCTGCTTTGTGCGACAAATATCAGACTGCCACTCCCTGCTGGTATGGAGTGGTATTGCTTCTTGGCAGTAGGCTGCTATCAGTTTGAACGGCGTGATGACGGCGGCGGACAGAACATGACGCAGCAGTCGGTTATCGACGCAGCTCATTGTCGTCAGTTTGGAGGTTAGCAGCTTTAAGAAAGTCTATCTACACATCTGTCAGACCATCACATCAGCTACAATCTACACATCTGTCAGACAACCACATCAGCTACAATCTACACATCTGTCAGACCACTACAGCAGCCACACTCTACACATTTGTCAGACCACCACAGCAGCTACAATCTACACATCTGTCAGACCACCACAGCAGCTACAATCTACACATCTGTCAGACCATCACAGCAGCCACAATCTACACATCTGTCAGACCACCACATCAAATACAATCTACACATCTGTCAGACCACCACATCAGCTACAATCTACACATCTGTCAGACCACCACAGCGGATACAATCTACACATCTGTCAGACCACCACAGCAGCCACAATCTACACATCTGTCAGACCACCACAGCAGCCACACTCTACACATCTCTCAGACCACCACAGAAGCCACACTCTACACATCTGTCAGACCAAAACAGCAGCCACACTCTACACATCTGTCAGACCACCACAGCAGCCCCACTCTACACATCTGTCAGACCACAACAGCAGCCACATTCTACACATCTGTCAGACCACCACAGCAGCCACAATCTACACATCTTTCAGACCACCACAGCAGCTACAATCTACACATCTGTCAGACCACTACAGCAGCCACAATCTACACATCTGTCAGACCATCACAGCAGCCACAATCTACACATCTGTCAGACCACCACATCAAATACAATCTACACATCTGTCAGACCATCACATCAGCTACAATCTACACATCTGTCAGACCACCACATCAGCTACAATCTACACATTTGTCAGACCACTACAGCAGCCACACTCTACACATCTGTCAGACCACCACAGCAGCCACAATCTACACATCTGTCAGACCACCACATCAGCTACAATCTACACATCTGTCGGACCATCACATCAGACACAATCTACACATCTGTCAGACCACCACATCAAATACAATCTACACATCTGTCAGACCATCACATTAGCTACAATCTACACATCTGTCAGACCACCACATCAGCTTCCATCTACACATCTGTCAGACCACCACATCAAATACAATCTACACATCTGTCAGACCTCCACAGCAGCTACAATCTACACATCTGTCAGACCACCACAGCAGCTACAATCTACACATCTGTCAGACCACCACATCAAATACAATCTACACATCTGTCAGACCATCACATCAGCTACAATCTACACATCTGTCAGACCATCACATCAGCTACAATCTACACATCTGTCAGACCATCACATTAGCTACAATCTACACATCTGTCAGACCTCCACAGCAGCTACAATCTACACATCTGTCAGACCACCACAGCAGCTACAATCTACACATCTGTCAGACCACCACATCAAATACAATCTACACATCTGTCAGACCATCACATCAGCTACAATCTACACATCTGTCAGACCATCACATTAGCTACAATCTACACATCTGTCAGACCACCACATCAGCTACAATCTACACATCTGTCAGACCACCACATCAAATACAATCTACACATCTGTCAGACCACCACAGCAGCTACAATCTACACATCTGTCAGACCACCACAGCAGCTACAATCTACACATCTGTCAGACCACCACATCAAATACAATCTACACATCTGTCAGACCTCCACAGCAGCTACAATCTACACATCTGTCAGACCACCACAGCAGCTACAATCTACACATCTGTCAGACCACCACATCAGCTACAAACTACACATCTGTCAGACCATCACAGCAGCCACAATCTACACATCTGTCAGACCACCACATCAGCTACAAACTACACATCTGTCAGACCATCACATCAGCTACAATCTACACATCTGTCAGACCACCACAGCAGCCACACTCTACACATCTGTCAGACAACCACAGCAGCCACAATCTACACATCTGTCAGACCACCACATCAGCAACAATCTACACATCTGTCAGACCATCACAGCAGATACAATCTACACATCTGTCAGACCACCACGGCAGCCACAATCTACACATCTGTCAGACCACCACAGCAGCCACACTCTACACATCTGTCAGACCACCACAGCAGCCACACTCTACACATCTGTCAGACCACCACAGCAGCCACACTCTACACATCTGTCAGACCACCACAGCAGCTACAATCTACACATCTGTCAGACCACCACATCAGCTACAATCTAGACATCTGTCAGACCATCACAGCAGCCACAATCTACACATCTGTCAGACCACCACATCAAATACAATCTACACATCTGTCAGACCATCACATCAGCTACAATCTACACATCTGTCAGACCACCACATCAACTACAATCTACACATCTGTCAGACCACTACAGCAGCCACACTCTACACATCTGTCAGACCACCACAGCAGCTACAATCTACACATCTGTCAGACCACCACATCAGCTACAATCTACACATCTGTCAGACCATCACATCAGACACAATCTACACATCTGTCAGACCACCACAGCAGCTACAATCTACCCATCTGTCAGACCACCACATCAAATACAATCTACACATCTGTCAGACCATCACAGCAGCTACAATCTACACATCTGTCAGACCACCACATCAGATACAATCTACACATCTGTCAGACCACCACATCAGCTACAATCTACACATCTGTCAGACCACCACAGCAGCCACACTCTACACATCTGTCAGACCACCACATCAGATACAATCTACACATCTGTCAGACCACCACATCAAATACAATCTACACATCTGTCAGACCACCACATCAGCTACAATCTACACATCTGTCAGACCACCACATCAGCTACAATCTACACATCTGTCAGACCACCACAGCAGCCACACTCTACACATCTGTCAGACCACCACAGCAGATACAATCTACACATCTGTCAGACCACCACAGCAGCCACAATCTACACATCTGTCAGACCACCACAGCAGCCACAATCTACACATCTGTCAGACAACCACAGCAGCCACAATCTACACATCTGTCAGACCACCACATCAGCAACAATCTACACATCTGTCAGACCATCACAGCAGATACAATCTACACATCTGTCAGACCACCACGGCAGCCACAATCTACACATCTGTCAGACCACCACAGCAGCCACACTCTACACATCTGTCAGACCACCACAGCAGCCACACTCTACACATCTGTCAGACCACCACAGCAGCCACACTCTACACATCTGTCAGACCACCACAGCAGCCACAATCTACACATCTGTCAGACCACCACATCAGCTACAATCTAGACATCTGTCAGACCATCACAGCAGCCACAATCTACACATCTGTCAGACCACCACATCAAATACAATCTACACATCTGTCAGACCACCACATCAGCTACAATCTACACATCTGTCAGACCACCACATCAGCTACAATCTACACATCTGTCAGACCATTACAGCAGCCACACTCTACACATCTGTCAGACCACCACAGCAGCCACAATCTACACATCTGTCAGACCACCACATCAGCTACAATCTACACATCTGTCAGACCATCACATCAGACACAATCTACACATCTGTCAGACCACCACAGCAGCTACAATCTACCCATCTGTCAGACCACCACATCAAATACAATCTACACATCTGTCAGACCATCACATCAGCTACAATCTACACATCTGTCAGACCACCACAGCAGCCACACTATACACATCTGTCAGACCTCCACAGCAGATACAATCTACACATCTGTCAGACCACCACAGCAGCCACAATCTACACATCTGTCAGACCACCACAGCAGCCACACTCTACACATCTGTCAGACAACCACAGCAGCCACAATCTACACATCTGTCAGACCACCACATCAGCAACAATCTACACATCTGTCAGACCATCACAGCAGATACAATCTACACATCTGTCAGACCACCACAGCAGCCACAATCTACACATCTGTCAGACCACCACAGCAGCCACACTCTACACATCTGTCAGACCACCACAGCAGCCACACTCTACACATCTGTCAGACCACCACAGCAGCCACACTCTACACATCTGTCAGACCACCACAGCAGCCACAATCTACACATCTGTCAGACCACCACAGCAGCCACAATCTACACATCTGTCAGACCATCACAGCAGCCACAATCTACACATCTGTCAGACCACCACATCAAATACAATCTACACATCTGTCAGACCATCACATCAGCTACAATCTACACATCTGTCAGACCACCACATCAGCTACAATCTACACATCTGTCAGACCATCACAGCAGCCACACTCTACACATCTGTCAGACCACCACAGCAGCCACAATCTACACATCTGTCAGACCACCACATCAGCTACAATCTACACATCTGTCAGACCATCACATCAGACACAATCTACACATCTGTCAGACCACCACATCAGCTACAATCTACACATCTGTCAGACCACCACATCAAATACAATCTACACATCTGTCAGACCATCACATCAGCTACAATCTACACATCTGTCAGACCACCACATCAGCTACAATCTACACATCTGTCAGACCACCACATCAGCTACAATCTACACATCTGTCAGACCATCACATCAGACACAATCTACACATCTGTCAGACCACCACAGCAGCTACAATCTACCCATCTGTCAGACCACCACATCAAATACAATCTACACATCTGTCAGACCATCACATCAGCTACAATCTACACATCTGTCAGACCACCACATCAGCTACAATCTACACATCTGTCAGACCACCACAGCAGCCACACTATACACATCTGTCAGACCTCCACAGCAGATACAATCTACACATCTGTCAGACCACCACAGCAGCCACAATCTACACATCTGTCAGACCACCACATCAGCTACAATCTACACATCTGTCAGACCATCACAGCAGATACAATCTAAACATCTGTCAGACCACCACATCAGCTACAATCTACACATCTGTCAGACCACCACATCAGCTACAATCTACACATCTGTCAGACCACTACAGCAGCCACACTCTACACATCTGTCAGACCACCACAGCAGCCACACTCTACACATCTGTCAGACCACCACAGCAGCTACAATCTACCCATCTGTCAGACCACCACATTAAATACAATCTACACATCTGTCAGACCATCACATCAGCTACAATCTACACATCTGTCAGACCTCCACAGCAGATACAATCTACACATCTGTCAGACCACCACAGCAGCCACAATCTACACATCTGTCAGACCACCACAGCAGCCACAATCTACACATCTGTCAGACCACCACAGCAGCCACAATCTACACATCTGTCAGACCAAGCTGTGATGCTGATTGTTTGAAGTACCTTGCTCTAACTTTTTGAATCTAAGTGAGGAGGTCTCTGATAAGATTCTCAACATGTTTGTGAAAACAGGTCAGGTTTTATTATCCATTATGTAATAAGCATCTTTTGTTGTCACGTGATTTCAGAGAAATGGTTAGGTTCAGTGAAACAGAACGTTAAAGGAGGGAGGAATGTTCTCTTGGATAAGGTTGATCTCCACTGATTATTTTAGCTTTATTTCTGTGGGAAGCATCTTTTGTTGTTACGTGATTTCAGAGAAACGGTTAGGTTCAGTGAAACAGCAAGTAAGAGACCACCACAGCAGCCACAATCTACACATCTGTCAGACCACCACAGCAGCCACAATCTACGCATCTGTCAGACCACCACATCAGCTACAATCTACACATCTGTCAGACCATCACAGCAGACACAATCTACACATCTGTCAGACCACTACAGCAGCAACACTCTACACATCTGTCAGACCACCACAGCAGCCACAATTTACACATCTGTCAGACCACCACAGCAGCTACAATCTACACATCTGTCAGACCACCACAGCAGCTACAATCTACACATCTGTCAGACCATCACATCAGCTACAATCTACACATCTGTCAGACCACCACATCAGCTACAATCTACACATCTGTCAGACCATCACAGCAGCCACAATCTACACATCTGTCAGACCACCACATCAACTACAATCTACACATCTGTCAGACCATCACATCAGCTACAATCTACACATCTGTCAGACCACCACATCAGCTACAATCTACACATTTGTCAGACCACTACAGCAGCCACACTCTACACATCTGTCAGACCACCACAGCAGCCACACTCTACACATCTGTCAGACCACCACAGCAGCTACAATCTACCCATCTGTCAGACCACCACATCAAATACAATCTACACATCTGTCAGACCATCACATCAGCTACAATCTACACATCTGTCAGACCTCCACAGCAGATACAATCTACACATCTGTCAGACCACCACAGCAGCCACAATCTACACATCTGTCAGACCAAGCTGTGATGCTGATTGTTTGAAGTACCTTGCTCTAACTTTTTGAATCTAAGTGAGGAGGTCTCTGATAAGATTCTCAACATGTTTGTGAAAACAGGTCAGGTTTTATTATCCATTATGTAATAAGCATCTTTTGTTGTCACGTGATTTCAGAGAAATGGTTAGGTTCAGTGAAACAGAACGTTAAAGGAGGGAGGAATGTTCTCTTGGATAAGGTTGATCTCCACTGATTATTTTAGCTTTATATCTGTGGGAAGCATCTTTTGTTGTTACGTGATTTCAGAGAAACGGTTAGGTTCAGTGAAACAGCAAGTAAGAGACAACCACAGCAGCCACAATCTACACATCTGTCAGACCACCACAGCAGCCACAATCTACGCATCTGTCAGACCACCACATCAGCTACAATCTACACATCTGTCAGACCATCACATCAGACACAATCTACACATCTGTCAGACCACCACAGCAGCCACACTCTACACATCTGTCAGACCACCACAGCAGCCACACTTTACACATCTGTCAGACCACCACAGCAGCCACAATCTACACATCTGTCAGACCACCACATCAGCTACAATCTACACATCTGTCAGACCATCACATCAGCTACAATCTACACATCTGTCAGACCACCACATCAGCTACAATCTACACATCTGTCAGACCATCACAGCAGCCACAATCTACACATCTGTCAGACCACCACATCAAATACAATCTACACATCTGTCAGACCATCACATCAGCTACAATCTACACATCTGTCAGACCACCACATCAGCTACAATCTACACATTTTTCAGACCACTACAGCAGCCACACTCTACACATCTGTCAGACCACCACAGCAGCCACAATCTACACATCTGTCAGACCACCACATCAGCTACAATCTACACATCTGTCAGACCATCACATCAGACACAATCTACACATCTGTCAGACCACCACATCAAATACAATCTACACATCTGTCAGACCATCACATCAGCTACAATCTACACATCTGTCAGACCACCACATCAGCTACAATCTACACATCTGTCAGACCACTACAGCAGCTACAATTTACACATCTGTGAGACCTCCACAGCAGCTACAATCTACACATCTGTCAGACCATTACATCAGCTACAATCTACACATCTGTCAGACCTCCACAGCAGATACAATCTACACATCTGTCAGACCACCACAGCAGCCACAATCTACACATCTGTCAGACCACCATATCAGCCACAATCTACACATCTGTCAGACCAAGCTGTGATGCTGATTGTTTGAAGTACCTTGCTCTAAATTTTTGAATCTAAGTGAGGAGGTCTCTGATAAGATTCTCAACATGTTTGTTAAAACAGGTCAGGTTTTATTATCCATTATGTAATAAGCATCTTTTGTTGTCACGTGATTTCAGAGAAATTGTTAGGTTCAGTGAAACAGAACGTTAAAGGAGGGAGGAATGTTCTCTTGGATAAGGTTGATCTCCACTGATTATTTTAGCTTTATATCTGTGGGAAGCATCTTTTGTTGTTACGTGATTTCAGAGTAACGGTTAGGTTCAGTGAAACAACAAGTAAGAGACCACCACAGCAGCCACAATCTACACATCTGTCAGACCACCACAGCAGCCACAATCTACGCATCTGTCAGACCACCACATCAGCTACAATCTACACATCTGTCAGACCACCACATCAGCTACAATCTACACATTTGTCAGACCACTACAGCAGCCACACTCTACACATCTGTCAGACCACCACAGCAGCCACAATCTACACATCTGTCAGACCACCACATCAGCTACAATCTACACATCTGTCAGACCATCACATCAGCTACAATCTACACATCTGTCAGACCACCACATCAGCTACAATCTACACATCTGTCAGACCACCACAGCAGCCACAATCTACACATCTGTCAGACCACCACAGCAGCCACAATCTACGCATCTGTCAGACCACCACATCAGCTACAATCTACACATCTGTCAGACCACCACATCAGCTACAATCTACACATTTGTCAGACCACTACAGCAGCCACACTCTACACATCTGTCAGACCACCACAGCAGCCACAATCTACACATCTGTCAGACCACCACATCAGCTACAATCTACACATCTGTCAGACCATCACATCAGACACAATCTACACATCTGTCAGACCACCACATCAAATACAATCTACACATCTGTCAGACCATCACATCAGCTACAATCTACACATCTGTCAGACCACCACATCAGCTACAATCTACACATCTGTCAGACCACTACAGCAGCTACAATTTACACATCTGTCAGACCTCCACAGCAGCTACAATCTACACATCTGTCAGACCACCACAGCAGCTACAATCTACACATCTGTCAGACCACCACATCAAATACAATCTACACATCTGTCAGACCTCCACAGCAGCTACAATCTACACATCTGTCAGACCACCACATCAGCTACAAACTACACATCTGTCAGACCATCACAGCAGCCACAATCTACACATCTGTCAGACCACCACATCAGCTACAATCTACACATCTGTCAAACCACTACAGCAGCCACACTCTACACATCTGTCATACCACCACAGCAGCCACAATCTACACATCTGTCAGACCACCACATCAGCTACAATCTACACATCTGTCAGACCATCACATCAGACACAATCTACACATCTGTCAGACCACCACATCAAATACAATCTACACATCTGTCAGACCATCACATCAGCTACAATCTACACATCTGTCAGACCACCACATCAGCTACAATCTACACATCTGTCAGACCACTACAGCAGCTACAATTTACACATCTGTGAGACCTCCACAGCAGCTACAATCTACACATCTGTCAGACCATTACATCAGCTACAATCTACACATCTGTCAGACCTCCACAGCAGATACAATCTACACATCTGTCAGACCACCACAGCAGCCACAATCTACACATCTGTCAGACCACCATAGCAGCCACAATCTACACATCTGTCAGACCAAGCTGTGATGCTGATTGTTTGAAGTACCTTGCTCTAAATTTTTGAATCTAAGTGAGGAGGTCTCTGATAAGATTCTCAACATGTTTGTGAAAACAGGTCAGGTTTTATTATCCATTATGTAATAAGCATCTTTTGTTGTCACGTGATTTCAGAGAAATGGTTAGGTTCAGTGAAACAGAACGTTAAAGGAGGGAGGAATGTTCTCTTGGATAAGGTTGATCTCCACTGATTATTTTAGCTTTATATCTGTGGGAAGCATCTTTTGTTGTTACGTGATTTCAGAGTAACGGTTAGGTTCAGTGAAACA
Organism: Tautogolabrus adspersus; assembly: GCA_020745685.1. Taxonomy (NCBI): domain Eukaryota; kingdom Metazoa; phylum Chordata; class Actinopteri; order Labriformes; family Labridae; genus Tautogolabrus; species Tautogolabrus adspersus. The sequence continues at coordinate 25,337,713 of CM036551.1, read as the reverse complement.
ACAAGTAAGAGACCACCACAGCAGCCACAATCTACACATCTGTCAGACCACCACATCAGCTACAATCTACACATCTGTCAGACCACCACATCAGCTACAATCTACACATCTGTCAGACCATCACATCAGCTACAATCTACACATCTGTCAGACCACCACATCAGCTACAATCTACACATCTGTCAGACCACCACAGCAGCCACAATCTACACATCTGTCAGACCACCACAGCAGCCACAATCTACACATCTGTCAGACCACCACATCAGCTACAATCTACACATCTGTCAGACCACCACATCAGCTACAATCTACACATTTGTCAGACCACTACAGCAGCCACACTCTATACATCTGTCAGACCACCACAGCAGCCACAATCTTCACATCTGTCAGACCACCACATCAGCTACAATCTACACATCTGTCAGACCATCACATCAGACACAATCTACACATCTGTCAGACCACCACATCAAATACAATCTACACATCTGTCAGACCATCACATCAGCTACAATCTACACATCTGTCAGACCACCACATCAGCTACAATCTACACATCTGTCAGACCACTACAGCAGCTACAATTTACACATCTGTCAGACCTCCACAGCAGCTACAATCTACACATCTGTCAGACCACCACAGCAGCCACAATCTACACATCTGTCAGACCACCACATCAAATACAATCTACACATCTGTCAGACCTCCACAGCAGCTACAATCTACACATCTGTCAGACCACCACAGCAGCTACAATCTACACATCTGTCAGACCACCACATCAGCTACAAACTACACATATGTCAGACCATCACAGCAGCCACAATCTACACATCTGTCAGACCACCATATCAAATATAATCTACACATCTGTCAGACCATCACATCAGCTACAATCTACACATCTGTCAGACCACCACATCAGCTACAATCTACACATCTGTCAAACCACTACAGCAGCCACACTCTACACATCTGTCATACCACCACAGCAGCCACACTCTACACATCTGTCAGACCACCACAGCAGCTACAATCTACCCATCTGTCAGACCACCACATCAAATACAATCTACACATCTGTCAGACCATCACATCAGCTACAATCTACACATCTGTCAGACCTCCACAGCAGATACAATCTACACATCTGTCAGACCACCACAGCAGCCACAATCTACACATCTGTCAGACCACCACAGCAGCCACAATCTACACATCTGTCAGACCACCACAGCAGCCACAATCTACACATCTGTCAGACCACCACAGCAGCCACAATCTACACATCTGTCAGACCAAGCTGTGATGCTGATTGTTTGAAGTACCTTGCTCTAAATTTTTTAATCTAAGTGAGGAGGTCTCTGATAAGATTCTCAACATGTTTGTGAAAACAGGTCAGGTTTTATTATCCATTATGTAATAAGCATCTTTTGTTGTCACGTGATTTCAGAGAAATGGTTAGGTTCAGTGAAACAGAACGTTAAAGGAGGGAGGAATGTTCTCTTGGATAAGGTTGATCTCCACTGATTATTTTAGCTTTATATCTGTGGGAAGCATCTTTTGTTGTTACGTGATTTCAGAGAAACGGTTAGGTTCAGTGAAACAACAAGTAAGAGACCACCACAGCAACCACAATCTACACATCTGTCAGACCACCACAGCAGCCACAATCTACGCATCTGTCAGACCACCACATCAGCTACAATCTACACATCTGTCAGACCACCACATCAGCTACAATCTACACATTTGTCAGACCACTACAGCAGCCACACTCTACACATCTGTCAGACCACCACAGCAGCCACAATCTACACATCTGTCAGACCACCACATCAGCTACAATCTACACATCTGTCAGACCATCACATCAGACACAATCTACACATCTGTCAGACCACCACATCAAATACAATCTACACATCTGTCAGACCATAACATCAGCCACAATCTACACATCTGTCAGACCACCACAGCAGCTACAATCTACACATCTGTCAGACCATCACAGCAGCCACACTCTACACATCTGTCAGACAACCACAGCAGCCACAATCTACACATCTGTCAGACCACCACATCAGCTACAATCTACACATCTGTCAGACCATCACAGCAGATACAATCTACACATCTGTCAGACCACCACAGCAGCCACAATCTACACATCTGTCAGACCACCACAGCAGCCACAATCTACACATCTGTCAGACCACCACAGCAGCCACACTCTACACATCTGTCAGACCACCACAGCAGCTACAATCTACACATCTGTCAGACCACCACAGCAGCCACACTCTACACATCTGTCAGACCACCACAGCAGCCACAATCTACACATCTGTCAGACCACCACAGCAGCCACACTCTACACATCTGTCAGACCACCACAGCAGCCACAATCTACACATCTGTCAGACCACCACATCAGCTACAATCTACACATCTGTCAGACCATCACATCAGACACAATCTACACATCTGTCAGACCACCACATCAAATACAATCTACACATCTGTCAGACCATAACATCAGCTACAATCTACACATCTGTCAGACCACCACAGCAGCTACAATCTACACATCTGTCAGACCATCACAGCAGCCACACTCTACACATCTGTCAGACCACCACAGCAGCTACAATCTACCCATCTGTCAGACCACCACATCAAATACAATCTACACATCTGTCAGACCATCACATCAGCTACAATCTACACATCTGTCAGACCTCCACAGCAGATACAATCTACACATCTGTCAGACCACCACAGCAGCCACAATCTACACATCTGTCAGACCACCACAGCAGCCACAATCTACACATCTGTCAGACCACCACAGCAGCCACAATCTACACATCTGTCAGACCACCACAGCAGCCACAATCTACACATCTGTCAGACCAAGCTGTGATGCTGATTGTTTGAAGTACCTTGCTCTAAATTTTTTAATCTAAGTGAGGAGGTCTCTGATAAGATTCTCAACATGTTTGTGAAAACAGGTCAGGTTTTATTATCCATTATGTAATAAGCATCTTTTGTTGTCACGTGATTTCAGAGAAATGGTTAGGTTCAGTGAAACAGAACGTTAAAGGAGGGAGGAATGTTCTCTTGGATAAGGTTGATCTCCACTGATTATTTTAGCTTTATATCTGTGGGAAGCATCTTTTGTTGTTACGTGATTTCAGAGTAACGGTTAGGTTCAGTGAAACAACAAGTAAGAGACCACCACAGCAACCACAATCTACACATCTGTCAGACCACCACATCAGCCACAATCTACGCATCTGTCAGACCACCACATCAGCTACAATCTACACATCTGTCAGACCACCACATCAGCTACAATCTACACATTTGTCAGACCACTACAGCAGCCACACTCTACACATCTGTCAGACCACCACAGCAGCCACAATCTTCACATCTGTCAGACCACCACATCAGCTACAATCTACACATCTGTCAGACCATCACATCAGACACAATCTACACATCTGTCAGACCACCACATCAAATACAATCTACACATCTGTCAGACCATAACATCAGCTACAATCTACACATCTGTCAGACCACCACAGCAGCTACAATCTACACATCTGTCAGACCATCACAGCAGCCACACTCTACACATCTGTCAGACAACCACAGCAGCCACAATCTACACATCTGTCAGACCACCACATCAGCTACAATCTACACATCTGTCAGACCACCACAGCAGATACAATCTACACATCTGTCAGACCACCACAGCAGCCACAATCTACACATCTGTCAGACCACCACATCAGCTACAATCTACACATCTGTCAGACCACCACAGCAGCCACAATCTACACATCTGTCAGACCACCACAGCAGCCACAATCTACACATCTGTCAGACCACCACAGCAGCCACACTCTACACATCTGTCAGACCACCACAGCAGCCACACTCTACACATCTGTCAGACCACCACAGCAGCCACAATCTACACATCTGTCAGACCACCACAGCAGCCACACTCTACACATCTGTCAGACCACCACAGCAGCCACAATCTACACATCTGTCAGACCACCACAGCAGCTACAATCTAGACATCTGTCAGACCATCACAGCAGCCACAATCTACACATCTGTCAGACCACCACATCAAATACAATCTACACATCTGTCAGACCATCACAGCAGCCACACTCTACACATCTGTCAGACCACCACAGCAGCCACAATCTACACATCTGTCAGACCACCACATCAGCTACAATCTACACATCTGTCAGACCATCACATCAGCTACAATCTACACATCTGTCAGACCATCACATCAGACACAATCTACACATCTGTCAGACCACCACATCAAATACAATCTACACATCTGTCAGACCATCACATCAGCTACAATCTACACATCTGTCAGACCACCACATCAGCTACAATCTACACATCTGTCAGACCACTACAGCAGCTACAATTTACACATCTGTGAGACCTCCACATCAGCTACAATCTACACATCTGTCAGACCATCACAGCAGATACAATCTACACATCTGTCAGACCACCACAGCAGCCACAATCTACACATCTGTCAGACCACCACAGCAGCCACAATCTACACATCTGTCAGACCACCACAGCAGCCACAATCTACACATCTGTCAGACCACCACAGCAGCTACAATCTACACATCTGTCAGACCACCACAGCAGCCACACTCTACACATCTGTCAGACCACCACAGCAGCCACAATCTACACATCTGTCAGACCACCACAGCAGCCACAATCTACACATCTGTCAGACCACCACAGCAGCCACACTCTACACATCTGTCAGACCACCACAGCAGCCACAATCTACACATCTGTCAGACCACCACATCAGCTACAATCTAGACATCTGTCAGACCATCACAGCAGCCACAATCTACACATCTGTCAGACCACCACATCAGATACAATCTACACATCTGTCAGACCACCACAGCAGCTACAATCTACACATCTGTCAGACCACCACAGCAGCCACAATCTACACATCTGTCAGACCACCACATCAGCTACAATCTACACATCTGTCAGACCACCACATCAGCTACAATCTACACATCTGTCAGACCATCACATCAGACACAATCTACACATCTGTCAGACCACCACATCAAATACAATCTACACATCTGTCAGACCATCACATCAGCTACAATCTACACATCTGTCAGACCACCACATCAGCTACAATCTACACATCTGTCAGACCACCACAGCAGCTACAATTTACACATCTGTCAGACCACCACAGCAGCCACAATCTACACATCTGTCAGACCACCACAGCAGCTACAATCTACCCATCTGTCAGACCACCACATCAAATACAATCTACACATCTGTCAGACCATCACATCAGCTACAATCTACACATCTGTCAGACCTCAACAGCAGATACAATCTACACATCTGTCAGACCACCACAGCAGCCACAATCTACACATCTGTCAGACCACCATAGCAGCCACAATCTACACATCTGTCAGACCAAGCTGTGATGCTGATTGTTTGAAGTACCTTGCTCTAAATTTTTGAATCTAAGTGAGGAGGTCTCTGATAAGATTCTCAACATGTTTGTGAAAACAGGTCAGGTTTTATTATCCATTATGTAATAAGCATCTTTTGTTGTCACGTGATTTCAGAGAAATGGTTAGGTTCAGTGAAACAGAACGTTAAAGGAGGGAGGAATGTTCTCTTGGATAAGGTTGATCTCCACTGATTATTTTAGCTTTATATCTGTGGGAAGCATCTTTTGTTGTTACGTGATTTCAGAGAAACGGTTAGGTTCAGTGAAACAACAAGTAAGAGACCACCACAGCAACCACAATCTACACATCTGTCAGACCACCACAGCAGCCACAATCTACGCATCTGTCAGACCACCACATCAGCTACAATCTACACATCTGTCAGACCACCACATCAGCTACAATCTACACATTTGTCAGACCACTACAGCAGCCACACTCTACACATCTGTCAGACCACCACAGCAGCCACAATCTACACATCTGTCAGACCACCACATCAGCTACAATCTACACATCTGTCAGACCATCACATCAGACACAATCTACACATCTGTCAGACCACCACATCAAATACAATCTACACATCTGTCAGACCATCACATCAGCTACAATCTACACATCTGTCAGACCACCACATCAGCTACAATCTACACATCTGTCAGACCACTACAGCAGCTACAATTTACACATCTGTCAGACCTCCACAGCAGCTACAATTTACACATCTGTCAGACCTCAACAGCAGCTACAATCTACACATCTGTCAGACCATCACAGCAGCCACACTCTACACATCTGTCAGACAACCACAGCAGCCACAATCTACACATCTGTCAGACCACCACATCAGCTACAATCTACACATCTGTCAGACCATCACAGCAGATACAATCTACACATCTGTCAGACCACCACAGCAGCCACAATCTACACATCTGTCAGACCACCACAGCAGCCACACTCTACACATCTGTCAGACCACCACAGCAGCCACACTCTACACATCTGTCAGACCACCACAGCAGCTACAATCTACACATCTGTCAGACCACCACAGCAGCCACACTCTACACATCTG
>CM036551.1:25317201-25331022 GCA_020745685.1 Tautogolabrus adspersus | reverse complement strand
GTGTTGTGAGAACGTTTTGACTGCGTGTTGTGAGAACGTTTTGACCGCGTGTTGTGAGAACGTTTTGACCACGTGTTGTCAAAATGTTTTGACCACGTGTTGTCAAAAAGTTTTGACCATGTGTTGTCAGAACGTTTTGACCACGTGTTGTGAGAATGTTTTAACCACGTGTTGTGAGAACGTTTTGACCACGTGTTGTGAGAACGTTTTGACCACGTGTTGTGAGAATGTTTTGATCACGTGTTGTGAGAACGTTTTGACCGCGTGTTGTGAGAACGCTTTGACCGCGTGTTGTGAGAACGTTTTGACCGCGTGTTGTTAGAACGCTTTGACCGCGTGTTGTGAAAACGTTTTGACCGCGTGTTGTGAGAACGCTTTGACCGCGTGTTGTGAGAACGTTTTGACCGCGTGTTGTGAGAACGTTTTGACCGCGTGTTGTGAGAACGCTTTGACCACGTGTTGTGAGAACGTTTTGACCGCATGTTGTGAGAACGCTTTGACCGCGTGTTGTGAGAACGTTTTGACCACGTGTTGTCAGAACGTTTTGACCACGTGTTGTGAGAACGTTTTGACCACGTGTTGTGAGAATGTTTTGATCACGTGTTGTGAGAACGTTTTGACCACGTGTTGTCAGAACGTTTTGACCACGTGTTGTCAGAACTTTTTGACCGCATGTTGTTCGCTTTGACCGCGTGTTGTGAGAACACTTTGACTGCGTGTTGTGAGAACATTTTGACCACGTGTTGTGAGAACACTTTGACCACGTGTTGTGAGAACACTTTGACCACGTGTTGTGATAACACTTTGACCACGTGTTGTCAGAACGTTTTGACCGGTGTTGTTCGCTTTGACCGCGTGTTGTCAGAATGTTTTGACCACGTGTTGTCGGAACGCTTTGACCACGTGTTGTCAGAACGTTTTAACCATGTGTTGTCAGAACACTTTGACCACGTGTTGTCAGAACGTTTTGACCGAGTGTTGTCAGAACGCTTTGACCACGTGTTGTCAGAATGTTTTGACCACGTGTTGTGAGAACGCTTTGACCACGTGTTGTGAGAACGTTTTGACTGCGTGTTGTGAGAACGTTTTGACCGCGTGTTGTGAGAACGTTTTGACCACGTGTTGTCAAAATGTTTTGACCACGTGTTGTCAAAAAGTTTTGACCATGTGTTGTCAGAACGTTTTGACCACGTGTTGTGAGAATGTTTTAACCACGTGTTGTGAGAACGTTTTGACCACGTGTTGTGAGAACGTTTTGACCACGTGTTGTGAGAACGCTTTGACCGCGTGTTGTGAGAACGCTTTGACCGCGTGTTGTGAGAACGTTTTGACCGCGTGTTGTTAGAACGCTTTGACCGCGTGTTGTGAAAACGTTTTGACCGCGTGTTGTGAGAACGCTTTGACCGCGTGTTGTGAGAACGTTTTGACCGCGTGTTGTGAGAACGTTTTGACCGCGTGTTGTGAGAACGCTTTGACCACGTGTTGTGAGAACGTTTTGACCGCGTGTTGTGAGAACGCTTTGACCGCGTGTTGTGAGAACGTTTTGACCACGTGTTGTCAGAACGTTTTGACCACGTGTTGTGAGAACGTTTTGACCGCGTGTTGTGAGAACGTTTTGACCACGTGTTGTCAGAACGTTTTGACCACGTGTTGTGAGAACGTTTTGACCACGTGTTGTGAGAACGTTTTGACCACGTGTTGTCAGAACGTTTTGACCACGTGTTGTGAGAACGTTTTGACCACGTGTTGTGAGAATGTTTTGATCACGTGTTGTGAGAACGTTTTGACCACGTGTTGTCAGAACGTTTTGACCACGTGTTGTCAGAACGTTTTGACCACGTGTTGTGAGAACGTTTTGACCACGTGTTGTCAGAACGTTTTGACCACGTGTTGTGAGAACGTTTTGACCACGTGATGTCAGAACATTTTGACCGCGTGTTGTGAGAACGTTTTGACCGCGTGTTATGAGAACATTTTGACCGCGTGTTGTGAGAACGCTTTGACCACGTGTTGTGAGAATGTTTTGATCACGTGTTGTGAGAACATTTTGACCACGTGTTGTCAGAACGCTTTGACCACGTGTTGTGAGAATGTTTTGATCACGTGTTGTGAGAACATTTTGACCGCGTGTTGTGAGAACGTTTTGACCGCGTGTTGTCAGAACGCTTTGACCACGTGTTGTGAGAACATTTTGACCGCGTGTTGTAAGAACATTTTGACCGCGTGTTGTGAGAACATTTTGACCGCGTGTTGTGAGAACATTTTGACCGCGTGTTGTGAGAACGTTTTGACCGCGTGTTGTCAGAACGCTTTGACCACGTGTTGTCAGAACGTTTTCACCACGTGTTGTGAGAACGTTTTGACCATGTTTTGTCAGAATGTTTTCAACACGTGTTGTGAGAACTTTTTGACCGCATGTTGTTCGCTTTGACCGCGTGTTGTGAGAACACTTTGACTGCGTGTTGTGAGAACGTTTTGACCACGTGTTGTGAGAACGTTTTGACCACGTGTTGTCAGAACGCTTTGACCACATGTTGTGAGAACGTTTTGACCGCATGTTGTTCGCTTTGACCGCGTGTTGTGAGAACACTTTGACTGCGTGTTGTGAGAACGTTTTGACCACGTGTTGTCAGAACGCTTTGACCATGTTTTGTCAGAATGTTTTCAACACGTGTTGTGAGAACGCTTTGACCGCATGTTGTTCGCTTTGACCGCGTGTTGTGAGAACACTTTGATTGCGTGTTGTGAGAATGTTTTGATCACGTGTTGTGAGAACGTTTTGACCGCGTGTTGTGAGAACGCTTTGACCGCGTGTTGTGAGAACGTTTTGACCGCGTGTTGTTAGAACGCTTTGACCGCGTGTTGTGAAAACGTTTTGACCGCGTGTTGTCAGAACGTTTTGACCACGTGTTGTAAGAACATTTTGACCGCGTGTTATGAGAACGCTTTGACCATGTGATGTCAGAACATTTTGACCGCGTGTTGTGAGAACGTTTTGACCGCGTGTTATGAGAACATTTTGACCATGTTTTGTCAGAACGTTTTCACCACGTGTTGTGAGAACGTTTTGACCATGTTTTGTCAGAACGTTTTGACCACGTGTTGTGAGAACGTTTTGACCACGTGTTGTGAGAATGTTTTTACCACGTGTTGTCAGAACGTTTTGACCACGTGTTGTCAGAACGTTTTGACCACGTGTTGTGAGAACGTTTTGACCACGTGTTGTGAGAATGTTTTTACCACGTGTTGTCAGAACGTTTTGACCACGTGTTGTGAGAACGTTTTGACCACGTGTTGTGAGAAGGTTTTGACCGCATGTTGTCAGAACGCTTTGACCACTTGTTGTCATAACGTTTTGACCGATGTTGTTCGCTTTGACCGAGTGTTGTCAGAACACTTTGACCACGTGTTGTCAGAACGTTTTGACCGAGTGTTGTCAGAACGCTTTGACCACGTGTTGTCAGAATGTTTTGACCGCGTGTTGTGAGAACGTTTTGACTGCGTGTTGTCAGAACGTTTTGACCACGTGTTGTGAGAACGTTTTGACCGCGTGTTGTGAGAACGTTTTGACCGCGTGTTGTGAGAACGCTTTGACCATGTGTTGTCGAACGTTTTGACCACGTGTTGTGAGAACGTATTGACCACATGTTGTCAAAACGTTTTGACCGTGTGTTGTCAGAACGTTTTGACCACGTGTTGTGAGAACGTATTGACCACGTGTTGTCAGAACGTTTTGACCACATGTTGTGAGAATGTTTTGACCACGTGTTGTAAGAACGTTTTGACCACGTGTTGTGAGAACGTTTTGACCACGTGTTGTGAGAAGGTTTTGACCGCATGTTGTCAGAACGCTTTGACCACGTGTTGTCAGAACGTTTTGACCGGTGTTGTTCGCTTTGACCGCGTGTTGTCAGAACGTTTTGACCACGTGTTGTCTGAACGCTTTGACCACGTGTTGTCAGAACGTTTTAACCATGTGTTGTCAGAACACTTTGACCACGTGTTGTCAGAACGTTTTGACCGAGTGTTGTCAGAACGCTTTGACCACGTGTTGTCAGAATGTTTTGACCACGTGTTGTGAGAACGCTTTGACCACGTGTTGTCAGAATGTTTTGACCACGTGTTGTGAGAACGTATTGACCACGTGTTGTCAGAACGCTTTGACCACGTGTTGTCAGAACGTTTTAACCAGGTGTTGTCAGAACACTTTGACCACGTGTTGTCAGAACGTTTTGACCGAGTGTTGTCAGAACGTTTTGACCATGTGTTGTGAGAACGTATTGACCACATGTTGTCAGAACACTTTGACTGCGTGTTGTGAGAACGTTTTGACCATGTTTTGTCAGAATGTTTTCACCACGTGTTGTGAGAACTTTTTGACCGCATGTTGTTCGCTTTGATCACGTGTTGTGAGAACGTTTTGACCGCGTGTTGTGAGAACGCTTTGACCGCGTGTTGTGAGGACGTTTTGACCGCGTGTTGTTAGAACGCTTTGACCGCGTGTTGTGAAAACGTTTTGACCGCGTGTTGTCAGAACGTTTTGACCACGTGTTGTAAGAACGTTTTGACCGCGTGTTATGAGAACGCTTTGACCATGTGATGTCAGAACATTTTGACCACGTGTTGTGAGAACTTTTTGACCGCGTGTTGTCAGAACGCTTTGACCACGTGTTGTCAGAACGTTTTCACCGCGTGTTGTGAGAACGTTTTGACCATGTTTTGTCAGAATGTTTTCAACACGTGTTGTGAGAACTTTTTGACCGCATGTTGTGAGAACACTTTGACTGCGTGTTGTGAGAACACTTTGACCACGTGTTGTCAGAACGTTTTGACCGGTGTTGTTCGCTTTGACCGCGTGTTGTCAGAACGCTTTGACCACGTGTTGTCAGAACGTTTTAACCATGTGTTGTCAGAACACTTTGACCACGTGTTGTCAGAACGTTTTGACCGAGTGTTGTCAGAACGCTTTGACCACGTGTTGTCAGAATGTTTTGACCACGTGTTGTGAGAACGCTTTGACCACGTGTTGTGAGAACGTTTTGACTGCGTGTTGTGAGAACGTTTTGACCGCGTGTTGTGAGAACGTTTTGACCACGCGTTGTCAAAATGTTTTGACCACGTGTTGTCAAAAAGTTTTGACCATGTGTTGTCAGAACGTTTTGACCACGTGTTGTGAGAACGTTTTGACCACGTGTTGTGAGAACGTTTTGACCACGTGTTGTGAGAAGGTTTTGACCGCATGTTGTCAGAACGCTTTGACCACTTGTTGTCATAACGTTTTGACCGATGTTGTTCGCTTTGACCGAGTGTTGTCAGAACACTTTGACCACGTGTTGTCAGAACGTTTTGACCGAGTGTTGTCAGAACGCTTTGACCACGTGTTGTCAGAATGTTTTGACCGCGTGTTGTGAGAACGTTTTGACTGCGTGTTGTGAGAACGTTTTGACCGCGTGTTGTGAGAACGTTTTGACCGCGTGTTGTGAGAACGTTTTGACCGCGTGTTGTGAGAACGCTTTGACCATGTGTTGTCAGAACGTTTTGACCGTGTGTTGTCGGAACGTTTTGACCACTTGTTGTGAGAACGTATTGACCACATGTTGTCAAAACGTTTTGACCACTTGTTGTGAGAACGTATTGACCACGTGTTGTCAGAACGTTTTGACCACATGTTGTGAGAATGTTTTGACCACGTGTTGTGAGAATGTTTTGACCACATGTTGTGAGAATGTTTTGACCACGTGTTGTAAGAACGTTTTGACCGTGTGTTGTCAGAACGTTTTGACCACGTGTTGTGAGAACGTATTGACCACGTGTTGTCAGAACGTTTTGACCACGTGTTGTGAGAATGTTTTGACCACGTGTTGTAAGAACGTTTTGACCACGTGTTGTGAGAACGTTTTGACCACGTGTTGTGAGAAGGTTTTGACCGCATGTTGTCAGAACGTTTTGACCACGTGTTGTCAGAACGTTTTGACCGGTGTTGTTCGCTTTGACCGCGTGTTGTCAGAACGTTTTGACCACGTGTTGTCGGAACGCTTTGACCACGTGTTGTCAGAACGTTTTAACCATGTGTTGTCAGAACACTTTGACCACGTGTTGTCAGAACGTTTTGACCGAGTGTTGTCAGAACGCTTTGACCACGTGTTGTCAGAATGTTTTGACCACGTGTTGTGAGAACGCTTTGACCACGTGTTGTCAGAATGTTTTGACCACGTGTTGTGAGAACGTATTGACCACGTGTTGTCAGAACGCTTTGACCACGTGTTGTCAGAACGTTTTAACCAGGTGTTGTCAGAACACTTTGACCACGTGTTGTCAGAACGTTTTGACCGCGTGTTGTGAGAACGTATTGACCACGTGTTGTCAGAACACTTTGACCGCGTGTTGTGAGAACGTTTTGACCACGTGTTGTGAGAACGTTTTGACCACGTGTTGTGAGAACGTTTTGACCACGTGTTGTGAGAACGTTTTGATCACGTGTTGTGAGAACGTTTTGACCGCGTGTTGTGAGAACGCTTTGACCGCGTGTTGTGAGGACGTTTTGACCGCGTGTTGTTAGAACGCTTTGACCGCGTGTTGTGAAAACGTTTTGACCGCGTGTTGTCAGAACGTTTTGACCACGTGTTGTAAGAACGTTTTGACCGCGTGTTATGAGAACGCTTTGACCATGTGATGTCAGAACATTTTGACCACGTGTTGTGAGAACGTTTTGACCGCGTGTTGTCAGAACGCTTTGACCACGTGTTGTCAGAATGTTTTCAACACGTGTTGTGAGAACTTTTTGACCGCATGTTGTTCGCTTTGACCGCGTGTTGTGAGAACACTTTGACCGCGTGTTGTGAGAACACTTTGACTGCGTGTTGTGAGAACACTTTGACCACGTGTTGTCAGAACGTTTTGACCGGTGTTGTTCGCTTTGACCGCGTGTTGTCAGAACGTTTTGACCACGTGTTGTCGGAACGCTTTGACCACGTGTTGTCAGAACGTTTTAACCATGTGTTGTCAGAACACTTTGACCACGTGTTGTCAGAACGTTTTGACCGAGTGTTGTCAGAACGCTTTGACCACGTGTTGTCAGAATGTTTTGACCACGTGTTGTGAGAACGCTTTGACCACGTGTTGTGAGAACGTTTTGACTGCGTGTTGTGAGAACGTTTTGACCGCGTGTTGTGAGAACGTTTTGACCACGTGTTGTCAAAATGTTTTGACCACGTGTTGTCAAAAAGTTTTGACCATGTGTTGTCAGAACGTTTTGACCACGTGTTGTGAGAACGTTTTACCCACGTGTTGTGAGAACGTTTTGACCACGTGTTGTGAGAACGTTTTGACCACGTGTTGTGAGAATGTTTTGATCACGTGTTGTGAGAACGTTTTGACCGCGTGTTGTGAGAACGCTTTGACCACGTGTTGTCAGAACGTTTTGACCACGTGTTGTGAGAACGTATTGACCACATGTTGTCAGAACACTTTGACTGCGTGTTGTGAGAACGTTTTGACCACGTGTTGTGAGAACGTTTTGACCACGTGTTGTGAGAACGTTTTGACCACGTGTTGTGAGAACGTTTTGATCACGTGTTGTGAGAACGTTTTGACCGCGTGTTGTGAGAATGCTTTGACCGCGTGTTGTGAGAACGTTTTGACCGCGTGTTGTGAGAACGTTTTGACCGCGTGTTGTGAGAACGCTTTGACCGCGTGTTGTGAGAACGTTTTGACCGCGTGTTGTGAGAACGTTTTGACCGCGTGTTGTGAGAACGTTTTGACCACGTGTTGTCAGAACGTTTTGACCACGTGTTGTGAGAACGTTTTGACCACGTGTTGTGAGAATGTTTTGACCACGTGTTGTGAGAACGTTTTGACCACGTGTTGTCAGAACGTTTTGACCACGTGTTGTGAGAACGTTTTGACCACGTGTTGTGAGAACGTTTTGACCACGTGTTGTCAGAACGTTTTGACCACGTGTTGTGAGAACGTTTTGACCACGTGATGTCAGAACATTTTGACCGCGTGTTGTGAGAACGTTTTGACCGCGTGTTATGAGAACATTTTGACCGCGTGTTGTGAGAACGCTTTGACCACGTGTTGTGAGAATGTTTTGATCACGTGTTGTGAGAACATTTTGACCACGTGTTGTCAGAACGCTTTGACCACGTGTTGTGAGAATGTTTTGATCACGTGTTGTGAGAAAGTTTTGACCGCGTGTTGTGAGAACGCTTTGACCGCGTGTTGTGAGAACGTTTTGACCGCGTGTTGTTAGAACGCTTTGACCGCGTGTTGTGAAAACGTTTTGACCGCGTGTTGTCAGAACGTTTTGACCACGTGTTGTAAGAACGTTTTGACCGCGTGTTATGAGAACGCTTTGACCATGTGATGTCAGAACAATTTTACCGCGTGTTGTGAGAACATTTTGACCGCGTGTTGTGAGAACATTTTGACCGCGTGTTGTGAGAACGTTTTGACCGCGTGTTGTCAGAACGCTTTGACCACGTGTTGTCAGAACGTTTTCACCACGTGTTGTGAGAACGTTTTGACCATGTTTTGTCAGAATGTTTTCAACACGTGTTGTGAGAACTTTTTGACCGCATGTTGTTCGCTTTGACCGCGTGTTGTGAGAACGCTTTGACTGCGTGTTGTGAGAACGTTTTGACCACGTGTTGTGAGAACGTTTTGACCACGTGTTGTCAGAACGCTTTGACCACATGTTGTGAGAACGTTTTGACCGCATGTTGTTCGCTTTGACCGCGTGTTGTGAGAACGTTTTGACTGCGTGTTGTGAGAACGTTTTGACCACGTGTTGTCAGAACGCTTTGACCATGTTTTGTCAGAATGTTTTCAACACGTGTTGTGAGAACACTTTGACTGCGTGTTGTGAGAACGTTTTGACCACGTGTTGTGAGAACGTTTTCACCACGTGTTGTGAGAACGTTTTGACCATGTTTTGTCAGAATGTTTTCAACACGTGTTGTGAGAACTTTTTGACCGCATGTTGTTCGCTTTGACCGCGTGTTGTTAGAACGCTTTGACCGCGTGTTGTGAAAACGTTTTGACCGCGTGTTGTCAGAACGTTTTGACCACGTGTTGTAAGAACATTTTGACCGCGTGTTATGAGAACGCTTTGACCATGTGATGTCAGAACATTTTGACCGCGTGTTGTGAGAACGTTTTGACCGCGTGTTATGAGAACATTTTGACCATGTTTTGTCAGAACGTTTTCACCACGTGTTGTGAGAACGTTTTGACCATGTTTTGTCAGAATGTTTTCAACACGTGTTGTGAGAACTTTTTGACCGCATGTTGTTCGCTTTGACCGCGTGTTGTGAGAACACTTTGACTGCGTGTTGTGAGAACGTTTTGACCACGTGTTGTGAGAACGTTTTGACCACGTGTTGTCAGAACATTTTGACCGCGTGTTGTGAGAACGTTTTGACCGCGTGTTATGAGAACATTTTGACCATGTTTTGTCAGAACGTTTTCACCACGTGTTGTGAGAACGTTTTGACCATGTTTTGTCAGAATGTTTTCAACACGTGTTGTGAGAACTTTTTGACCGCATGTTGTTCGCTTTGACCGCGTGTTGTGAGAACACTTTGACTGCGTGTTGTGAGAACGTTTTGACCACGTGTTGTCAGAACGTTTTGACCACGTGTTGTGAGAACGTTTTGACCATGTTTTGTCAGAATGTTTTCAACACGTGTTGTGAGAACTTTTTGACCGCATGTTGTTCGCTTTGACCGCGTGTTGTGAGAACACTTTGACTGCGTGTTGTGAGAACGTTTTGACCACGTGTTGTCAGAACGCTTTGACCACGTGTTGTGAGAATGTTTTGATCACGTGTTGTGAGAACGTTTTGACCGCGTGTTGTGAGAACGCTTTGACCGCGTGTTGTGAGAACGTTTTGACCGCGTGTTGTTAGAACGCTTTGACCGCGTGTTGTGAAAACGTTTTGACCGCGTGTTGTCAGAACGTTTTGACCACGTGTTGTAAGAACATTTTGACCGCGTGTTATGAGAACGCTTTGACCATGTGATGTCAGAACATTTTGACCGCGTGTTGTGAGAACGTTTTGACCGCGTGTTGTGAGAACATTTTGACCATGTTTTGTCAGAACGTTTTCACCGCGTGTTGTGAGAACGCTTTGACCATGTTTTGTCAGAATGTTTTCAACACGTGTTGTGAGAACTTTTTGACCGCATGTTGTTCGCTTTGACCGCGTGTTGTGAGAACGTTTTGACCATGTTTTGTCAGAATGTTTTCAACACGTGTTGTGAGAACTTTTTGACCGCATGTTGTTCGCTTTGACCGCGTGTTGTGAGAACACTTTGACTGCGTGTTGTGAGAACGTTTTGTTCACGTGTTGTGAGAACACTTTGACTGCGTGTTGTGAGAACGTTTTGACCACGTGTTGTGAGAACGTTTTGACCACGTGTTGTCAGAACGCTTTGACCACATGTTGTGAGAACGTTTTGACCATGTTTTGTCAGAATGTTTTCAACACGTGTTGTGAGAACTCTTTGACCGCATGTTGTTCGCTTTGACCGCGTGTTGTGAGAACACTTTGACTGCGTGTTGTGAGAACGCTTTGACCACGTGTTGTGAGAACGTTTTGACCACGTGTTGTCAGAATGTTTTGAGGAATATAGAACTGATTCCATCAAGTAGGCGAGGATTTAGGGCAGGGCTACCTGTGATTGATTAGTGGCCAAATCTGGCAACTTGTCAATCACAATTGAGACATAGCACAGAAAGATGAATCATCGTGGTTATATCTGTGGTCGTGGCTCCAAACGTTGATCCTACGGCGCTCTGTGATTGAGGGTCAGAGATTACCGATCTAAAGGCACTTTTCTGTGCCGTGTCTGAACTGTTCCCACCTATTTCTGATGTCGTCTTTGTGTACCGGTCAGTCGACCAGTGGATTGTGTCGTGTTGCCTGCTGCAGATCAGATTAATTTGGGGACAATAATAAAGTTGAAGGTCTCTTTACACAATTTATTCTCTTTTACCTCCCCACGACCGTGTTTACATTTTTCTATCCCTCTTTTTTTATTTTCTGTGCACATTTTTTTATTTATTTATTTAACCAGGAAAGGAAAACTCATTGAGATTAAAAATCTCTTCTTCAAGAGTGTCCTGGACAAGACAGGCAGCAGCACAAATAACAGAGTTTCAGACAGACAACGAGCAGCCAAACATACTTCAAGAATACATCCTTAGGCATTAAAAGACACAAATAACAAATCTGAGCAGCAATTGTTTGTCAGGGTCATCCACAAATCTATCAGGGAGATCATCTACAGCCAGATGTGTCTGCCTCCGTGACATTTAACTTCCTCTTAAAAGCGTCCAACGAGAGAAGTTTGCTAAGTTTCAGTTAATTTTGTAATTTGTTCCACATAAACGGAGCAGCAAATTTAAACGCCTTTTTACCTAGTTCCGTTATGACTTAGGAACAGACAATAAGAAAAGGTCCTGGGATCGAAGATTATAAGTCCCTGTACTCTTCTGACTGATGAAGGTCAGAAAGTATGAAGGAAGCAGACCTAACATAGACTTGAAGATAAGAATACGCCAATGTTTAAGTCTGCGTAGGGTCAAAGAAGTCCATCCAACACGTTCATACAACAGACAGTGATGAGTGAGGGATTTAAAGTTGGTGATGAACCTCAGAGCTCCATGATACACAGTGTCAAGAGCATGCAAGCTTTGTGAGGAGGCATGCATGTATACAACATCACCATAATCCAGCACAGACATAATGAACATGAATGACACTATTGCAAAAGCTCGCTTATTCTGTTGGCACACATGGCACCTCACCTCGATCTGGTTGACGCACACTGATGTTGCGAATGACGCTGCGTGCTGACTTGCAGCCTGTGATTCAATACGTAGCTCATCGCTCAGTGTACATGCTTGTCGTTCCAACATTTGATTACCTTCAAAATCCTGCTCCTCACACATAAAGCCCTTGACCACCAGACCCCCTCCTACCTCACTGATCTCCTCCACCGTCACACTCCTTCCCCTAGCCTCAGATCTTCAGACGCCAACCTCTTTTATCCACCATACAGAACTGAGCACCGATCTTGCGAGGCAGAGCCTTCTCCACAGCTCCCTCCCTCCCTCAGGAACTCCCCACACACATTCAACACCGCACCGGCCCGACCACATTCCAATCATTCAAGACGCACCTGTTCAAACGAGCGCTTAATGTGTGGTACTTGTGTTGTTGTTATCTAACCTGTGTGTGATGCTTATTTGTGATCAGCCAACAAGAACAACATCCAACAACACATCATAGGGAAGGAGAGCTATTAAACCTACTAAAACGGGGAAAAAAGGTTCCAGCAATCAGGTCTCGATATTATTGATGATGATGATGGTCATGATGATGGTTTTGTTTGAGAACAATGACTTTTAAGATGGTTTCTATAGACTGCCACAGGAATGACGTAATTTTGTAGGCCAACCCGGAAGTAGCATCGCCATGGGTTCCTACGAAAATTCGCCTATGGGATTTTTGCATTGGATTTTGGATCATTGCAGAAAATAAGCTCTGTGGCTAACACACGTTTCTGATGCGTAAGCGTTTTGTTCAGCAGGATAATCTTCACAAATGAACACCACTTTACTGAAGTTTGAAGCGTTAATGCAGCCGAGAGAAGTAAAAAGCTAACGTTATGCTACAAGCGAACTACACCACGGTCGGTTGACTTTGACGTCACTACCGTTATTCTTCATCGATCTAATCAGCGGTTTCGACAAGCTAGCGAAACTGTAGCTTAATAAGTTGTTGATTTACCTAATATTTGCAAGAGCACTGAAAAACATGACTAGAGGCTGTAAGGCGGACTAGTGAGAGAGTTCCCGGAGTGATGACGTTTAATGTCCCCGACAACCACTGTAGTCTCATTTACAGTAGCTACTTGTTAGCAACCGCCGTTTTTAGTACGCGTAAAAACTTTAAAATTCACAAGTTGGGGTCTTATCTAATGTAGTTTATCTCGTCTAACAAAACGCCAACATCTCTTAAGCTTGTGTTAACCACAGACCTTATTTCAGGTGTCTAACCACAAACCCATTCAAAATTCCCATTGACTTTTAGAGTTAGGAACCCATGGCGCTAAAATGCTAACTCACTTCCGGGTTTTAGGACTCATTCCTGTGGCAGTCTATACTGGTTAGAGCTCTTAGGACAATGTCAAAGGTCAATGTTGTGCTTTGCCTCTGGTCACTTCCTGTCAGCACCTGTGTGTTCAATCGGACTCAAAGCTGATCGTTTGCACTTACTGACATTGTTTCCTCTTTTCTAGATCCTTGCTTGTGTTGTACTTACTCTCTGATGTACGTCGCTTTGGATAAAAGCGTCTGCTAAGTGAATTGTAGAATTGTAGGAATAAGGAAGAGAGAAGTCTGAACCGATAAGATCAATGAAAAATACAAATAAAGAATCTCTTCAGGCAGGGTACAAATAAGTTTTGGACATAAATAAATACATAAAAGTGTGCAAATATGGCTACAGCTTGTTCAGGTCAGTGTTAGCAGCAAGAAAAAAGCTGTTTTTTCACCGCTTTGCAGTGTGGGACATAACACCTCCGTCCAGAGGGGAGAAGCTGAACGCCACTTTGCACAGGGTGGGAATCAGCATTAAAAATCGAATGAACGGGGTCTTTGAGTCCCTGAAAATCACTTTACCGTTCAGTCTGTAGCCTCCACAAGGGGAACTGAAAGGTGGTTAGGTCTTCTTATTTTCATTCAATGTTGAGATCAAGTCGCATTCAGACTTATTGTTGTGAAAGATTACCATGTGGCGTGAAACTGCAT
>CM036551.1:25309701-25312201 GCA_020745685.1 Tautogolabrus adspersus | reverse complement strand
CTACACATCTGTCAGACCACCACAGCAGCAACAATCTACACATCTGTCAGACCACCACAGCAAACACAATCTACACATCTGTCAGACCACCACAGCAGCCACAATCTACACATCTGTCAGACCACCACATCAGCTACAATCTACACATCTGTCAGACCACCACATCAGCCACAATCTACACATCTGTCAGACCACCACATCAGCTACAATCTACACATCTGTCAGACCACCACAGCAGCCACAATCTACACATCTGTCAGATCACCACATCAGCCACAATCTACACATCTGTCAGACCACCACAGCAGCTACAAGCTACACATCTGTCAGACCACCACAGCAGCTACAATCTACACATCTGTCAGACCACCACGGCAGCTAAAATCTACACATCTGTCAGACTACCACAGCAGCTACAATCTACACATCTGTCAGACTACCACAGCAGCTACAATCTATACATCTGTCAGACCACCACAGCAGCCACAATCTACACATCTGTCAGACCACCACATCAGCTACAAGCTACACATCTGTCAGACCACCACAGCAGCTACAATCTACACATCTGTCAGACCACCACGGCAGCTAAAATCTACACATCTGTCAGACTACCACAGCAGCTAAAATCTACACATCTGTCAGACTACCACATCAGCTACAATCTACACATCTGTCAGACCACCACAGCAGCTACAATCTACACATCTGTCAGACCACCACAGCAGCTACAATCTACACATCTGTCAGACCACCACAGCAGCCACAATCTACACATCTGTCAGACTACCACAGCAGCTACAATCTACACATCTGTCAGACCACCACAGCAGCCACAATCTACACATCTGTCAGACCACCACAGCAGCCACAATCTACACATCTGTCAGACCACCACAGCAGCTACAATCTACACATCTGTCAGACCACCACAGCAGCCACAATCTACACATCTGTCAGACTACCACAGCAGCTACAATCTACACATCTGTCAGACCACCACAGCAGCCACAATCTACACATCTGTCAGACCACCACAGCAGCTACAATCTACACATCTGTCAGACCACCACAGCAGCCACAATCTACACATCTGTCAGACCACCAGAGCAGCCACAATCTACACATCTGTCAGACCACCGCAGCAGCTACAATCTACACATCTGTCAGACCACCACATCAGCTACAATCTACACATCTGTCAGACCACCACAGCAGCCACAATCTACACATCTTTCAGACCACCGCAGAAGATACAATCTACACATCTGTCAGACCATCACAGCAGCCACAATCTACACATCTGTCAGACCACCACATCAGCCACAATCTACACATCTGTCAGACCACCACATCAGCTACAATCTACACATCTGTCAGACCACCACAGCAGCCACAATCTACACATCTGTCAGACCACCACAGCAGCTACAATCTACACATCTGTTAGACCACCACAGCAGCCACAATCTACACATCTGTCAGACCACCACAGCAGCTACAATCTACACATCTGTCAGACCACCACGGCAGCTACAATCTACACATCTGTCAGACCACCACAGCAGCTACAATCTACACATCTGTCAGACCACCACATCAGCTACAATCTACACATCTGTCAGACCACCAAAGCAGCCACAATCTATGAGGATGGAGAGTAGGCCAGAGTCAGAGGAGAGGAGGAGGTCATTTGTGACTTTAAGGAGGGCAGTTTCAGTGCTATGGTGGGTACGGAATCCAGATTGAAATTGTTCGTAGAGGGTGTTGTTGGTGAGATGGGACTTGATTTGGGTGGCAACAGCACGTTAGAGGATCTTAGAGAGGAGTCCAGGTTTCTTGAGGATGGGGGTAATGGCAGCCAGTTTGAGAGACAGAGGGACAGTGGAGGAGCTAAGAGAGGAGTTTACAATTCTAGTGATAACTGGGGAGATGGTGGGGAGGCAGTGTTTAACGAGGGAGGATGGGATGGTGTCTAAAATGCAGGTGGAGGATTTCATGGTAGAGATAATTTTTGACAGATCAGCTTGGGAGATGGGAGAACATTTTGAGAGAGGAGAGGTGATAAGAGGAGGGGAGGGGAGGGAGGAGGCATGGGACATATAGAGACAGACAACCAGCCACACTCACATTCACTCCTAGGGGCAATTTAGAGTCACCAGTTAACCTAACGAGCATGTCTTTGGACTGTGGGAGGAAGCCGGAGTACCCGGAGAGGACATACGCCGGCCCTTTCCAACGGGGATCCCAACCAGGAACCTTCTCGCAGTGAGGCAACAGCAATACACTGCTCAACCGTGCAGCCCCAAGACAGCCATCTGTGGTAAAGCAAGTGAGCAGATCGCTCTGAATGCTGATTCACTGTCCACTCTTGTCCACTTGGACTTCCTGATTGAAAAGATGAAGGAGAACAGAGACGTAGAGAAGGTCCAGAAACTGGAGGAGATGAAGAGTCGAGTGAAGGGAGCCAGAACAGCGCTGCGATACATGTTCGCTAAAC